>OY856409.1:913005113-913485113 GCA_963693085.1 Alisma plantago-aquatica
ATTGGCTAGGAAAATCCAAACGCTTGATCTAAGGAAATCAAGCCTTGAGCTACAAGGATAAGTTGTATTTTCTTTTACTCCTTTCTTGTTCCTTGTATTACTTGTACTCTCCTTGCTACTCCAGGTAGGAGGCTGCGGATTGGAGAGGGTGAAGCTCTTCGTGGTGAAGAGGAAGACTTTGGACTACTTCAGAAGGCTGTCTTGACGGGAAGCTACTTCAGGAGGAAGGCTACTTCAAGGGGGAGCTTGAAGTTACTTCAAGGAAGGCTGCTTCGAGGTTGGCAAGACTACTTCAAAGTGAAGGTTGTCCAAAGGGTGTTTAGAAAGTATTGTAAATTTTATGTAACATCCTTGAGAGGTAATAAAATTTAGTACTTTCAAAATCCCGGTTGGGTAAGCAACCGGGTAGTGGACTGACTCCTTAGTATTTGCTAAGGTGGAACCACTCTAAACACCTGTGTTCCTCTTCTTAATCTTTAGTTTGGTTGTTTGAGTTTAAATTACTTTAAAATCTCTATAAAACTCTATTCACCCCCCCCTCTAGAGGTTTTCAATTGGTATCAGAGCAGGCTTCAAGGAGCCCTAACAAAGTCTTGAAGAAAAGATGGGGGATGGAGTGCTCAACAACCTCAACATTGAAGGAACGCTCGTTGCACGACCTCCGGTATTTGACGGGACAAACTATCAATACTGGAAGAGAAGAATGCAATTTTACTTCCAAGGAATTAATTGGGATCTTTGGAGAATGGTATCTACACAATACACACTCCCACAAGACGATTTCGCAGTATGGGATGCTAATACGGTAAAAATGGCCCAAATGAATGCAAAGGCAGTAAGCATTTTATATTGTTCCATTTCAGTAAGTGAATTTAATAGAGTATCAAACTGTGATACCGCATATGACATTTGGCATAGATTATCTATAACATATGAGGATACTGTTCAAGTTAAAAACTCTAAAGTTAGTTTGCTTAATACCAAGTTTGAACATTTTCGTATGGATCCAAACGAAACTATTAGTGAAATGTATTCAAAATTTTCTACTATTGTTAATGGTTTGAGTGCTTTAGGGAAACCTGTTCTTGAGGAAGATCAGGTATCAAAAATACTTCGATCTCTTCCTCTAAAGTACAAACCAAAGGTGACAGCTATTGCAGAAGCAAACGACCTCACTCGCCTCAAAATGGAGCAGCTCATCGGAAACTTAGAAGCTCATGAGGCAGACCTAGAAGAGGAAGAGAGAAGAGAACATGAACATCAACGTGGGCCAAAGAAAGACGTGGCTCTCAAAGCATCAAAAGCACTCTCACAAGAGAGTGAGGAATCTAGTGAAGAAGAAGGAGAAGAAGCATTGATAGTCAACGGTAAGAAATATAGAAGGTTTAAATCTAATAAAATTTCTAGTTCTTCTTCCACCCCCAGGTGCTTCGAATGTGGAAAGAAAGGACATTTCAAAAATGAATGTCCCAAAGCTAAGAAGGGAAAGAAAAGCTCACATAAGAAGAAAGAAAAAGCTTATAAAGCGGCATGGGATGAAACGAGTGAAAGTGAAAGTGGAGAAGATAAAGTAGAATGTCTAATGGCAAGAGAAGATGAAGAATCTCAAGAGGAATGGGTAGTTGATAGTGGCTGCTCCAAACATATGACCGGGAACAAGGACGCCTTTCAAACCTTTGAAGAAAAGAAAAGTGGAACGGTTACCTTTGGAGACAATGGTAAGGGAAAAATCGTTGGAATAGGTAATGTTGGAACAAATCTTGAAATCAAAAATGTTCTACTAGTTGATGGATTGCATCATAATTTAATAAGTGTAAGTCAACTATGTGATAGTGGTTATGATGTGTTATTTAACAAAACCTGCTGCAAGTTATTGATAGAAAATACTACAAATGTTGTTTATGAAGGAAATAGAGTTGGAAATCTTTATATCCTTAAACCAAACTCTATGAAATCAGTAGTAGGTAAATGCTTACTTGCAAATGAAAACACCTTACAACTATGGCATAAAAAGCTTGGTCATGCTAGTTCACATGCTATTAAAAAGTTAGTAAAATATGATCTTGTTCGTGGATTACCTGCGTTGTCTTTTGATCAAGTTGCAAATTGTGAACCTTGTACAATGGGAAAGCAAACCAAAACATCTTTTAAATCAAAACATGTACTTAGCACCAGTAGATCCTTAGAATTAATTCATATGGATTTATTTGGACCAATGAGAACACAATCTATTGGTGGTAAAAGATACTGTTTTGTTATTGTTGATGATTATAGTAGATTTACATGGGTACATTTTATTGCAACTAAAGATGATACTATTCATGTCTTTATGCAATTTTGTTCTAAGATTGAAAATCTTTTACAACATAAAATATGTACCATTAGAAGTGATCACGGTGGCGAATTTGAAAATCATACATTTGAAACCTTTTGTACATCTCAGGGGTATACTCACAATTTCTCTGCTCCACGTACTCCACAACAAAATGGTATTGTAGAACGGAAAAATCGATCTCTACAAGAAATGGCTAGGACCATGATGCTTGAACACAACACACCTAAAACCTTTTGGGCTGAAGCTGTAAACACTGCTTGTTATGTGATAAATAGAGTCACGGTTCACTCTCATTTGAAGAAAACTCCATATGAAATAATACACTCTAAGAAACCTAGAGTTGACTACTTCCATACTTTTGGCTCTACATGTTACATTTTAAACACCAAGGATGATAGAGACAAGTTTGATTCTAAATCACACAAAGCATTCTTCTTGGGATATTCTACTTCTAGCAAAGCGTTTAGGGTATATAACACTATCTCTAGAAAAGTTGAGGAATCCATTCATGTTTCTTTTCATGAGGAATCAAAATCTACAAATTTAGATATCATTGATCTCACTAATCAGTTTGAAACTATAACCATTCCCAATGATAATGAGAAAACTCCCACATCCGACCCTCCAGTTGAAACACAACCTACACCTAGGCTGATCAAGGATCATCCCCAAGAGCTAATTATTGGAGATCCAAATGATAAAGTCAAAACTAGGTCCTCTTTCCCAGATGTTGCAAACATGGATTTTGTCTCTATCATTGAACCTAAGAAAATATCCGAAGCTCTTAAGGATGATTACTGGATAATAGCCATGCAAGAGGAATTAAATCAATTCACTAAAAACGATGTATGGGATTTAGTTCCTAAACCACAAGATAAAACTATCATAGGAACTAAATGGGTTTTTAGGAACAAGCTTAATGAGGCAGGAGAAGTCATACGGAATAAAGCACGGTTAGTTGCACAAGGATATAATCAACAAGAAGGAATAGATTTTGATGAAACATATGCACCCGTAGCTCGACTTGAAGCTATTAGGATGTTACTAGCTATTTCTGCCCATAAAAACATTCAGTTATATCAAATGGATGTCAAAAGTGCATTTCTAAATGGCATCATACAAGAAGAAGTTTATGTTGCTCAACCACCTGGCTTCGAAATCCCAGAAAAGGACGATCATGTTTATAAACTTAAAAAGGCACTTTATGGTCTAAAACAAGCACCTAGGACTTGGTATGAACGGCTCAAGACATATCTTTTTGATAATGGTTTCTCTATTGGAAATTCAGATTCTACTCTATTTTTCAAAACATATGCATCTGATTTCTTAGTTGTGCAAATATATGTTGATGACATTATTTTTGGTGCCTCAAATGAATCATTATGCACACAATTCAGTGACATTATGCAAAAAGAATTTGAAATGAGCCTTATGGGTGAACTAACATTCTTTCTTGGTTTTCAAATTAAGCAAACACCTGCCGGAATTTTTATAAGCCAAGAAAAATACACTAAAGAACTGTTAAAACGCTTTGGGATGGATCAATGCAAACATGCTACTACTCCTATGGCTACTTCTATTAAAATTGATAAGGATGAAAATGGGGAACCTATTGATGATTCCTTATATAGAGCCATGATTGGTAGTTTGCTATATTTAACCGCTTCTCGACCGGACATTATGTTTTCCGTTGGTCTTTGTGCTCGATTTCAATCCCAGCCTATGCAATCTCATTTTCTTGCGGTTAAACGAATTCTTCGATATCTAGCCGGCACTACTTGTTTTGGTTTATGGTATCCAAAAGGACAATCCTTGGATTTTAAAGCTTATACTGATGCGGATTATGCCGGTTGTCGACTTGATCGCAAAAGTACTAGTGGTGGATGTTTCTTATTAGGTAGAGCCTTAGTATCTTGGTTTAGCAAGAAACAAAACACGGTTGCCCTATCTACAACCGAAGTTGAATATATGGCAGCTGGGTCTTGTTGTGCTCAAGTGCTTTATATGCAACAGGTTTTAAGCGATTATGGTTTTCATCTTTCATCTACACCTATTTTTTGTGACAACACAAGCGCCATAAACTTAGCACACAATCCTATTCTACACAGCCGGGCCAAACATATTGAAATCCGTCATCACTTCTTAAGGGATCACATCTCAAAGAATCATGTTTCCCTTCATCATGTTGATACAGAAAATCAATTGGCTGATATTTTTACAAAACCGCTTCCATTAGATCAATTCAACAACATTAGGAAGCAACTACTTATTACTCCGTTGGAGGATGTTTTCTTTGATATCTGCGGTTCTTAAAAATGACTACTTATGCTTTTATGTTTAGTATCAATATTGATATGAACGTTTCAATTGGTAATTTGCAAATTGTTGCCTCTTGGCTAGAACACAACTTAGCCAAGGGGCGCTACGGTCGTAGTCAAGGGCGACCTAAAACACGCTTTGCCAAATATGCTTTTTTGGACATCATTTTCGTAAACCTCATTGCTTTACATTTTGGCTATTCAATGGACATCTTTTTCGTTCATTTTTGATGGGATATCTAATTAAGGGGGAGTTTTTAATAAAACGGTTATCTTTTTGAGATGACAAAGGGGGAGAGATATATAAAACTATAACTTAATACTTATGACAAACTCAATCAATGAGTTTCATAAATATACTCTTGGCTTTACATTGAAAGTTGCTATATTCCCAAATGAACTGGATTTCATGTTCCATAATTCATTGGGGATACTAAGCACACATTTTATAAATAAGAGGAAAAGTTCCAAACGGCAATCTAAAGGTATGGCATTTATATGTTTTATATTTCCTTTATTCATATTTTGGAAATGTTTGTCATCTTCAAAAAGGGGGAGATTATTGGCTAAATGGACATCTATAAAATCCCTTTGTTTTGATTATGACAAACATTTCATTCTTATTTATCTAACGAGCTACTTGAGTGTGCAGGATGACACAACTATAAGGGAAATCCAACATGAAGTATTTATATTTTCATGCAAATGTAATCATTGTAAAAACTTGTACAGAATTATAATGTACAAGTACTTAGAATCGCATGTAAATCAAGCATTGGATTTTCCCTAGCTAAACACCTTAGTCATCCATTCAATAGGACCACCTATGCACACATATGTATAACTAGTGCCTAACTTGAAACCTTAAAACAGGATCTCTCTCGGTCGACCAACTCCTCGACCGAGACACCTTCGGTCGACCATATTCTCGACCGAGAAAGATCCAAGTAGCCGTTAGACATATCTGCATATAACTTGAGAAAAGAGAAGCCTGTCGGTCGACAAGTCCTCGACCGAGAGGTGTCTCGGTCGACCTTCACTCGACCGAGACGATCTCTGCAATTAGCCGTTAGACTAAACTGACAAGTTAGTTGGCAGTTGGAAATAGACGTTGCATTCAGAGAGCCTGTCGGTCGACGACACTTCGACTGAGTGGGTGTCTCGGTCGACCGTTCTTCGACCGAGACGATCTCTGACAGAATCTGCAGAGTAAAAGCAATTAGCCGTTGCTAATGCACCTAACTTATTCCTAACGGCTAGTTAAGCACTAGAAACCCCCTAGAAGTTGTCTAGAATGTCCTTAAGCATACTTAGGCCATTCCTATAAATAGGACAAGCCATAGGACACTAAGATTTACTTCTTACACTTGCTATACTTGAGAAAATACTTGAGCCCTCTTGTGCAATCTGTGTGAACTGAGCTTTGTGATCAATTGGCCATTTTCTCCTTAGCTCAAGCTCGTCCTATAGGCTAGATTTTCCTAACCCTAGCAATCACAAGTACATCATATTGGCTAGGAAAATCCAAACGCTTGATCTAAGGAAATCAAGCCTTGAGCTACAAGGATAAGTTGTATTTTCTTTTACTCCTTTCTTGTTCCTTGTATTACTTGTACTCTCCTTGCTACTCCAGGTAGGAGGCTGCGGATTGGAGAGGGTGAAGCTCTTCGTGGTGAAGAGGAAGACTTTGGACTACTTCAGAAGGCTGTCTTGACGGGAAGCTACTTCAGGAGGAAGGCTACTTCAAGGGGGAGCTTGAAGTTACTTCAAGGAAGGCTGCTTCGAGGTTGGCAAGACTACTTCAAAGTGAAGGCTGTCCAAAGGGTGTTTAGAAAGTATTGTAAATTTTATGTAACATCCTTGAGAGGTAATAAAATTTAGTACTTTCAAAATCCCAGTTGGGTAAGCAACCGGGTAGTGGACTGACTCCTTAGTATTTGCTAAGGTGGAACCACTCTAAACACCTGTGTTCCTCTTCTTAATCTTTAGTTTGGTTGTTTGAGTTTAAATTACTTTAAAATCTCTATAAAACTCTATTCACCCCCCCCTCTAGAGGTTTTCAGTATACATCAGTGATGTATAGGAGATCTGAAGAGGAACAACATGGGGTCATGGAAGGATTTTGCTGGACTTCAACCCCCCAGAAGGGTTCCTTGGATTCATGGCATGTATGCCCCTCTCTTTAAGGGGTTACCAGGTCTTTGATAGGCAGGGTCAATCTGACGTATGTTAATGGAGTCCCTGCTCCACAACCATTTGTGGAAACTCCTAATCATGTGTAAAATAGCAATATCTAGGGGTTAACAGGTCTGATTCACACTTCCAAATCTAAAGGGAAGGGTCTTAGTTCTAGACATAGACCAGAGGGAGAGAAAAAGACCAACTTAGAAAGAAATTTCTATAGGCCCACTTTCCTTGTATGACTGAAGGAAAGTGATGATATGGAGGCCACCCATTTTCAAATTGAACGATCTTAAAGCCACACAAAAATTAGAAGGCCTAGAATAAGTTTCCAGAATCAATTTATAGGGTGACATTTTATACATTGCCCAATAATCCTTCTCACTTTAGAACTTCAAAAATTCATATGTCTCTCCTTTTACCCTTTTAATTCCAAAATTTTAAAAGAAAGCATTTTACACTTTAATCTAGGTGTGGGAAAGATTTAAGAACAAAATACTTAACTCAAAAGTGCTTTTCTTAGTCTCCAAGTTTCCCTATTTATTTCATTATTTAAGGCATCAACTCAATTCTTTTCTCTTTATAACTTTTCCACATTTCTTATTTGGATAACTTTTCTCATTATTAACAATATGGAAATGAAAACCAGCCATTAGTTGCCTTCAACACCACTTTTCTAGAGAATTCGACATAATTGCATATAATTTATCCATTACCTTTAGTAATTCTATTATTTTGGGATTTTCTCTCTTTCTTTTCCCCATGTCTATTATTGGGTTATTGCAAATACTAAAAACCAAAAAAACTATTGCAAAGGAAGATTTGCAATTTCAATTCATAGTTCTAAAACAAGGCATATCAAGTTTTCTAATACATCCTTAACAAACTAATACTGAAATTTCAAATATGTAGATACATGTGAAAAACTAGGTTATAACACCCTTTCCCTCTTCTAGGAATTTTTTCCTAAACATTTACTAATCACACAAAAAGTTCAGGATGAGACTTTTCCATGTCTAACTTTAGCTCCCAAGAGACTTCACCCTCACCATGGTGCTTCCAAAGAACCTTTACCAATTCAAATTTTAAAGCCACTTTATCATTATTTTCCTTGGGTGTCTTAATATTGTGTTGCCATTTATGGTTAGGTAAGTATTATTGTGTTGCTCATCAATCTAAATCTTATATTCATAGGATTTGAATTTACCAAATTTGAGGATATAACATTCACCCCTCCTTGAAGGGATTATGACCCCAAAATTCAAGCCAAAATAGATTAAGGTGAACAATAACTTCTATTAATTTAAAAACTTAGGGTTATAAATCTTTATCTACATAATTCTTAACAACTTCTATTGATCTATAAAATTCTCACCTTACTAAGGATTGTAATCAATTTCCATTTCAAGGTACATCCACAACCTTATCCATTGCGTATTTTTATCACTTAGTGATATACTTTGTGATTTCTAATTCCACTTTGTAATTACATTTCAATTTCACTTAGTGACTAACTTTTCACCAAGATTTTCAATCTATTATTCATAGCGTGAGGTAACTCCTCCAACCCTAGATTATGTCATTCAATTTCAACTTAGGTATTCAATACATACATATATATATATATATATATATATATATATATATATATATATATATATGTATATATATATCTATATAATCATAAATGTGTCTATCCAATCTCTCACACTCACAACAAGATGAAATGAATATTTGGTTGCTATCAAAATAAAAGTTCATCCCATTCCAAGGGCAGAGATGGTGTAATCACATATTATCTTCTAAATTTCTAAATTTTATTTGAGTTATTCTCAACAATTACTCCATACAGTGAGTACCTTTTAGTTACACAGTTCTCCTTCTATTCCATGCACTCATATGGAATGTAATTTTCTTTTTAAGATTCTTATTCAAACATCATATTATGACTTCTAGTATTCTTTTCATGTACATCTCATGTCTCATTAGCCTCAATCTTTACCTAAAGATCTCTAGGGCATAGTTACCTGTGGAATGATATCCTCTTGACCCCCAAGGGCCTAATGCACATAGCACATGATCATCTTCCATCCTCATTAGTCTTATGAGCCTTTAATCATCCTACAAGTCTTAGGGTTGACTTGTGACCTTAACCTTCCCTAAGGGTTTTATTGAGATGCCATGACTTTATTTTATTTTATCATACATTTTACTTGAAGTTTTTTTATAATATCCAAGCACATTATATCCTTTAAAATTCTTTCACCCGAATTTCCTTCATCTCTTATAGTACACATATTTTTCTTTATGTCCCTTCATTGGGCTCACGACGACCTTCCGATGTGGGTCTGGTCCCATTCTATTGGTCACTTCCATAGTGACTTTTCTTCATGTACCTTAGATATGTCATACATGGGTCCAAAGAATCATGCTCAATATATTTGATTTCATGCTTCATGCACTCAATCTCTCAAGTTTTAAGTAACATTTAAGGTTACCTCAATTCTTAAACTGATTTGTGAATTCACCCTTCTAGGGGTGGTCCTATCCTAGGACAAGATTAACCATCATTTTTCAGAAACCAATAGAAATAATCATGTACTAAGTATATTATCACAAAGGAACATGCCTTTTAGGCATATTTTCCATTATATCATCCATGCACTTTCTACCCGAAAGTTATATTATAATATCTTGTAATCTACCACTCAAGAGTTGGATCACTATTGGTACCTTACCACCACAAAATGAAGCATTTGAATATAATGGGACTGATGTATTATGTCTCATGTATCTAGGACAGTTAGAACAACTATTTCACCTACTGTCATATGCCAAGTACGTTATCCCATCCATTCAATATTTTAGGCCAAAAGAGGCAAAGCATACTTTGAAGAAGACAAATTTATTTACCACATAATCCTCATATCAACTGTAACCACGTTCAATGATAATCATGAGTATTATCCCATTTTAACTTTCTCATATTAGATTGTGTTCTTTATTAAAGGTTCAGCCTGAGGTTAGCTAACCACTTCACATTTTCATATTTCCTACATCCAGATAACCAATAGCAGATAGAGAGCTTATTAATAATTTCAAAGTTTTCAATTATGTCATACCCATATATCACCACTCGAGGTTGGACCAATTTCATGCATATATATGACAGTATGGTGGTGCTAAACCAACTTATATGAGTTGCTCATCAAACATATGTCAAAGTCCAAGTGAGGTTTCTCCTAACCTGTTACTTGAGGGGGTGCCATTCTCAATCTCAATGAGCTCACTCAACTTTATGAGCATTATATGCACTAGATACCACTACCTCCCGTCATTGGTCTAGGGACCTTGAGTTTACCTCCTTAGCATTGGTCATCCATACTACATGGCCTAGCCACTCAAGCACGTACCCACCAAAACATGATATGGCATTCACTTCATAGATTCCTACTCACGAAATATTCTTACCCAACTCATTCTCTCTCTCTATTTCATATAAACAACCCTTGATGTCCTACACAAGGGACTACTAACCCGAGTAGACTTCACAACAATTATCATTGCTTACCTATCTAGGATTGTGTGACTCTCTCTCCCTCACCTAGATGGTAGGTACTCATGTCATATACAACATCTATGCAAGCATCCTCTTTATTTGTCTCTAGGGTTTGGTCCTTCCAAGGACACCTAGGGTACAACAAGCCTCTAAGGATCATGCATATAGCAACTCAACTCATCCACTCAGGGGTGGTCTAGTTTAGGACATATCATACAAATATTCCTCATAATTCCTCATGTTTTGGAGTCTAGGTTCCTAACCTTTTCCTTTTGGGTTCCACTCTCTAAGGATTTAACCATGTCACTGGTCCTAACACTAGGGCTCCCCCAATGTAGAAGATTTCGAGGCTCCTATTGGTTATCATTCTATCTTTACTTAATTTTGAAGAAGAACACAGACTTGCATCCTCTAATCATGTGTGAAACTCTCAAATACCACTGAGGTCTCATTATGTAAAACTAAACTCTCCCCATCCATTTTATCTATTATGCATTCCAACAAGGCTTTAGGCATTTGGTATAGAACTAATTCCTCTTTACGCCTAATTCCCTCACTTTTTTACTTACTAGTACTGGTGTGGGAAATTAATTCCCATTAGGGTGCCTACTAAAAGGAATTTAGACTTTTTCATCACAAACTAACCTTCTAGTTTAGTGTGTTATTTCTGTCATAGTTCTTTTCTCCTTTCTAGGGTAGAACCACCCCTAGTCAGGATACAATTTCTAAAAGTTGCACTACGGGTTACGTAGCCACTCATTGTCTATGTTTTACATGTATATCCAAGCCCTTCACATGCATCATGTATGACTTACTCCACGTACTTGCATGCATGGGTATGCTAGGGTATCCCAATTCATTGGGTTTTCACTCTCTCTTCTCTATCCACTGCTTAGGGTTTATTAGGGCTTAAGTTTAGGGTTAGGAACCATACCCCAATACCTTAGGGTTTTTATGTCCCTTGACCCAATTAGGGTTTTTCCAACTAGCCCTATTCCCATCTAGTGTTCACCCTTACAACTCATAAAACCATTGTTTTCTTTTTTTACTTTATCATTATTTTCACATTACCTATACATTATTATAACACATTTCATGTACATTATTATTTTCCACATTACATGTACATTATTATTTTCCACATTACATGAACATTAATTAGCGGAGGATGCCTTAACCCTACTTCTTCTTAAAGTCCCTAACTTTCTACAAGGAGAGAAATAACATTTTAGGGTCTATTAAGCAAGAGGATGAGAAGTGGATGAATAAAGATGGGAAGAAACCTAAAGGTATTTTATTTCGGGAAAAATCTTTTGACTTGGCCAGGAAGGAGGCACAAGCCTAGGAGTCCTCATATGTCGACTAGTGGTTTGGAGGAAAGTTTTGCTAGCCCCCCAAGTCGTGGTCCCTTCTAGACACCATTCTATTTAGAAAATGCCCTAATATATCCTTCATATTTCTACAGATTACTTGAAATTATAAACCATTAAATGTTATTTGAAAAATATGGGCCTCTAGTACCAAATGTAATGACCTCACTTTTTGGCAACCCCCAATTAAGGAAGGATGTAAAGTTGAGAGCCATCACTTAAATTTTTTCCCAAGGTTCTAGATTTTAAACAAATAATAATGAAAAGTAAATAACTTCATTAATCTCAATATATTTTTTACAAGTTGTTCCTCTAGAACTTACATAACTTTCTATCATCTAATTTGTACACATGATAAGAAGTAACTAGCCAATCCTCCTTAGAAGTTAACTTTATTGTCTTCATATAATTTCATATGTCTATCATATCATGACATCTCCACATATAGCATTTACCTAAAATGTTATGAAACAAAAACACGGTCAGTATAACAAGTTATATTGGTATGTGTGGGGGGACAAAATATGTGCATGTAGGTGTAACAATATAATCATCCATAGCAACAATTATGATTACAAAAAAATGAACTTGCATTTTCTTTTTAACTTCTCAACTTAATATTTGTGGGACACTCCCTCTCAAGAGTATTCATGTGGGGAACCCTCTCTTTAGGATCTAGTCCCTACAATGGACATTTCATACATAGGCATTGGCCTAATAACCAATCACCATAGTGAAATTTCATACATGGGTATTTTCCAAAGGTGATCTTCTCCTCTGGGTCAGATCATTGGCCACCATAGTGACATTTCTTACAAAGGTCTTAGCCCAAGGTGATCTTCTTATCTCGTCCTGATCATTCATCACCATAGTGACATTTCTTACATCCCACATTTATCACTTACATCCACAAGAGATAGTTGAGAAATTTATACTTATATCGTGTGATCCAATATGACTTTATAGATTGTAGGAATTAAATAAGCAGCCAATAGTTATCTGCAATCAGTAAAAAAATTTCAGAAAACCAAAAAAGTTGGTTAAGGCAAGTAGTCATAGGCGTAACCACATACCTTTCTCAGAAGTAACTTGATGTCGAAGAAAAAGGTAACAAAATCAACCAATCAAGAAACTATCATGAAAGTAAATCATAATACCCAAGCATTAGTAATTTGTCCAAAATTTACCATTAAGACTAAATTGAGCTTCAAGTTACAGTTTTGGGGTCAACTTAGGGTTTCATTAGGGATTTGTCTTTCCAAACCCTAATTATCACTTTTAATATCCTTTTTAATTTACAAACCCTAAACTTGATTCTATATGCATTACCAATCTCAAACTATGCCAAAGATTTCTCTTTTATTCAAAAAGACCCAATTTTAACCATTAAAGTCATTTAAGCATAATTTAAGTATAATAACCAAGAACTTAGGGTTTTTATGCATTTAACACATTAAAGATTGCAACTTTAGGTACTTTTAGAATTAGTGACAAAATTTGGTCTTGAACTATTTTTATTGCATTCCATACATTTTTTTGATCGATCTTCACATATATTTCATTTTCATATGAGTTTCCAAAATTTTGTTATGATTTTTGCAAGATAAAGATTCATTGGCCAATGAATGATTGTTAAATCAGCTTTTAAGTGGAATATTTGTATCATTTGCTATCATTTACGTATTTGATCTGACCACTGGCTTGTGGCCATCTTGAAACATGCTCCATCACAAACAAGTCTTGAAAAGAACGCGAAATGGCCAGATTTCCCCTTACCTCACAGTGTTGCACCAGCAGCAGCAAAGTCATTTTGATGTCCTACATCTTTTTCCATGTGGCCGACTTCAGCCTTGCGCTAGGTTGGGTCAACTAGCATGGTTGACTCTGTGAGTCCAGACATCAGAGCATTGAGTGAATGTGTCACTCCCTCTGCCAAGCCCCTACGAACTCATTGGTGATCTCAACTCTTTCAGAGAGTTCATGGACAAGGGTAGGTGAGGGAGTATACATTGGCGTGGACAAATGATCTGAAGAGGAACAACAGGGGGGTCATTGAAGGTTTTTTCTAGACGTCGGCCCTACTATAGGGTTCCTTGGATTCATAGCATATCTTCCCCTCTTACAAAGGGGTTACTGAGTCTTTTATAGGCAAGGTCGATTTGTCGCGCTTCAATGGTCTCAGCTCCATTGCAGTTTGGAGAAAACTCCTAATCATGCACATAATAGGGATATGTAGGGGTTATCAATGTTGGATTCACACTCTTGAATCTAATGGGAGGGGTCTCAGTTCTAGACATAGACCAAAGAGAGAAGGATCAGTTTAGAAAGTAGTTACTTTATGCCAACTTCCCTTGTCTGGCTGAAGGAAGGTGATGATATGGATGTTTGTATGTTTCCAAATCAAACGGTCTCAAAGACACACAAAAATTAGAGGGTGAAGTATAAGTTTCCAAAATTGATTTATAGGGTGACATTTTATACATTGCCTAGTAATCCTTCTCACTTTAGGTGAAGTTAAAAAAATTATATCTATCTCTCCTTTTATCCTTTTAATCCCAAATTTTAAAGTAAGGCCTTTAACACTTTTATCTTTGTGTGGGAAGAATTGAGACCAAAATACTTATTAAAGTGGTTTTACCAGTCTCCAAGTCTCCCTCTTTATCTCATTATTTAAGGCATCAAATCAATTCTTTTTCCTTTCTAACTTTTCCACATTTCCTTTTTGGTTTACTTTTTTCATTATTAACAACATGGAAACAAAAAACCAACCATTAGTTTCCTTCAACACCAATTTTCTAAATAATTCCACACAATTCCATATAAATTACCCATAACCTTTAGTAATTCATTTATTTTGGGATTTTCTCTCTTTCTTTTCCCCACGTCCATTATTGGGTTATTGCAAATAGAAAAAACCACGGAAACTATTGTAAAGGAAGATTTGCAATTTAAATCCATACTTTTAAAACAAGGCATAGAAAGTTTTTTAATGCATCCTTAACAAACCAATATTGGAATTTCAAATATGTAAATGAATATAAAATCCCAGGTTATAATAGAAACATTTTATCCAGTTGCCATGGTTAAGTCCATCTAGATCAGGTTTGTCATTGTAGCTTATTATGACTATGAGATTTTGAAGATGGATGTTAAGACTGTATTCCTTCATGGGAATCTTCTTGAGGATGTGTACATGACACAACCTGAGGGTTTTATAAATCTAAAGGATTCAAATAAAGTATGTAAGCTACAAAGGTCAATCTATGGATTGAAGCAAACATCTCAGAGATGGAATCTTCAATTCGATGAAATAGTTAAAGAGTTTGTCTTTAGTCAAAATGAATATGAATAATGTGTTTACAAGAAGGTTAGTGGTAGCATGATGGTAATACTCATATTGTATGTGGAAGACATACTATTGATGGGGAATGACATCCCTACTTTACATATGGTAAAAAACTGGCTAGGAAATACATTCTCTAGGAATGACTTAGGTGAAGCATCCCACATCTTAGGAATCAAGATCTATAGAGATAAATCTAGAAGGCTTATTGGACTAAGTCAGAGCATATACATTGACAAGGTATTAAAGAGGTTCAAAATGGAGGACTTGAAGAGATGAAACATGCTCATGTCTCATGGTGTTACTATCTCTAGAGCTCAATGTCCCAATTCTTATAAAGAGAGGGAACGCATGAGTACGACTCCATATGCATCTTCAATTAGATCTATCATACACATAATGCTATGTACTCATCTCGATGTCTCATATGCCTTGAGCATGACAAGCATATATTAGTCAGATCATGTGATTCTCATTGGATTTCTGTGAAGAACATCCTTAAGTATTTGAGAAGAACTAAGGATCAGTTCCTTGTCTATGATGAAGAGGAAGAGTTGGTGGGTAAAGGTTTACACCGATGCAAACTTCCAAACTAACAAAGATGATCATCGATCGCAAACAGGATTTTTATTTTGTCTCAACAATAAAGCTATAAGCTAGAAGAGTTCTAAGCAAGAAACCCTTGCTAATTCTATGACAGAGGTTGAGTATATTGCTACATCTAATGAAATAAAGGAAGTTGTTTGGATCAAGAAGTACATATTAGAATTAATGGTTTTTTGAAGTTAGGGCTCACGATCGTAGAGCGATCTAGTAGTCCCCAGCAGTGGTGCTCTTTCTTGGGGGGAGGCGGCTGGCACTCATCTAGCCAGAACCCTCTCCCCTTGGGTGCCTCCCCATCTCCCTCACACTCGGCCAAAGTCCTTAGGTTCTCTAGGTGCGAGCCATCTTCCCATGGCGTGGCTGTTTTTTCTTTCTCTACGGTGCCTGGTTTCCTACTCGTGAGTAGGTGCCCCCCGGTGGCCTCACTTTTGGAAGGCGGCCCAAATCTGGGAGAACAGTGACGGGTGATGGCGAGCTCTAGGCAGCGGTGGGCTACTGGTCGAGCCTCTCTTGTTCTGTCTGGGTCTTATTGCAGGTCGTGGCATCGGGTGCTCCTATGGATGGACAATGAGGCTGGGTGACTTCATGGTGCACCGACATAGGGAGAGAAACTAAGTTATGTGCTTTGGGAGGATTCTCTCAGCCCCTGCTCACAGGGGTGCTCAAGATTGGTGGTGGGGTTACTCGGTGCTTTCTACCTTCCACCTTCAATCCTCGCAGGCCCTTTCTCCTTTGAGTATGTGTAAGAGGAGCTTTTTGCCCCCTTCTCAGAGATCCAGGGTGATGCACTCAAGCTATTCGAGTAATTTCCTGGGTGAGCATTCTATGTGCTTAGGTAGCTTCTTGATTGGCCTCAACTATTGTTCTTTTTTTTCCTTTTTTTGGGTTTATGTTGTTAGCAGCAAGATGTCTATTTTGCTTGTTGTGGTTTGGGTTGAGCTCTCTTTTTGTATGGTGACCTCTAGCATGGATGAGATAGTGATCTCTATGGGTGGTATCTCACATGTCTCTATCGACGGTAATGCAAACTCCTCTCCCGAAGTACTCATAGGCTCATGTAAATTGATGAATTCCATCCTAGATAGTTGTTTTAGACAGCCACTACAAGAGGTGGACGGTGCAGAAATTTACCTATCACATCCCAGTCTAAGTCTTGTGCTATGTCTTTCCGCAAAAGGAGTTGTTGCTTGGTTAGTTGATGAGAGATCTCTATCTTGTAGATGTTGTATGGCCTATTTTTAATGATATCGAGTTATTTTAAAAAAAAAAGTACATATTAGAATTTGGGGTCGTTCTAAGCATCTGCGATGCAATTGAGATATATTGTGACAACAATGGAGATATTGCACAAGCTAAGGAACCCAGATCACATTAGGGTTCCAATCATATACAAAGGTAGATCCATCTCTTAAAAAAGATTGTACAGCAAGGAGATGTGAAGATTTGCAAAGTACCAACTGAAAGAAATGTAGTTGACCCCTTGATAAAAGCACTTTTGCAATAGAAGCATGAAGTTCATTTTAGATCACTTGGCATTAAGTTCATGGGTGATTAGCTCTAAGTGCAAGTGGGATTATGTTGGTATGTATGCCCATAGATCCAATCATATGATGATTGTAATGGCATATCTTATTAACGATTTGACTAATAATAAAGGAAATCTTTCATTTCTTCTATTTTATTCAGTTATATGATAATGAAGTAACATAATAAATCTCTTAAGAATGATATTACTCAATGACTTATGTCAACAGGTTGAGGACATGAACACCGAGGTCATACGGATGTCAAGAGTATATACATTGTTTTTATGTCCCTAGTCAGTTGTTATTGTGGAAGGCTGATAGATTGTAATAACACTTAAGAATAGAGTGTGTGTTAGTTGATGACAGAATCTCATTAGTCATGATATGTGATATCAAACTAAGCACATAGATACTTATTAGAGAACAATGTATTGAATAGACCCACCTCGAGGGTGATACATGGAGACCATGGAATGGTAGTCAAAATAAGCTCTCATAGAGATGGTGCTAATTGTGGTTCTTCGAGCTAAAATCACTACACTCATCACATGTTGTTTGATGTACTTTTTTTCATCATCAAACATGAACTTGAAGAAGGGATGCCATAAAGATGATGCTCAAACACATTATAACACATGGGGAATGACTGTGAGTGGTGTAGATGGGATTTGTCCCTCCTACGGGAGTTTGATATCTTGATCACCTGATAAGAGAGACTAAGAAAATCATGTCCATGTGCATGTGAAACAATTTGCAATATTGAGTTCACATATATCTTAGACAGTCTTCTCTAGTTCAAGGAACATGGATTGAATGTTGAGAGGATATCGATTCCATGCCTCACATTCAATCTAGATATCAGAGACAAAGGAACTAAATGATCATTGTAACATTGGCCACATATTGTAGGTTGAAGTTGTCATCCGACTTTGTGATTTACTTGGGTAGCAATGATGTGTTTCTAGATACCACTCATTGTTATTGATGTCGTCAATTGGTTATGGACATTCACTGCCAACATAACTTGAGACCTATAGGGTCACACACATAGGATACACTTTGAATAGGAGTTTATTCATGAAAGTGGTTTAAACTTGATTACTAAAAGTGTAGGGTATTCAGTTTAAACAAGATTGGCAATCAAGACATCAAAATGACTGGTTCACCAGGTGAACAGATCAGCTCAGATGTCTAAACAGGCTAGTTCAAGTTGTGAATTGACCATTTGGTTAATCAATTTGATTAGATCAAGGATTGATGTTAATGGTATGTTGTGCATTAATCCTATATTAATTACCAACAATTGTGAATAGGAAACATAGTGAATTGACCAGTTCAAGTGTTGAACCAATCATCTCATGTGGGAACTGACCAGTTCATTGGTGAACAAACAAGTTCAACATTCATAGGTTCTGAAAAGTTCATGAAATTCCATCTCTTCGACTCCCAAATTAACTCGAAGCCTTGATGACCCTGACCCTCCTATAAATAAAGGGGTACTGGGGGCCTTCCAAAGACACAACAAGCTCAAACAATTGTTGTCCTCTCTGATTATGGTAACTAAGAGAGCCCGAGAAATCCCTACCCGTCAAAGGGATGGATAGTAAGGGAGAGACAATTGGGAGAAAAGTCGGTGCTAGCACATTGACTAGATGAGACAACTCCTTCCTATCTGTGCAACTAGGATGCGAGGAGTTCCCGGTAGTCTACATGGACTAGAGGTGAGGAGATCGTTACCACCTGTTGGGAGGACTCAGAAAACCACTACCCATGGTGATCGACCAGTAAGTCATTGTTGTTCCTGGCCATTTGCAACTTGAAGAAAGTCACAAATTGCATCAAGGGATTGTACGTGGACATGCTCCAGGACCAGGTATAAACCTTGCAACCCTCCTTCCCATTACATAGTTGTTCACGTGATCTACTATTCAAAGGGGAATATGGCATTTAAATTTTTTGTTTCTACTACCTTATCTGATGCCATATTTCCTGACAAAGAAGTCATAAGAATTATGGGATCACCATCATAATATTTGATAGGGTAATGGAACTACCACATTACTCCTTGGGACCAAAAAGCACTATGTAATTCCCTTGTAGATAATATATATACAATAGGGATTCACCACCTAATTTACAATTGTTTACATCATACTATTTATCAAATCAAATACTTTGATCAATAAAGAGGCAAGAATAAGTTCATTCACATCATCATACAAAGAATCAAAGTTGGGATTACACCATAAAGATGCATAAAGCATATCACTTTCTCAAATATGATGCCAAGTTAAATATCATTGCCAAAAAATGGCAAATAATGTTTCTAGTGCATGGATGGATCCATAAGCTCAATATAATGAAGAATGAAAAAATAGAAATTAGATACAATAAAAGCATAAAATTTACATTTGAAGGACTTGATCATGTCAATTCCAAGGCATTGGACCTAGTCAGGTCAAATATATAAAGACAATGGATATTCAAGACAAAATTTCACAAATTATTTCAAAGAGCGATGGGATTAAACAAGTGTCCAATATGATTCTCTACGGAGTGACACATGCCTCCAATGTGTCTCAATCGGTCAATTTCAAACCCTAAATTAATACATGGTATCATTCACCCATTATTGCATTCCAATATATATATTGAAAACTATGTATGGATGTTGAAACCTATTTCTCAAGTCTTATTGGCATATGTTTTATTAATGTATCTATTTATGTATAGAATATTTTTCTGGTTACAATGAATATATAATTGTAATTTTCTAATAACCACACAATTACTTATAAGATAATCGAACATATTAAAATTTAAAACAATGGTGAAAGACCTCATTACCCATGTATCATGCATCTGGAAATATATGTGTGTCTGGCTAAAAGTATAAGACATGATTCTTAAGACAAATTGCAACCAAAGTTGAAATCAGACGCTTAAATTACCAAAAGGTACATGGAAAGTGTTACGACCCTGCCTCCCAGTAACCCCCAATTAAGGGAGAATGAAAGGACGGAGCCGTTAACCAATAACCCGGATCAAAGGTTAGGCAATTAACCAAGAACAATTATTAAATTTTAACAGACTAAACTGAAAAGCTGTAAGAAAATAAACTTTTGCATACCTTTTTTTTTCTTTTGAAAACTTGGATCTCTAAACTTCTATCCACTTAAGGATTCTACTCTAACTAATCCTCCTTGTATTTTACTTCATGTATTTCCCAATATGACGATTTACTGTTTGTTCTTTTGGCTTGTACCTAAAACACCGACAAACAAAACGTCGGTCAGCCGAAACTGGTATTTGGGGGAAACACTAATCATGCAATTATTCTTAACAAAGTAATCATTCAATTAATCATTTAACAACCAAGATTACGTTTTAAGCCATACTACTCAATCCTTACCTATCCCCTGACTCTGTGTTATTCATGCAGTGGACTTGTATGCTACCTCTCTTTAGGTAGATTCTTACTACCATGGTCCCACCTTACCGGTAGCCAATACATAGGGTAATAGAGTCACATGGCACTACCCGAAGGTAGCCCAATATCTAACTCAATGTGACTTGATGGACCTACCCCATTGGTAGCCATGTACTAAGTCATCCAATGACCTGATGGTCCTACCCCATAGGTAGACATGTACTAGGTCTACTATTAAGCCATAGAGGGGACCATGATCTGAGCTAGTAGGCACATATCTTATGTGATAGTCATATCCACATTATAGTTTGCATGAATTAAAATCATCCAACAATTAATTCATGACATCGATGAAAACTTCGGTAAACCTCGGAAAACTAACTCGAGATATTCATAAGCGTAACCACAAACCTAATCTGATGATTTGAACAGAAATATCCATGCAAATAAGCATCCAAGCAAGCAAGCATTTTCAATAAGATCATGAAATAATCATGTAATTCCCTTTTTATTATTCATGTCATCAGGATCTATTAAACCTAGCTCGTTTCCTAGGGTTTCTAATTCACTTTTAGGGTTTCCATTGCAATTAGGGTTTCCCTTCATCTTTTACTATTTCTAACCCTAATTTTATACCATTACTCATAAACCATTATTATCTCATCTATTCTTCAATATGAAGCTTATCTTAACAACATATAACCCTATTTTCATATTACAGGCACATTAATCATCAATTAATTTCATTAAGCTTCTTTTTCATTAAAACTACTATTTTTATCCCTTTTAATCCATGACAAGATCATTATGCGCATCTATCATTAATTCAATGTTCATTAGGGTCATATAAACTCATTTTGCCATCAATTCTACCTTTTATTCATGAAAAGACCCTAATTACTGCAATTAGGATATTTATCCAAAATTAAGGACTTTAGTGCTCAAAAAAAATTAGAACCAACATAACACAACATTTTATTTACATTTTTCAAATTAAATATGATCTTATCCTCTTTTACCCTAAATTAGGGTTTCTAAATACTTAATCATTCTCATATGGGGTAAAAACCCTAAATCATGCAATTTTACATCTAGATCTTGTTCGAATCTAACATTATCATTTAATAGGTTATCAATACTTCAATTAACCTATTAAGCATACTAGATTCAACCTTTAATCACTTATATGGTTTTTAACTTAACTTTAATGCACTTTTCATCAACTTATAGTACTTTTGCAATTAGGAACGGAATCAAACTTTAATAACATTTTTATTGGATTCCTCTCATTCTCTTGATCAAAATTCATATATTATATGTTGCAATCCAAGTTACCAAAAATTAACTAGAATTATTTCAATTTATCATTATCTGGACCAATCCCGTGCAGCCACGTCTACATAAAAGAGATTACCTTGTATTAAACTGGCTCAGATCTTTATCAGGTATGAAAGGACCTCTGCGCCCTTGGTTGTTGAACATGCACGCTGGGGGCAAAGGAGTCATTTGACTGCTATCCTTCCCTTTCCCTCACGCAATGCCTGTGACGGTGTGAAGCTGTACGCACGCTGCTGCCTCCGCGGCCAGGGCACTGGCTCCAGGTCATGCGCCGGCTAAGCAAGTCTGCCGCCCCTTCCTCATCCTTTTCCTGCCCTACGTGGCCCTTCAGCGCCGTACCGAAACCTTCTCTGACGCTCCACCCCCAGGTGGTCAGGTTTTCCGGTTGGTGTTCACCTCCTCCTTCGTTGCCTGGTCCTAACGCCACAGCTCTTGCCTCCAGAAAGACAAGCACCACCCTCTCTCACCTGCACTCATGACCACAACTCCTCATCCTTCTAGTTACGTTGCACTCACCCTTGTTTCCCTATGAGACCAGGCCTGGCCGACGGAGCTAACGGCCCCGATCCCTCCTTCTCGCATCAGCTCGTTCTCCAGAAAATAGGGCGTCTCCACCCATGCATGCTCCGGCGAGGCTTATGTGCGACTTCCTCCAACCCACTTGCCTTCCTGACTGGCGGTGGTTCTGGGTGGCGACTGCATCCCTGTCATGGACCAGTTGAGTAGAACAACATCATGGCTTACATGGCCTCCCCCCCCCTCGCTCCTGGTGTGGTGGAGCACTACATCTCATTGGGAAGACTCCTTCTACCCTAAGGCAGAGGTCGTGAAAGATTATGGTAAAGGGTGTCACCTTGGAGACGAGGCCCCGGGGTCCTTGTATATATATACTTTCTCTAGTAGTAACCCTAGGTGTCTCGGCGAAGGGAGGATGAGGGTAATAGGGAGAGCCAAGTTCCTTTCTTATACACTCACAGATGAGAGAGAGAAATACTCCATGGTCTATAAGAGGAAACCTTCCTCATATATTCTTGAATGAAAACCAATGTGAGTCACAATCTTCCCCAGATGGAAAGATATTTTCATACGTGATTGCCAAAGAATAAAAAGGCAAAGACTTAAATTATATCCCTCCTTCCTTTTCTTAGGATAAAAGGTATCGACCCAAAGGTCATAAAAAGGTACATCCATATCGCAACTCCTTAATATATTCCTTAAGCCAATTATCATCATTCTATGGCAAGTCATCAAAATCTTTCTCAAGTCATATTTATTTAATTGAGATGCCCTTTATATATCAAACGTATTCCATTAGTCATCTCATAAAAACAATTATATTATGGAATGTCCTTTAATTCTAACTTCTAGAATTATCTTTCTTATTATTATTTTCAAATATACTAAGGTCAAGTCGAGATAACGTTATTTAGTGTGTCAAACATTCTGTTTCCAAGAATGACTAGATAATTACCCTTTTAATTATCTAACATATCATATACTTCTATCATATCAAAAGACATTAATGTGTATTTATGCAAGAAGTCCTTTTATCTATTTATCTTTTTTCTTCCATTATTTGGATTTTTCCTCTTTTCTTCTCTTTTATATCCATTAATGGATTAATCTAGTAATAGGAATCACGAAATTCCTATCCGAAGGGATATTTACAAGGAAATCCATCCTTTGAAGCAAAACGTATAGCCTTTTCAATTAAATCCAAATTCATAAAATCAATACATTTCAATTACGAAAACATATGCAAAATTGAGGTTGTAACATCCTTCCCCTCTTACAAGAATTTTTCCCTCAAAATTCTATCAAGCAAACAAACAATTCAGGATAAGACTTTTCCATGTCCATCATTGGCCCCTAGGTGGCTTTACCGTACACATGGCGCTTCCAAAGAACCTTTATCATCAAATATTCTTTTCTCTGAGTTCTTTCATCCTGGCGTCTATAAATTACATAGGTGACTCAGGCCATTTCAGCCTCCCTTGGGGCTCACTAGGTTCATTGCTCAGCACATGGTCGGGGTACCTCACATAGTGATCTAAATTGGACACATGGAACTCATCACATATTACTTTATCCTGAGGGGTAAGATCAAACTTAGCCTTCTCCACCAGCCCATATCAATGGACCCATGTATCGGGGACTCATCTTTCTTAGCTATAGCTCAGAGGGGTCGGATTTTCATGTCGCATATTCTCCCACAGTGAACTGCATGTCAGTCTACTTTGCATCTGCTTACGACTCTCGTCATCTTTAGGCTCCTTTCAGCCATTGCACGATCAAAGTGACTTCATCTACACACATTGTGGTCTTTTTCTAACCATCATGTGGTCCTTTCACCAACATCACCTTACTAAAGTGGTGACCGACACAACCTCCCTTACAGAGCTTCTTATAAATTCTGACATTGGCTATGGTGGTCATTGTCACATCTTCCATAGGACAAGAACTGTCTCTAGATATCACCCTGAACGAGTACACATGCTCTCATCAGACCCTTTAGTCTGGATCATACTAACCATTAGTTAGGGGTGATAAACTGTACTAACATAGAGTTCTTCATGTACCTTCTTCCATCTTATGGAATGGAACCTTTAGGTCAAACTCAAGAACCTTTGAACTCGCATCATGGTGTAGTTGAACCATCTCTCTCATGGGTAGCTCAACCAAATTTGTCCCTTGACAAAACTCTTTCTTTCTCGTATCATCTAGGTAAGGTGATCTACCATAACCCATATTGCATTTCGACCTTCCTTGGCCCAGGGGAGACTTACAACATCCATAGTGATGAACTCCCTTTCTCTTTTGGGGACTCTTTATCCCTTACATATACACACTGGGTTACAGGTGTTCGTCCCTCTCCCTCGGCTTGCATGGCCATATACCACATGCAACCTCATCTCCATGATCCATAGTACTTCTACCACTCATTATCTCAGTAGTACCATGGTGTATGGTGATCTTAAAATCATGATTTCCTATATGTCATGATTCCTCAAGATTGATTCTTCGAAACCCTAAACCACTCTCATCAAGGTTTCATCACCTTCTTTTCCAAAGAAGTACATATGAGGTTCTACCACCATCCTATATTGCATCAAGGACTAGACTGGCTAACCAAACAACCATTAACTGATCTCATTACATTAGTGTTAGCCAAACATATCTTCCTTTCCAAACTTAGGGTTAGTCTAACAACCAAACTAGGCAGATATATCTCAACCAGAGCATCCATTACTACTTCACATCCATATGCATTAGGTAACATTGAATACATACACTTACATGTATTTCACTTATCATCTCAAACTCGAACTCTAAGTCCATCTTCATTGAGAACACTTTGAGCTCATCTTCTTGGTGATCAAACTCAATCTTGTATGACTTGTATCTCATGATAAAAACATCCTCATAAGGTGACTATCGCATTCCTCTTAGTGGTTGCAAACCATCTAGGTATCGTTCACTCCACCATGGTATGTTATCATCACTGTCCTCATATCTCGTGGAAACGTTCCAACCCACATCATCTTTATCCTTGGTGTATGGCATGTGTACTGTCCTATCTCTCACTCCCATAACAAGAGGAAATAAGCATTTGGCTGCAGTCCAAATACAGAGTTCTTCCTATTCCAAGAGTAGAGATGGTACATCCCACCTTGCCAGTACACCTTTAAATCTAAGTTGAAACATGCCACATATGTCTCAACATCACATTCATCTCGATATCAAAGTTACTTCCATGGAAAACTAGTCTTGAAACTACTTGGCCCCAACACAATCCTTGGTCACCTCCTCTAGGTCCATGGGGGTACCGACACTTATGGGGTCATCCCTCTTCCCTTATGCATCCAGAGAGTGCCCTATTCATCTACCCTTTGGGTCCCATGAGTTCATGAAGGTGATCAATCTCCTAACCCATGTCCTTCGGGCAATGATAGTTGTTACCTCCCGACCCTAAGGTCATGTGCAACTAGGGAATTAGGAAACTCCTACTTCCATCGGTCTTATCCCCACCTGACCCTAGGATAGACTTAGGATTCTATTATAGTACATGTCCAACTTAGAACCTTACCCAAGCCTTCCTCATCTCTCTCTCTCTCTGCATTCATGGGCTGACTTTCATCCTTTCATAGGGATCATGGCAACTTGCCTACCTTGGTCAAGCCCCAAACTGGTTACCTCCATGGTAACACATCCATATACACATAGAGATGGCTATCTATTGTTCTAGAGGTTCGTCCTCATACCATGTACTTTTCACTTAGCTTCTCAAGATCCTATGAGACCTCTTTAGGTTACCTTAAACCAACAAAACTGGTATACACCCTATAAAAGGGTCCCTTTCCCAGGATGGGATGAAACTACATCTTGATAACAAAGGTAACAAACGTCCTTCTGTCTAGGGTTTACATCCACATAAGCATGCTTAATCCCTAGTAAGCTACTATAGCATGAGAAGACCACCTACTAAACTAGGCTAGGCCATACTTTTTCTCATTCTTCAACATTAGATCAAGGTCATACCTTCTCATGTCATCAACTTAGCTGGGAGGGGTTTGCCAAACATACCCTTAATTTAAGGGAGTTTCCCTTTTCCTCTATACATGCGGAGTACCATGCTCGAAACTATAGCAACTTAATTCTCGTCATGAGCATTAGGTACACCACTTCCCCTCTTAGGCCTAGGAACCCTAGGTTCACTATTTTTTTTTGTTTCCAACAGCATGTTCAACCTCTTAACCACAAACCAAACATATATCGGGTCATCCTTTTTCCTCGATCGACACTTTAATGTTGAGTCTTCGTCGAGGACAAACAACAAGATACAAGGCCTCATAACCTGTTACTAAACCTCTCTAGGGTATACAAAACTTCTTCTTCCTTTTTTAGAAGGTAAACACTTATACCATAGGCACATAGGTGCCAAAATCCTCATCATCTCTCTAGGGTTTGGTTCTTCTAAAGGAAGCCAAGATATCATCAGCCTCTAGGGGTCAAGCATAAGGCAACTTCTATCATCCACTTAGGTCGCATCATCCTCAACTCCCTACTTCTCCTCGTATCTCAGAGTCTAGGATTCCAACCTTCTTGCTTGGTTCCTGCTCTCTCTTTCTAGAGCTAACCCTTCAACCAACCTCACCATTAGAGGTCCTTTCTTCATGAAGGGTCAACCTCAAAAGCATGCCCCTACCTGGATGAAGCCTATGTTCAACTCTTGTTCCCTTTATGCTTATTTCATAAGTCGTCCATCATGATTCCTTAACCAGGGTTTAGGGTTTCTACTAATGTGCCATGGGTGCAAGCCATACCCTACTTGCACAAGCCCATAGGGTTCTATAGGTTTTTCTCTAGCTTTATCCATGGAGGAGCTATCCTTCACTCTAACCTGCTCGACCCTTCCCAGGGTTGGGTTTCCAGACGTACTAGGTCATCCAATGGCTCATATGGCATCCAAGGCATGTCTATCCAAATACCTGGTCTATCATGCCATCTAACTCATCATGTTGTCTCTCCCTTTCACTTATGGTTAGGTTTAACATCATCCTCAGAGGATGTGCCAGGTCTCTATTTGCAATGGAGATCTCTATCTACAAGACTAACTCTCTTTATCTATCCTCCTAACAAACAAGTCTAGCCTCAAGTCTCTTCTGAGGGCATGACAACTTATGTCATACGACCTAAGCATGTATCTATTCTTTAGTTTACGTTTACTCTATTAAGCTTATGTCCATGACATCTTATTTACATGCTTTTCATTAATTTGATGGAGGATTCCTTAGACCTTATTAATCTTACCCATACCTCAAGAGGGTGAGGAGAAGAGGGAAAAAACCTAATCCTTAAGGTCCTTAACAGAATTTGTGATGACAAGGGATGAATAAGATGAGAAAGTCCTAAAGGTATCTTATTTCGATTCATACCCTAAGACTTTGGCCAGGCAGTCATATAGATCCGGGAGTCCTCGTATTCCAACTAGCGGTGTGGAGGAAAATATTGCCAGCCCCCGGTCGTGATTCTTTTCTAGACACCTCCGTCTTTCGGATAATCCTCTAATAACTCCCTTGGGTTCTATGGAGTTTCTAAAATTTAATCATTATTAATGGTTAACTGAGGAACCTAAGCTCTGATACCAATTGTTACGACACGACCTCCCAGTAACCCCCAATTAAGGGAGACTAAAAGGATGGAGCCATTAACCAATAACCCAGATCAAAGGTTCGGCAATTAACCAAGAACAATTATTAAATTTTAATAGACTAAATTGAAAAGCTGTAAGGAAATAAACTTTTGCATACCTTTTTTTTTCTTTTGAAAACTTGGATCTCTAAACTTCTATCCACTTAAGGATTCTACTCTAACTAATCCTCCTTGTATTTTACTTCATGTATTTCCCAATATGACGACTTATAGTTTGTTCTTTTGTCTTGGACCTAAAACACCGACAAACAAAATGTCGGTCAGCCAAAGCTGGTATGTGGGGGAAACACTAATCATGCAATTATTCTTAATAAAGTAATCATTCAATTAATCATTTAACAACCAAGATTACATGTTAAGCCATACTACTAAATCCTTACCTATCCCCTAACTCTGTGCTATCCCTGCAGTGGACTTGTATGCTACCTCTCTTTAGGTAGATTCTTACCACCATGGTCCTACCTTACTGGTAGCCAATACATAGGGTAATAGAGTCACATGGCACTACCCGAAGGTAGCCCAATATCTAACTCAATGTGACTTGATGGACCTACCCCATTGGTAGCCATGTACTAATTCATCCAATGACTTGATGGTCCTACCCCATAGGTAGCCATGTACTAGGTCAACTATTAAGCCACAGAGGGGACCAGGATCTGAGCTAGTAGGCACATATCTTATGTGATAGTCATATCCACATTATAGTTTGCATGAATTAAAATCATCCAACAATTAATTCATGACATCGATGAAAACTTCGGTAAACCTCAGAAAAATAACTCGAGATATTCATAAGCATAATGACATACCTGATATGATGATTTGAACAGAAATATCCATGCAAATAAGAATCCAAGAAAGCAAGCATTTTCAATAAGATCCTGAAATAATCATGTAATTCCCTTTTTATTATTCATGTCATCAAGATCTATTAAACCTAGCTCATTTCCTAGGGTTTCTAATTCACTTTTAGGGTTTCCATTGCAATTAGGGTTTCCCTTCATCTTTTACTATTTCAAACCCTAATTTTATACCATAACTCATAAACCCTTATTATCTCATCTATTCTTCAATATTAAGGTTATCTTAACAACATAAAACCCTATTTTCATATTACAGGCACATTAATCATCAATTAATTTCATTAAGCTTCTTTTTCATTAAAACTACTATTTTTATCCATTTTAATCCATGACAAGATCATTATGCACATCTATCATTAATTCAATGTTCATTAGGGTCATATAAACTCATTTTGCCATCAATTCTACCTTTTATTCATGAAAAGACCCTAATTACTGCAATTAGGATATTTATCCAAAATTAAGGACTTTAGTGCCTGAAAAAGATTAGAACCAACATATCACAACATTTTTTTACATTTTTCAAATTAAATATGATCTTATCCTCTTTTACCCTAAATTTGGGTTTCTAAATACTTAATCATTCTCATATGGGGTAAAAACCCTAAATCATGCAATTTTACATCTAGATCATGTTCGAATCTAACATTATCATTTAACAGGTTATCAATACTTCAATTAACCTATTAAGCATACTAGATTCAAGCTTTAATCACTTATATGGTTTTTAACTTAACTTTAATGCACTTTTCAACAACTTATAGTACTTTTGCAATTAGTAACGGAATCAAACTTTAATATCATTTTTGTTGGATTCCTCTCGTTCTCCTGATCAAAATGCATATATTATATGTTGCAATCCAAGTTACCAATAATTAACTAGAATTATTTCAATTTATCATTATCTGGACCAATCTCGTGCAGCCACGTCAACATAAAAGAGATTACCTTGTATTAAACTGGCTCGGATCTTGATCAGGTGTGAGAGGACCTTTGCGCCCTTTCTTGTTGAACACGCACGCTGGGGGCAAAGGAGTCATTTGACTGTTATCCTTCCCTTTCCCTAACGCAATGCCCGCGACGGTGTGAAGCTGTGTGCACGCTGCCGCCTCCACGGCCAGGGCACTGGCTCCAGGTCATGCACCGACTAAGCAAGTCCGCCACCCCTTCCTCATCCTTTTCCTGCGCTACGTGACCCTTCGGCACTGTACCGAAACTTTCTCCGATGCTCCACCCCCAGGTGGTCAAGTTTGCCAGTTGGTGTTCACCTCCTCCTACGTCGCATGGTCCTAACGCCACAACTCCTCATCCTTCTAGTTGCGCTCACCCTTGTTTCCCTACGATACCAAGCCTGGCCGACTGAGCTAATGGCCCTAATCCCTCCTTCTCGCATCAGCCCATTCTCCAGAAAACAGGGTGTCTCCACCCATGCATGCTCTGGCGAGGCTTATGTGCGACTTCCTCCAACCCACTCGCCTCCCTGACTAGCGGTGGTTCTGGATGGTGGTTGCTTCCCTGTCATGAACCACTTGAGTAGAACAGCAGCGTGGCTTACATAGCCTCTCCCCCTTCGCTCCTGGTGTGGTGGAGCACTACATCTCATCGGGAAGACTCCTTCTGCCCTAAGGCAGAGGCTGTGAAAGATTATGGTAAAGGGTGTCACCTTGGAGACGAGGCCCCGGGGTCCCTGTATATATATACTTACTCTAGTAGTAACCCTAGGTGTCTCGACGAAGGGAGGATGAGGGTAATAGGGAGAGCCAAGTTCCTTTCTTATACACTCACAGATGAGAGAGAGAAAGACTCCATGGTCTAGAAGAGGAAACCTTCCTCATATATTCTTGAATGAAAACCAACGTGAGTCACAATCTTCCCCAGATGGAAAGATATTTTCATACGTGATTGCCAAAGAATAAAAAGGCAAAAACTTAACTTATATCCCTCCTTCCTTTTCTTAGGATAAAAGGTATCGACCCAAAGGTCATAAAAAGGTACAGCCATATCGCAACTCCTTAATATATTCCTTAAGCCAATTATCATCATTCTATGGCAAGTCATCAAAATCTTTCTCAAGTCATATTCATTTAATTGAGATGCCCTTTATATATCAAACGTATTCCATTAGTCATCTCATAAAAACAATTATATTATGGAATGTCCTTTAATTCTAACTTCTAGAATTATCTTTCTTATTTTTATTTTCAAATATATGAAAGTCAAGTCGAGATAACGTTATTTAGTGTGTCAAACATTCTATTTCCAAGAATGACTAGATAATTACCCTTTTAATTATCTAACATATCATATACTTCTATCATATCAAAAGTCATTACTGTGTATTTATGCATGAATTCCTTTTATCTATTTATCTTTTTTTCTTCCATTATTTGGATTTTTCCTCTTTTCTTCTCTTTTATATCCATTAATGGATTAATCTAGTAATAGGAATCACGAAATTCCTATCCAAAGGGATATTTACAAGGAAATCCATCCTTTGAAGAAAAATGTATAGTCTTTTCAATTAAATCCAAATTCATAAAATCAATACATTTCAGTTACAAAAACATATGAAAAATTGAGGTTGTAACAGAAAGCATGTTATCACTGAAATGACCCTAGGGACAATAGGGAATTCACCAACAAATATTCATCCATGTTTTTTTTGTAAGAACACAACTTGCAATGAAAAAACCAAAATCAAGAAAGCATCGTTGGGTAAAACTAGTGGATATTCTTGCTCAATTTTATATTCCATTTTGGTCCCAAAGAGTTTTAACAAGGGACCCCTCAAGGCATAGGGCTTGACTGGCACCCGTCTCCACTAAAAGTAAGGATGAGGAGCCTACAAACCATTTAAGGGGACACCCATTTCAACCCATCTTCATGAAGGAGTCCAATCAAAGTCGACAATGGAAACAGTGGATAAACTGGAAGGAACTTGTGATCACGATATGTTTTTCCTTTCCAAAAATGGAATGGGTATAGGCTACCTAACTCTATGTCAAAATGATGCTAATTAATACTCAAATGCATCACCAAGAGACAATTGTGATTTCTTTTGAGCCTCCCATAGGTTCAACTTGAGTTGTCAATCAAAGGATGTGATTACCTAACTTTTTCTCTCTCCTCTATAGTACTCCTTATCTCTCATCAAGTGACCTCTATACTCAAGTAGATACCAAATTCATACTTGGTGTGTTGAGATAATCTATTATGGTCACATCAATGATCAATTATGTGTGACACTCATTTGCATAATTGAGCTACGATTCACACATTAATATGTATCCATCTTGAAAATGAAACTAAATCTCACAATAAGTATCCAACTTTCTCTCTAATGAATATCATGTTTTAATAGGGCCAAATATCCTTCCAATGGTGAAACAATTGCCTTAATCTGATCTCTAGAGCCCAAGTTATGAATTGATGAATATTGGGTCAAATTACAAGTGATTTAATGGAATTTAAGCGATTTTGACCCTAATTGGGCCTAATCTTAGGCGTGCGGCCCAACGTATAGTAGGGACTTTAGGGCTGACCAAAAGGTGGTTTTCTTAATGTTTTTGGACTCAATTGGCTAAATAAATTGTCCTATTTCTTCTCCCACATTTCCCCCAAATCTCATTTCTCATGGATTTGCACACGCTATCCCTCTTCTTTTCCCTCTTTCTTCACCCCTCTAACCCCAGTTGTCACCACTAGAGTTGGAGCTCAAAGCTCATTGGTCCATGCCTCCTTGGCCATGGAGACGCTGCTTGTAGCCTCACTTATGTCGAGCAAAGTCAACCAGCACATTCCCACACTCTTCCGCCTCTCGCCCAAGTTATATTGTCTGTTGGGCACTGGGAGCACCGACAAGCAGTTCATGGAGTATAGCTCATGGGCCATCCCTGGGTGGGTCAATCAACCATGATAGTTAATCCTAGGGTAGAAATGATGGCGGAATAGAATGTATCTACCCCCACCACCTCCTCTCCTTGCTTTAGGTTGACACGGGTCAAGGTCTTGACTAAAGAAGCCAATAGGAGTGTGTCATGTGGACGTCATCCCTCTCCATGTCAAATCCTTGGCCCCACAATATAAATGACAATATGAGGGTTATTTCACCTTCTCTCCATAGTTTTGGCCCTAACCTTCAAAAAATATTATATTGGTCATCCTAAGGCATCAATATATGCGGTAAATACACCATGTTGATTGTCTTAAAAAGATCTATAACTTAGGCATAGTTTTAGACCCTAATACCCCTTCCTTTTTCCTTGATTTTGAAATTTTTCTATCTTTACTATATTTAATGCATATTTATGTTAAATTTTGGATCTTTTTTATTCAAACTACTTCCTACACCTCACATCAGTAAATCTTACATATTTGAAGCTAATGAGGCCCTAATCTCCATTTTTTGCACTTATTTCACCTTTATGCACTATTAAGACTAGTTTTGGGACTTTAATGATGATTTTTATTACTTTTTCTAATATTGACTCAAAATGAATATGAGATTCATCCTAACTTTGAAATCACTAATGTGTATCACTTCATGTCACTTTTATCACCCATGAACCCCCTACTCCCTTGTTTGGTTCCTATGTCATGACATGCATGTATGTGCCCCATATATGCTTAGGCTTGATTATACTTGACTCAAATTATGACCTTGATCTCTTTTGTTCATCAAATATTTTGATCATTAAAATTAGTAGCCTCATCATGTCTTGTGGATTTAATGCCTAAGATCATCTCCTTGCTCTATGATGATGTTTGTAACCCTAAATTTCTTTATGTGACCTATATGACTTGAATAGTAGTTCTTGTTCCTTAGTGGTTATGTGGATCCTTTTGTATTATCCTCCCCTCACTAGGGGATACTCTATCCTTTCTGATATCTTGGAAGGGGATGTCCTACCTAATCAGATGTTGAATCTTGATGGCAAGTGTGAATTGTGTTTATGATTGAATGTATGTGGATATGTTGATACTGATGGTTGACTTTCATGCCTTGACCCTTGGGGACACCCACCAATATTGTTTTTCTTATATTTCCTAATATTTATAATCTAAACTATATTTTATGTTTGGACCTCTTGACTTGATGATCCTTAACCTTGCTTTCCCTACAATGAGTCTTTTGACCCTAAATGTACATAAGCGACATGAATCTTGAAGTGCTCATGTGAAATAGATGGAATCTCATAATGAATTGAAACTTGAACCATGCCCTTATTATGGCCTCTAAATTAGTTAAAGATTCCCAAATTGGTAAGTAACCAACACTGATCATAACTTGGCCAAAACTCTAAAAATGGCTCTAGTTAAGGTTAATGATGAGAGTATATTGCATGTATTCAATCTTGTTCTTAATTAGTTTGGCTTGTGATCTAGAAGGTCAAGGATAGGTTATGAATATATGAATCAGGTATGCATTTTAAATAATTATATGTCTATGGCTTTCTTGATTTAACCTTGATATGTATGTATGCTAGTTTACTTTCTCAAATATTTCCATATACTATTGTAGTATACTTGTCTCGATGATTTTATAGTTTCAACTGCTCCATTATACAAATTTAAATTAGGGTTTTCTCAATGACTTTGAGTCATTGAGGTCCCTCACATAAAAAGGGTTAGATAATCTTTAGTATCCTCATGGACCCTTCTATTGGGAAGTTGTTCAAAGTCCTTATGAATACATGACATTGTTAGTATAATTGGACTAAAATGACTAAAACATGGCATCTCATTTTTCTAAGTAGTTAACTTGTTTATTCTTGTTTGTTCACTCTAGAAATATTTTCAAAATATGCAAATATTATATACATGTACCTTTCTACCTTGTACTCAATACCTTGTGTGTTGACCCGCTTGTTTCATGTATGTTTTAGGTACAAAGATGGTTACAAAGTTGATAGCTTGGTGATTTGTGTTCAGGTGAACTTGTCATAAGATCCTAGTTAGTGTACATGAGAAAACTTATATAAATGACCTCTCAGTTTGTAATTGAAACTATGTAGTAAAGAATGTTGCTATTAATATACTTATCAATTGTTTAGATTGTGTTGGTGCTTTCAACTTGTTATTTATTCATGTATGCCAAGCTTTTATGCTTCCACAATTGCACTTTGAATATTATCATGCTAGGAATGGAATCCTTCATCCGTTGACTTTCTAGTCACTTGGAGGTTGGATTTGAGTAATAAATGGTACTGTGACAATGGGCCTCTACCACAAATAGGTGAGGCTATGATATAGGCCATGGTGTATTTGGGTCAATGAGGAGTCGAAAGAGGTTCTCAAGGGTGGCACGATGATATATGAATTGTGTTATATAGGCACTATGGTGATACAGAAATTGGAGCATTAAATATTATCTAATTGAGTTGAAGATAGGTGTCCTATATAATTCAACCATGTAGAATATGATTTTATAGTTATATTTATTTTATAGGATTAACTTATATGAGTTTTAATTCATTAAGGTTTATATTCAATATATTCATATAATTATTACACATCACCATTAAATGTCAATGTTTAGGATTTAGTCCTATCATCCTCATATTATTACCATCATGATTATATCTTGCACAAAATACGATAACTACTTAGATAATATTTTATGTTCACTAATTTAATATTCACCTACACAAATCACTTTTGTTATCTCACTTATATTAAATATGTAATTATTACCCCCATTACATATATTAGCTCATTTGATATCATACTAATCACTTACTCATATAAATTCACAATCACTACATATTAGTCACATTTAAGTTAATGTATGCATATAAGTGAACAAAGTGTCATGTGTTACATGTATTGACATTTACTTAAATATTCAATCATTTTTAGGTTATAAGGTCCACTTTATGTGCATTAAATATGGTGTGAAATAAAATCACTTAATGATATTAATTTTTATACATAACACCAAATATGTTTATGTGAAGGTTAGTTGATTACAACTTTATGCTAGATCATCACCATATATCATGTATATGGCATCAACATTTTTAAACGCCACTATTAGGTTCCATCTATCCGACGTATTGTCATATTAGGTTATATTGATCAAGAATATGGTTAGTGTCGCATGTATCCATGGTTAGGATTTGTATTTGAGTTTCATTATATGTTCATTGGGGTACAAATAGATATATCAAGGCATCTTTGTAACCATTTTTGGACATTTCTAAGGATCCAACCATACTAGCATTCAATCCATGTATATAATCATGATAGTAGATTTCAATATGTTATATGACATTATCTCTAGAAAGTTGGTATGTGTGTTACATAAGGATTGGATGAAGATACAAGAACAAGAGACATAAATTTAAATAAAAAGGTTCCCAGTGAAGAGGAGGGTTTGATACACCCAAATGGATGTCAAGAGGATTTGATATAGTAAGATTCAAAAATATATGAAGAAATGATAAAGTTACAATGATTACTTCCTTCCTTAAAAATCAATATAGAGAGCAAATGATGAAATCAGTTCAACTAAGTTGCATGCATATTATGTGATAAAAATGTATCATAAACAATAAATATATTATCATCATCATAATATTTAGGAGATTAATGAATATACTATATTTTTACTTAGGAATAGGAAACATTGTCTAATTCCCATGAAGATAATATGCACACAATAGGGACTCGCCACCTAATGTGAAATTTCTTACAATATACTAGTTATCAAATTAGACATGTACAATATTATATGGTAAGATTAATTTTAGTCACATCATAATAAAAGAATCCAAATTAGGATTAAATCGTAAAGATGCATAAAGCGTATAATTTTGTCTAAGATGATACTCAGTGAAAAAGCATGGAAAATGTTGGCATATAGGGTTTTCATTGCATGAATGGATGAATAAGTTCAATAGGATCCAAGCTAAATAAATAGAAACAAGATACATGAAAAAAAAATCATCGTTAATAGTCCATCATGTCAGGTGTTGAACCCATTTGGTTCAAATAGATATATACAATAAATATTCAACACAATATATCACAAAGTAGTTCAAAGAGAGAGATGGAATAAACAATTGACCAATATGATTCCATCTAATGGGGTGCAACATACCTCAAATGTGTATCAACATGTCAGGGTCAAGTCCTAGATCCAAGCAGGGTATCCTTCACCTATTATGGTATTTAAATACAATTATTGTAATTATATATATAAGCTTAACCCTAAATTATCAACTCTTGTTTTAATTAGATATGGGTAATGAACAATATTTATTCAGGTAGAGAATATTTTTATGATTCCAATGAGTATTTATTTGTCCTTTTTTATAACCATACAATTAGCTAAAAGTTAATTGAGATGGAAATATTTGAATCTTAAACAAAGGTGAAAGATCTTACTACCCCCACATCATGCATCTAGACATAGATATGTGATAGGTTACAAGCATTAAACCTTATTCTTAAGACAAAGTGCAACCAAACATGAATGAGACACTTAAATTACAACATCACCCACAAAAAAATGTTACCATGAATATGATGCAACATAAAAACTAGAAAACCACTGGCAACTAACTTCTACCATTTCTTTCTTGCACGACAACATGATATCTAACAATTAGGAAAACACTATGGGGTAGAAACAGAGGTGATTCTTATTTATTCATATATTTCCTATTGTCCTAAAGAGCCTAAATAAGGGACCCATCTTAGCATAGGTCTTAACTATAAGACCCACCACTACAAGATTGATATTTCTCATAGATAATCTCTATAAAAATTGGACAATTATCATTACCAAAACCATTTGGCATCACAACATGGAACAAAAATTTATTAATAAATTATAGGATAATATCAACAAAACCGTATAAACTTGACATGTATAGTTACATTCCAAAGTATAGTTACAGTCCATAGAGTTTTGTGACCTCAATCACACCAATTACAAATGGGTATGCCACCATATATATCTGCAATATGTACAACTTATACCACATTTATGAGGTATGCATGTCAAAATCTCGAGCCAATAGATGCAACCTTAAAAAACTTCCCCACCTACACATGAATACATGGATGAGTCTAAGACTAACTACTCTAAACACACAACAGTCACCTACTACATATGACCATGCAAACATCACCTACCTCTAGGTGATGCACTTCCTCCACAAAATTGATGCTCACCACTGCAACCTAGAGAGCTAGGCTTATCACCTAAAAGGATGTGGAAAATCATGGGGTGAGACCCTAAGGACCTGCGATATGATATAATAGTATCAACATTTATTATATATACAGTTGGTTTCATGAATATATAAACAAAGTATATATTACCTAGATTAATAGAGTAGGTGAAGTGACATAAAGGGCTATACCATGTATACATATACCTCAACATGGTCTACAATATGGATCATATATGATAACTGCAATAAGTAAATCAAATCAAAGCACATCCATATTATTCAAATAAAACCTAAATAGATAAGCTACATGAGTGAGTTACACATTTTATTTGCCTTATGAGTTTGAGGCATACCACTCACACTACTAACTAGCCTCTAAGAAGACTCTCTGGCCACTATATAAGACCAAAGGATATACAAGATTCCATTTGATACCTCCACACATCCTTAGACCGAAGTAAGGGAAAGAGATTTGGAGTGCTCATAGTCCAGTCATTGAGGAATGCTCAAAAGCATACCACATATCCTGATTCGTCCTGAGTACACCAACCATAGTACTGCATCATAGGGTATCAAAATTCATATACGAACATACATGCTATGTCACTAATCAGATATCATCAGACCATTAGTCACAACTGAGTCATGTCAAGATTTGAATATTTAATGGTATACAAACCCCAACCATCCCCATATATTCACTAATATATGTCTCTGAGCATATTCTCAAAGTTCACAAATTGCTACTGGATAAACTCATTTCACTATTTCCCCAATGACCCAGGTATAAAATCCATGGACTCATGCTGATACACGATCAGGGTTGCATTTGGTTAATTAGATCAATTACTCATTTTGTGATTGCATCAATCAAGTTACAAACAATCAATAATAGGATAACTAAAAGATTAATATCATTTTCGACTTCTAAAGATATAGAACATATCACCATTAAGTTCCATCTTCCCAAATAGGGTGTATTATATAGCCTCTTGTCCAATAAAGGCCATGAAATAAGATACATGAACCGCAAGGCCCTATAATTCATCAAAATCATACCAAGGTAAAAATTCTCTCTAGGATATCATATCAATACATTGGAAGGCTGACATTGTAAGACAAACATCCTATTTACCTACAGTTGTTCATGTGAATTTACAAACTCTTAACAAGATAGAACCCAAAGTTTAATATTAAAACTCCAAAGAATGCTAGAGTTATTCTAGTATCAAGATTGGGGCACATGAAGACCAAACTAGGCACATATGAGACACTTCTACAAAGAAACTAATATTTCAAAAATTAACTATCATAACTGCTTATAGAAGTCCTTAATAATGTTTTATAAGAGTTTTACAATAGCAAGAGATATGAAAAAAAACATGATAAACGACCACCAAGGCCGAAACCCTAGAAAATCATCACCAAGAACAAAGCTCAAACCCAAAGACAATGAAGGATCATCATGATAAGATGAAGAAAAGAATATTACTTACATGCATTCAGATCTAGAAGATGTAAGGAGAGTCATTGATCTTCAAAGAAGAAAAAAGGAACAACAAATAGTAATTTTGTCAATGGATGATTTAAGTTGAAATATCATTGGTTGTCATCAAAGGATGACAAATCATTTCTACTGTGAATCTTCACAAGCAACTTGCACACCTAAGGAAAAGAAGGAGAATCAAGGGGGTATTTATTGTTCATATTATGCTTTGAGAGCCATTCATAAAATTATTGTCATGGAACACTTTGTAATTGATTTGATTGATAACAAAGGTAATTTTGTTTATTATGTTTACTTCAATATGAGATAATGAATCAATTTAATAACATACTAAGAATGTATGACTTCATGACATGTGATTTCATGTTGAGGACTTGAACTGAGATAATGTATATATTAAGAGTTTTATTCTTGTGGAAGTTTCTAGTTGGATATTATTGTGGAAATTAGGATAGAATAGTACGTTTAGAATAATATGTGTATTGACTGATGTGCATATCAATTCAAATGCATAGGCACCAATTATGAAAAAAAATTGCTAGACAGACCCAACTTGAGTATGATACATGGGAGATAGAAATGAAAGTCAGAATTATATCTTAATGTGACAAGGGTTATTGTGGTACTTATACCTAAAGTCACTACAATGATCACATGTTATTACGTGTATTTTGACACTACTCAATGTGACCTTGGATAAGGGTTACCATACAAGTAGTCATTTGGTGCACTGTGACACATGTATTATTGTGAGTGATGTAGATGGAATTTATCCCTCCTATTGTAGTGATATATTGGTCACTTGATGTGTGAGTATATGAAATGAACGGCCATTCTCATGCTGGTCAATTAAGTAATGCTAGTCAATTATGAAAATGAGCTCACATGTATCTCAAATAGTCTACTCTAGATCAAGGAACAAAACATTGAACACTAAGAGGATGATATTGCCATGCCTTGGATTCAATTTAGATATAAGAGACAAATGTATTATATGATCAATGTAATACAAGTCACAACATTAGGTCAAAGTTTCTCTCTAGCTTATCCAAATACTTAGAGGATATTGAAGTCCTTCTAGATACCATTCATTGTTTGTGAAGTCATAATATGATCGTAGACATTTCTACCGATATAATGTGGATCCTATAGGGTCTCATGCATAGAATGAATTGTTAAGAGGAGTGTAATCATGTAAATATAATCAATTGGTTACTGAAAGGTTTAGGCAATCAAATAGATTATCGAAATACTGACTAGAAGCCCAATCGGCCGACTAGAAAGTACAATCGACCAAATAAACAAACTGGTCAATCTATTGGAAAGTCCATTTGTTTGACTTGTCTGAGATCATCCTAATCGATTGACTGGACAGCCCAGTCAACTGATTGAACAATATTAATGAGCCAATTGACTCCCAAAAAAATTCTATTATAGTTCTGTCACCCAACTAGGATACTTAAAGTGCAACTGCTATCTTTTGATTTTAGGAGCTTTAGAAAATCTTGCTTTGTTTGCCCTCATATTTAAAGTGTTATGAAAACCTAGGTTTTGGTTACTCATTTGGGAACTTGAACCCTAGATATCATTACCCGAAAGAAATAAAGAGTAGGAGAGAAAGTGCAAAACTAGTACATTTCCTATGGAAAGGTCTCTCCTTACCTACCCATTCTTGCAGTGTGGCATAGAGTTACCATCATCTGCATAGACTATTTAGAGATGTAGTTGTAATACAACTATGTTAGGAGAATGTCATCAACTCACCATCAATGCACTATCACATTCACCTAATTTCACATTATGAACGTCATTATATCTACTCTATGAAAAGGTATATTTCACACCCTTCTTTCTCGTGACATCAATGCTGACAAGATTTGCTCGTTGGGACATCACTTTTGATTGCTTTCATTGTAGTTGTCAACTTCACATTTCCCAACATTTGTAGCCTTTGAGGAAAGAGAAGAGGAGATATAAGGAATAGTCAAAGATGCCCAACCATCACATCCAGTGACACCATCAAAATTGTGACCCCAAACTCTCATAAGTAGATGACTGGAGAGGTTTTGTCAGTGGATAACAAGTTCATTTCACCTCATCGTGAGTTCATTCATAGGGATCTTCATCAAGATACAAGTAGATAAAAACCATAGGTAGGTGGTAGGTAGTTCTTCATCGTCAAGCATTGGGACAAGGTTGTCATTGGTCTAGATCCACCAGGATTTCATCGATAGTTGAATATCCACTTCTCATTGGTAGATGAGTGATCCAGGTATGAATAGAAATTCAACAACCAACAAAGTGCTCAACTCCCGTTCATCTAGACCCACATGTAGTTTCCTTCAGTAGATGGATAAGCTACCAATGTAAATTCAATAGTTGGGAAATGATGATGTTGTCATCGACCAACAACTATCCAAAATTGATGGAAAGGTTGGGAAGTTGCTAAAGACACCAATATCCACAAAATGATATAAAAAGGAGAGAATATAAGATCAAAGCATTATATGTTCAAATTATGAAAAGGATCTCCATGTAGGGATAATTTTCACATAGACACACAAGAGAAAAAACATCAACCAATCAATTACATAATTTCATTAAGCATGTAATAAAAGCATCGAAGGACATAGTTAAGATATCAAAACATGTTTTGAGGAAAGCTAATCCATGAATCTTACATCCATAAATCCCTAATACGGGATTTTTTCCTCTAAAATCTTAGGAGAACAGTGTTAGGTACTTCCTACACATCTCATCATCTACATCCCATGTGTCTTCCTCTACACCATCTGACGCCACAACATATTCTCTAAATCTATATACCTCTTTTTCAACTTCTAAACACACTTGTCCAAGACCAACATTGGACCCTCCATGCAATATATTTCATCATCAAGTTGAACTTCAACTGGATAGATAGTATGTTTTGTATTTGGGTGACACTTCCTCAACATGAAAACATGTAACACAATGTGTAATTGATGTAATTCAGGTGGAAACTCCAACTTGTGATTCTCTTCAGGTATTTCTCTTCATGCTTTGGGTAATCCTTTTCATGCTTATTAAGTTGATGAACATCCTAAGAGAGTGCATTCTTATTGTACACAAACACACATCCAATCCCATTATTCGATGCATCATTATTACAATATAACACTTCCTGGGTTTTGGTAAACTTAGAATTAGAGTTGATGTCAACTTCTCCTTCAACAACTAGAGATGATATTGTCATTCATCTGTCTACACAAAGGGTACATCCTTCTTAGTTAGTTTGGTTAATGGTAGGGTGATAGTATTGATATCCTTAATAAATGTATATAGTACATAGATGAACCAGGAAAACTCTCCACCTTAGTTGGGGTCTTAGGTTCCTCCCACATCAGCACTAACTAAACTTTCTTTGCATCTACCCAAATCACATTTTCAGATACGACATGACCAAGAAAAGACACCTCGGTTAGAGAAAACTCACACTTACTAAACTTTGCATATAACTACATTGCCTCAGCAACCCTCATTCAAAATAGAGATGTTTCTCATTATGCTCCTTGTCCTTGGAGTAGACTGAGATTTCATCCATAGATACTAGCATGAATTGGTCTAAATATTTTATGAACATTGTGTTCATCAGATCCATAAAACTTGTCAGTGCATTAGTTAGCCCTAAAAGCATAACTTCAAACTCATAGTGACCATACTTAGTCTTAAGGGATATCTTAGCTATGTTCTCTATCTTTATCATCACTTGATGATATATAGACCTCAAATCTATCTTTAAAAACACTATAACATACTTCAATGAATCAAAGATATCATCAATCTTTGCAAAACGAGACTTGGTTTTCATGATAACCCTATTCAACAATTAGTATTCTATGTAGAGCCTAATATAACCATCCTTCTTATTAATGAAAAACATTAGGAGCACCATAAGGAGACTGGGTCGATTGTATGAAGCATTATCTACTTACATTTAATTGGCTTCATCAACTCCTTTGTCTCTTCAAGTGCATTCATGTGTTGTAGGTTGTGTGATAGGGTTCATATTGATCTCAAATTCAATCTCTCAAAGGGGTGGAACATTAAGGGTCTTGTCACAAAAGACATATTCAAACACATCCACTACTTGTACATCTTGAATACTAGGACTCGCCTCCTAAGTATCTTGTATGTCTTCTAAAAAACTTCACAACCTTGTCTCATAAAATTCTTAGCTATTTCACTGTCATAAGACATGTGGGGAGAATCTTCCAGTCTCCTTGGAAATTTCGAGAGACATCTCGATCCCTAAACTATACAAGCTTGGATCAACAATCCAACACCATTTTAAACTTCTCTAGGATATCCATCAGAAGGATCACACTGAATCATATGCATGTCAAGTGGCATGAGATCAACTTGAATGTTTTATTCAGACAAAATAAGAAAGCAATTTGGACACACCTCCCTCACAATTACAAAACCAACTAAAGGAGTTTCAACTAATAGATAATTATCTCTACAACTAATAAACAAATTACAATGTAAGATCACCTCTTTGGTGATAAAGTATTGTGTTGTTACAAGGTCAATCAAAACACAATAGATGTAGAAGAATATAAGTAAGAATGAAAAACTACCATTAGGCATGTCATGGCCCATGGATCAAAAATCCATCCATCTGACTCATAGCACATAATTGAGTCATTTTTCAATGATTTTCCTCGATCCTTACTTCTTCTTTCAGAACCAGATGACCTTGTTTGTGATTTTTGGCCATGTCCTCTACTACCACTAGTGTATTATTACAAGCCCTAGTAGCCTTGTCTCTATTGTTGAGACATATCTTGTTTCATCTATGGGCAAAAACATATTGATGTTCTATGTTGATCAAAGTGGAAACACTTCCTTAGAGGGGAGGTTGTGGCCCAGACAACCCCATCACTAACACCAATCATGAACTATAGGTTTTAAACAACATAAGGTCTCAGGATCTACCCTTACTTGAAGACCATTGTGACTGTAATTATGTCCTTCATATGTAGTATTACTTTTTTGTGACTGTTGGAATTGTTGTTGTCTCTATGACCCAAAAAACATGTATCTCTTTAAACATTCAGGATGATGCAATGTATTCCACTGGTTGATTGAAAACTTGATTATTGTTAGTGTTTAGATGACTATGCAGACTTCCCCTTGGCATCATGATCCTCCTGATGTCCTTTCTATTCTTCTTACGGACTCCTAAAGGTGGAAAAATTCTTGTATGACTCCAAAGTTGATGCTAACTTGGTCAACTTTGCACTCAAACCCTTTTAAATTGTGTATCTTATCCTTCTTTGTTACTTTCATGTGAGTAAAGAACCTCAATAACTCCATACGCACTCATTCACTATCATCATCATCTATTGTAACTACTTGAATTGTATTATCTTCTCATTGATATATTACTGAGGGAGGTATCTCAAACTCCCTCTAAAATTGTGCCCATGTGATCACCTCCCATGAATGTTTCTCATCTTCGACAATGTAGCAATGGCCACCTTTACCCTTCAACATGTAAATTGCATAATGAATCTTGTCCTTGCCTGGGATTTCCAAATATATAAATACCTTTTCCAACTGGTTAACAACAAATATGCATCTATTGGATCTATAGTACCCAAGTACTCTATAGCCAACATATTTCAGCCTCTCAAAAGTCTTACTAAATCTTGAAGATACAACAATTGGGAACAGTACCTTGGCCAGTGGAGTTTGTACCTTCTTTGTAAACTAAGAAAATGTCACTATGCTATGTTTGAACATGGCTTGGAAAGCCTAGTAGATATGTGTTTCCCTATTCGATGGTGTCAAAAAGGATGTTCTAGTCACATCATAGGTACCTCACCTGTAGGTACTCACTATCTCTCACTGACTCTTGGCATAAGAAAACTATTATCTACATGTTCTTCATGCTATCTAATCATATCTACATAACCAAACCAACAGTTAGATATCGTAAAACACATAATAACAAACACAACAACCTAATCTTATCTACATCTAGGCTTAAAACCATAGGAACCGATACCAAAAACATGTGACGCACCACCACCATAAGATTGAGATTACTAAAAACAAACTTTGATTGATGCCAAACAACTATCATTACCACAAACTAGTGACATCACAACATGGAATAAAAATGTCGAGATGACGTCATAGGATAATCTATACAAAGTCATTACAGATATATTAATATTCTACAAGTATAGTAACATTCCATAGATTTTAGTAACCTCGGTCACACTTGTTACAAAAGGGTATGCAAACACATGTATCACAACAAGTACAACTGATAGTGCATTTACAAGGCATGCATATCAATATATTGATCCTATAGATACAACCTTACAAAACTTCCCCATCCAGACCTGAGTATGGGGATAACTCTAGGACTAACTACTCTAAAGAAACAAACATCACCTACCACATGGTGACTAGGAAAACATCATCTAATTTCCAATGACATAGATCCTCCACAAAATTGATCCTAGTTACTACAACATGGGAAGCTTGAGTGGTCACCTAAAAGGATGTAGAAAACAATGGGGTAAGACCCAGTCCTAGTGATATGGTGATGAATCCTCCAGACTCATCCTCAGCCACTAATTCAAAGGATTTCTAATGTTTTTGCCCTATTTTTGTTTTGCCTCATTTTCCTTTCTCTTTTTTGTGAAAATTCTGACACTTGCACGAAGGTGAGGTAATTACGAGATGAACATGCATTTTGGCGACCGTCTTGGGCTTTTTTGTTCCTCAAGATGAGCAACGCTTAAGTTCAGTGTGGTGATGAATCCTCTAGATTCACCATCTCTGTGGCCAATTCTAAGGATTTTGTGCCGCATATCGACTGATCTACCCTCGCTTTGGGTTTACTTTAAGTATATCTTCAGTTTCATGTAAATAATGCTTTACTAGTTATAATTACTCTAGTTTTCAGTTTATTTGATCTTATCCCCCATACTCACTTTCCTTTTTCCCTGCAGATCACTCTCAACCATCCGATTGAGATCCAATGATTCCTTTTCAACCACACGGTCTTGACCACCATTCGGTATTGATCCATTCAGTTTCATCCATGCGGTCTCAACCTCTTTCGACATGACCTCATGCAGTCATCTCGTGCAGTCTTGATATCCATGCAGTCTTCATCTCATGTGGTCTTGATATCCATGCAGTCTTTACCTCCATGCGGTCTTGACCTCCATGCGGTCTTGACCTCCATACGGTCATGACCTCCATGCGGTCTTGACCTCCATGCGGTCTTGACCTCCATGCGGTCTCGACCTCATGCGGTCTTGACCTCCATGCGGTCTCGACCTCATGTGGTCTTGACCTCCATGCGGTCTTGACCTCATGCGGTCTTGACCTCCATGCACCAAAAACCCTAGGGAGTTGATGTTCTCTCTAGGTTTACCTACAACTGGTGCTAGATAAATGCTCCAACCCCACAAGAGTGTGGAAGCCTTATCATAGTACAGATTTAGGATCGAACCCAAACGACAATGTTAAGAATCTGAGTGTATTTTTCTCATTTCGTACCGATCTAAGTCAATCATCTAAGACCAAAAGTTTGATTTGAGTTATTTAACCTAAAACATATAAAAGTAAGGGCAAGAATAAAAACTAGTTTGAGCAATAAGATCTAAGATAAGAAAATGATGATGGATCACTGGGGTGATGCGGGTGTTCACCACCACTACACATGTATTGTACCTATTGTTGGGTTTTAGGGGAGACGGAGAAGGCAGCGGAAACAAATATTTTCTCCCCAAACCCATACCGAGGAAACGCGTCAACGTCTATATAATAGTAAAGGTTGGTTTGTGGAATCATACCTTGTCCCGAGGCTTGCTCGGCGACAATACCTCGCGCAATGCGTGGTCTTCAACTCCGGTCTTGGACGGTGTCTGTGCAGCTCCTGGTCGCACCGGGACTGACGACTCCTCCTCCTACCGGACTGTCAGATGACAGTTGTCCTCCTGAGCGGCAGTGTCCTCCCGCCTCTGTAGTATTCCACACGGACCACCTGGAACTCCACTCTCCTTGTCCCATAAGGAAGTGGAAGGAGTCGCACCCTCCTGTTGACGTACTAGTCGCCAACACACTCTCCTGCGACCAGTTGCAACTGTAGTTGTCCTTCCCTTGCTGCACCTCCCTTTTGCGGGAAGCACTTGCTCGGGATCTCTCACGGTTACCAAAACCAGAGAGAACGACAACTTCGCAAAGCAACCGACTTGCATTGAGTTGTACTTTGAGAAGCCCCCAATACCCCTATTTATATAGGCGGGTCATGGGACAGGGTTCTCTGTGTCCGGAAATATGGGACTAAAGCAGGACTAGAAGGGTTCGAGAATTTTCCACAAAAAGCAACCGGTTCGCAACTTGAAATGATCGGTTCACAACTGAACCGATCGGTTCGGCCATTGAGCCGATCAGTTGGACCTGAGCCGATCGTTTGGGGCACTCCAACCGATCGGTTGGTGCCCTGAACCGATCAGTTCATAGTCCTAATCCGGCTCAAAAAGACTTTCCTTGTTTCGTTCCCAATTGGTATCAAATACCAATGTTATTCCCAATCGAATTGGGCAATTTGAAACCAAAGGAAAATTCTTGCCGACATGACTTTTCCCAACTGGTCAGTTGCACCAGTTGAGCCGATCGGTTCAACCCTTGAACCGGTCATTTCAACCTGGGCATGAGCCGATCGGCGTGGACACTCCAGCCGACCGGTTCAGCAACCTCAGCCGACCGGTTCATCACATGAACCGATCGGTTGGGAGCACAGGTTGGGCAAAATCAGTCAATTGCGATTTCAATCAATCTGATACTCCAATCAATGCATCCAACACCTTGAACCATACGATATTGAGCCATCGACTGATTGAGTGTTTAATTGAACTACTAAAATCCTTTAGTAATCAATCTAAACTTTGCTTTGTGGACAAAACTCCTCTTCCAGGTTAAATCCTATGTGTGTGACCCTGCAGGTCCATTTCACATTGGCAGTCAAAGTCCATAACACTTATGACTTCACAAGCAAAGAGCGGTGCCTAGTCACACATCAGTGCTACCCAAGTGAAAGTAGAAAGTTGGAGAACAACTCTCATCCTACAATCCGTGAATGGTGTTACAGTGAATGTATAATTCCTTTTTCACTGATATCCCGAATGAACTCAAGGCATGGAACAGTCATCCTGTCAACGTTCATTCACTTTCTTGATCTCAGAGTAGATTGAAGGAGATATGTATGACATCAATATCACATACTGATTCACACATGCGTGTGCACGCCTATCTCAATCCTACTCATCAAGTGGCCTTGGATATCAAACTCCCTCAGGAGGGACAAATCCCATATCTATCACTCACCCCTCAAAAGCCCCATGTGTCAAAGCCACCCAATCATCACCTTTATAACAACCCATGTTTCAGGACTGCGTTTGATGATGTCAAAGTGTGCCCAACGACATGTGTTGAGTGTAGTGATTTCAGGTCTAAGAATCACACTCACCACCATCACTGTGAGTACTGACTGTGACTACCATCTCATGGTTCCATGTGTCAAACTCACGGTGGGTCTGTCCGTTACCTTGTTCTCTAACAAGTACCTATGTGTTTGGTTTGATATCTCTATATCATGACTAATGAGATTCTGTCATCAACCAACACCACAATCTAGTCTTGTGTGTCATTGTTGTCTATCTACCTTCCACAATGACATCCGACTAGGGACATATCAAGAATGTACAAACTCTTAGCATCTGTATGATCTCATCGTTCAGGTCATGAACCTGAAGGCATACGTCATTGAGTACTGTCAATCTCTAGACATTCAATCTGTTCTATCACTATCTCATATGACTGAACCAGAAAGAATTGGAAGCTTGCCTTTGATGTTTATCAAATCAATCTTAATGTATCCCACCAATCATCCCATGATTGGCTCTCAGGGCATACATACCAACAGACTCCCACTTGCACTGTGAGCCAATCACTCTTGAATCATATTCATAGTGATATTCAAACATGTCCCTTATGTTACTGTGCTCTAGTGCCAACATAGTGAGTAATGGCAACACCTTGCCAAAGTCAGTATAAATTGCATATCTCTCATCTATTCGCTGTACGTCACACGTATGAGATGGAGTTTCCATAATATGCGATCTAGTATTCCTTTTCTAACCTTTAGCCACATTGCATGATCAAGGATTCCAGACTTATCATCAATGAGTGGAATATAAGTTCATCCCATGAACTTTCAGATCCATATAGTATCCACTGCTGTTCACTAACACATAGATACTCGGCATTTCCCTTTTTCAAATGGCTTTATTGGAACACTTCCAATTATCAACAAACTTTCACTTTTATACATCTTATGTATATATTGCGATTAATTTTCTGTCCTTTCGGAAGTTCGCATCAATGTAACTCTTTACATCGAACTCTTCCTTATCTCCATAGAACTAGTACTTCCCAAGTACTTATCAAGTTCTTATGGTATTCCAGTAACCCTTACTGGAAGTAGACAGACATCCACTCGTCATGTCCTACATACGAGTTATCAGGATGAGCACATCATATTGCTATGTCCCACATGCAAGATGATGAATGCATTTTATTCTTGCCATGTCATACATGCAAGACAATGGGATGATTACATACATGATAGATCCATATCTATTCTTAGTGTTCCCATTCTTCATAAGAATTGGACACTTGGCCTTGGGATACTAATATCCATATAACATGCACAAGTTTTCTCCCACTGAATCTGTGCATACTGAACCCTTCAGTACAGATTGCCAATGTATGCTCTCTCTTTTCCAGGTCAAGAGATTTGTCGAGAACTATCTCTATAGATCTCTATTCCTATCATATAGGAAACATCTCTATCTTCCTTAAAGATAATTTCCACTTTTGGATTTCCATTCTAGAACAATTCCATTTCACATCAATATGTGGAATGTGAATACGCTCCCACTAAATCACAGATCCCATCTTTATCTTTGACATATCAGTCAAACCCTTTGACTATATCATCAAAGTAAAGATCCAATTTTGAGTTGCTTGTACTCAATCAATCACATTGATTAGTCCATTGTAACTTATAGACTTCATTTGCATTAATGGATTCATAAACCTTATAGGTTGTGTCACGTACACATCCTGATTTTATTCCTCAAAGGAATGCGGTTTTAGTATCCATATGCCAAATGTCTTAGTCATTAAGTTGCAATCAACAAGCATCATCCTTCTCAAAATGTTATCCATGTGTCTTAACACTTAAGACTTATTTGCACTTATGGATATGATCCAATGAGTGCTACCATTAAGGTCATACCTTATGGTTCACACGGATGTCATTTAGGATGTAATGGTTTTATACCATAACTCAAAATCTGATTCCTCATATTCATCTAGATAGTTGACTCATCATATGAACAACTCATCACATAGATAATTGAGGTGTATCTGTTAAGAATATAAGAATTCACAACCCTTGTGATTCTTAATTTCCTTTATTAGTGTGGGGTATTCTTTTATTAAGAAGAATTCAGTTATTCGATAATCATTCTCTAACTCCTTAGAGTATGATTCCTTCTTGATTTAGACATCACCATGCCTTAATCATGAGTTCACTATGATACACTATCATAATCACTCATAAGGATCTCAAACATTTCGTCCAAGTATTTCATTCATTGATCTCATCAAGAATTAATATTTTACCAAATTTGTACTTCATCTATGACAATCTTGAACACTTCAATATGTTCATATTGGTATTTCTCTAAACACCATTTGAAGTATTAGCATTTGTTCCAATTGGTATGTAAATACATCACATGTATTATACCTAATAGGGTAATCACTCTCCCACTACCTTTAGTGAAGATTGATTAATCATGTCCAAGATATTCATGTCTCTTAATGATTCTCTAACCAAAAGAGTCTAGGTTTATCCATCATATGGAAACTAGAAATGAACTTCTCATGATTGATGCTAATTTGATTGTTTGAGTTATCAATAACTTTAGGTATCATTTTATCTTATGCATACCATGTATCACAAGATAAACAAGGCATTGCCACAAAGATCATATCTTTAAGATTGAAACATCAACTTTATTAATTGCCATCATTGTCATACAATATGCAATAATAAAGTGTTTCTATCTATTGGCAATATATGAAATAGCAGTTCTCAACTCTATTTCGTGCCCTTTAGGCTGAAATAAACTGAAAGGTACTCCTATCTATGGCAGCAACACTTGCTCCAATGATGGGTACTTCTTTCTTGGTCCTTTCACAAAGGCCATCACTTCTTTGCGGATATTGCATATCATATATGACATATCCATATCTTGGTATCATATACCTTAGATAAAGAAGTGGTTCATTTCATGATACCTTAGGTGGAGATCGCCATCCCCTCCTTCAACTTCTTTTGTTCTTCCAGATATAGAGGGCAATTCCCTCATGCACCCTTTCCCCATGTGCCTTGAGGCTGAAGACGGCTTGGATTGCTGGCTAGCATCAAAACACTTCTTTGCTTTGCCCTTATCCTTGCCCTTAAGAATTACCTTTCTCTTTGATCACATCAAAGATTATGGTTTGTCTTTCTTCATCTTTGCCTTTACTATCTTCAACATGTCCAACAACTTTGTCAACGCTTGTCAAAGTTGTTCATGTTGTAGCTTATCATGAATTGTATGATCCTCGCAACATTTGCAGTATCATACCAATAGCCAACTCTTGGCTCAGAGGGAATCCTTCTTAGTCAGGTTTTTCATATACCCAATCACATTGAGTGTGTGAATACCTTACTGGATCTCCTTCTGTCATGACATACTAGGACAATATCTTGGAGACATCATATGTCTCATGTTTTCTCTGCAACTCACAGTTCAGAGAACACAACATCAAGCACTCCTCATCAATGTCATCCTTGGTATGCTTCCATAAGCATACTTTCAGCCATTGATGTGGTGGGATCGAGTTCATCTGGTTCTGGTATAACTAGGACTTAGAGCTTTCACTCTTTGATTGAGAACACTTCTCATCGTCCTAACCAATCGTGGAATTATTCCCATTTAATTTGTTGGTCTTAAAGACCCATCGCAAATAAAGGATTTGTTGATTAACCATTTATTTTAACAAAAGGAAATATATGCAATTTTAGTCCAAAAACTCATTTTTGACTTGTTTGATTGATTTGAAAAGTTGACGATAAAATTAGGCCTTTAATTAATTATCACTCCCACTATTTTAGTTCAAATTGATAGCCCTCACCATCAATTCGGAAGATTGCAGCGTATAACCTTCTAGTGGGCAAGATCCTGAAATCCTCTAAGCCATGGACCAGCTAGGGCTGTCACCCACAACATAGATCTCTCAGGTAGGCAACTTTTGCCAATTGCATCATATGCAACTCTTGATAAGATGTCATCTACAACTCCTTGCAATGATCATCTCCATGCCTCAAGGCGCTAGATCCTATCTAGGTCACCTTGTTAAGTCTGACCCAAAGCAAACACGATGAATATGCACCCTGCTAGGGCAGGCCCACACATTCATCCTTCACGCTTCCATGAGATAGACGGTGCACCACGCTAGGGCGTGCCCACACTTGGTTGATCAAGCTTTTCACGTGTGTCGCATTTGGAAGGCATCTAAAACTTAATATTTTAATGAGGGATTTGGTTTTATATACATATACATATCCAATCACCACAATACATAGTATGTATCATATACATGCTATATCCCACAGAAAACATGCACAAACGATAAAAAGCGATGATTATGGCCATCCTAATGTGATTCCTCGAGCCAAGAGGAATCACGGTCATCTAGGTCTACATCACATGCAACCTGTACAAGATGAACTCTGTGCCTTGCCATCCGAGTTGATCAACTCATCACATAAATGATCTGTACTCTCCAGCCGGTCGTCTGGGTGCCACCAGCCGATCGGTTGGCTCCTCCAACCGATCGGTTCGCCTGGTCGTCGTGCATCTCATCATGTCTGCCACCCGCTCGTATCGCTCCTCGAACCGGTCATCAACCGATCAGTTCACTCCTTGAACCGACCGTCTGGAAGGTCAACCGATCGGTTCACTCCTTGAACCAATCGTCTGAGCAGTCGTTTTGATGTCCGCCGGTCTTCAACATAACAGGAAATAAAATCTATCCTATTTATTACATTGCCTTTAAAAAGGGAAACCCCGAGTTACATTCGGGGGAGCAAAGGTAGGAAAGAATCTCGAATTATTTCGAGTTACATCGGGAATAAGAGAGGGAAGATCGGTGCGCAGACCGAGATGCAAGCAACCACAAACAACCACACACAGATAGGGGTTTATAGGCCATAATCATGCTACACAAATCCACCACAAAACTCGTTTAAGGGCGACGCGTATCGAGTGCATTAATAATACATATCATATATGTAATTAGGGATTTGTGGATTTAGGATTGGACATGCATAAAGCCAATATTATTCGCATCGCATGCAATAAATAAAGGCGACAAACCAAAATCGATCATATCGATATTCCTAAAATATAGAGTAGTTGACGTGGCTCTGATACCACTGTTGGGTTTTAGGGGAGACGGAGAAGGCAGCGGAAACAAAAAATTTCTCCCCAAACTCATACCGAGGAAACACGTCAACGTCTATATAATAGGAAAGGATGGTTTGTGGAATCATACCTTGTCCCGAGGCTTGCTCGGCGACAATACCTCGCGCAATGTGCGGTCTTCAACTCCGGTCTTGGACGGTGTCTGTGCAGCTCCTGGTCGCACCGGGACTGACGACTCCTCCTCCTACCGGACTGTCGGATGACAGTTGTCCTCCTGAGCGGCAGTGTCCTCCCGCCTCTGTAGTAGTCCACACGGACCACCTGGAACTCCACTCTCCTTGTCCCACAAGGAAGTGGAAGGAGTCGCACCCTCCTGTTGACGTACTAGTCGCCAACACACTCTCCTGCTACTAGTTGCAACTGCAGTTGTCCTTCCCTTGCTGCACCTCCCTTTTGCGGAAAGCACTTGCTCGGGATCTCTCACGGTTACCAAAACCAGAGAGAACGACAACTTTGCAAAGCAACCGGCTTGCATTGAGTTGTACTTTGAGAAGCCCCCAATACCCCTATATATATAGGCGGGTCATGGGATAGGGTTCTCTGTGTCCGGCAATATGGGACTAAAGCAGGAGTAGAAGGGTTCGAGAATTTTCCACAAAAAGCAACTGGTTCGCAACTTGAAATGATCGGTTCATAACTGAACTGATCGGTTCGGCCATTGAGCCGATCGGTTGGACCTGAGCCGATCGTTTGGAGCACTCCAACCGATCGGTTGGTGCCCTGAACCGATCGGTTCATGGTCCTAATCCGGCTCAAAAAGACTTTCCTTGTTTCTTTCCCAATTGGTATCGAATACCAATATTATTCCCAATCGAATTGGGCAATTTGAAACCAAAGGAAAATTCTTGCCGACATGACTTTTCCCAACTGGTCGGTTGCACCAGTTGAGCCGATCGGTTCAACCCTTAAATCGGTCGTTTCAACCTGGGCATGAGCCAATCGGCCTGGACACTCCAGCCGACCGGTTCAGCAACCTCAGCCGACCGGTTCATCACATGAACCGATCGGTTGGAAGCACAGGTTGGGCAAAATCAGTCAATTGCGATTTCAATCAATCTGATACTCCAATCAATGCGTCCAACACCTTGAACCATACGATATTGAGCCATCGACTGATTGAGTGTTTAATTGAACTACTAAACTCCTTTAGTAATCAATCTAAACATTGCTTTGTGGAAAAAAAAACTCCTCTTCCAGGTTAAATCCTATGTGTGTGACCCTGCAGGTCCATTTCACGTTGGCAGTGAAAGTCCATAACACTTATGACTTCACAAGCAAAGAGCGGTGCCTAGTCACACATCAGTGCTACCCAAGTGAAAGTAGAAAGTTGGAGAACAACTTTCATCCTACAATCCGTGAATGGTGTTACAGTGAATGTATAATTCCTTTGTCACTGATATCTCGAATGAACTCAAGGCATGGAACAGTCATCCTGTCAACGTTCATTCACTTTGTTGATCTCAGAGTAGATTGAAGGAGATATGTATGACATCAATATCACATATTGATTCACACATGCGTGCGCACGCCTATCTCAATCCTACTCATCAAGTGGCCTTGGATATCAAACTCCCTCAGGAGGGACAAATCCCATATCTATCACTCACCCCTCAAAAGCCCCATGTGTCAAAGCCACCCAATCATCACCTTTATAACAACCCATGTTTCAGGACTGCGTTTGATGATGTCAAAGTGTGCCCAACGACATGTATTGAGTGCAGTGATTTCAGGTCTAAGAATCACACTCACCACCATCACTGTGAGTACTGACTGTGACTACCATCTCATGGTTCCATGTGTCAAACTCACGGTGGGTCTGTCCGTTACCTTGTTCTCTAACAAGTACCTATGTGTTTGGTTTGATATCTCTATATCATGACTAATGAGATTTTGTCATCAACCAACACCACAATCTAGTCTTATGTGTCATTGTTGTCTATCTACCTTCCACAATAACATCCGACTAGGGACATATCAAGAATGTACAAACTCTTAGCATCCGTATGATCTCATCGTTCAGGTCATGAACCTGAAGGCATATGTCATTGAGTACTGTCATTCTCTAGACATTCAATCTGTTCTATCACTATCTCATATGACTGAACCAGAAAGAATTGGAAGCTTGCCTTTGATGTTTATCAAATCAATCTTAATGTATCCCACCAATCATCCCATGATTGGCTCTCAGGGCATACATACCAACACCTATACCAATCATAGCAAGACTTGCAAGCAAGATACATGGATGTTATACAATACCGATGTCTTATGGGACAAGAGTAATGCGCACATCCTTCACGGGTTGAGTAACCCTCATCTGATACATATCTATGTGTCAATGAAGAGATGTATCCTCCGAAGAGAGAACCTTACTCAACCTCGTGAAACGTGCATCGGGAAACTAACAAGCAAGCGATAATTATCAATTCGATTAGTATCCTTATAGACTATCCCTCTTTCGAGGACATAGCTACGAGAAACGTGGGAGTGTTGCAACGTCAACCATTCCTGGACGAATGGTCAAATACCTTGCACCACTCCCTCCGCAGAATGTGTTCCTCGACCCATCAAGGTTGCACTTCCGTATGTCAACTGATTCCATTTCATAGTGCGGGAGTGCAACGATGGAGGTGAGTTTACTCCATCCCTTGGGAAGCGTTCTTAGATATCGAAATAGATGCGCGGTGGATACGCGCACCAAAAACCAACACCAAATCGATATTTGAGTCCCAAGAGCAGTCGTAGACAAACCACAACAAAAGACAATAGATGCATACAAGAATGCGGCCAACATTCAAGCATGTATGAAATGATTTGGTATTAAATTGGAAAGATAACATCTTTTAGTATAGATTACAAAGCATGGCAGCGGGGCTAGTTCTCGTGCCCCAGTGGATGGAACTACTCGCTCCTCATAGAGGAAGCAACAAAGAAAGAGAAGAGAGAGAAAGAAAGCAGCGTCGGAGCATAAGAGTAAATCTGTGACAGCCCGGTGTAGATCGTCGTAGTTTCTAGAACTACTCTGTTGTGGGCGATGACGTCCGCCTCTCCGCCTCGATCCTCACATCTACCTCTGGGATTGCACAAACAGAATGAGGTGGAGTGATAGTAGAACACTGGCGGATGTGAGATGGCAGTGCAACAGCCTTCCGGATCTATTCCCAATTCGGTAGCCTTTTGCCGTGGTGAGATAGATGTCCAAGACCATGCCTCTATCCTTCTATTTATAGGCTTGCCATGTGTCTTGGACGGATTGGGTTAGATCTGCAAATTTCCCAAAATATCTTGGGCTAAGGAGTCACACTTTGTGCATGCCCTTTTGTCCCATGCGGTTTGATCATGCAGTTTGCTCCCGCAATTGTTCATGCGTTTGCTCCTGCGGTTTGGTTGCTGATAACACAAAATTTTGTGATGTTTTTGGCCATTATTTCGTTATCAAAAATGCCCTTTTAAACTGTTTTCCTCTCCTTTTTGCCATGTTTTTGAATAAACATGCCTCTCTATGCTCTTAACTCAATTTTATCATCTTTTGCAGAGTTTTCCCCGATTTTTAACTCATTTATCAGCTAAAAGGCTCATCCCAGCCCACAAATGTGTTCCACCTGCATTGGCCTTCCTACCAACCAATCGACAGATACACCCACTGCCTGACAGGGAAGCATGATACACTGTCACGCAACACGAGTGTGCTGTGCAAGAGGAAGCGGACGAGCGATATGCCATTTACCCGATAGGGAGTCGAACCCGCCACGACTACCGAAGCATGTCGGGCGATATGGGCCACCCACCGGTAGGCACCACTCGTCAAGATGACCGACAACCCGACATCCTTGTGCCAGGCGACATGCATATCGGGCATCCCTGAAGCCGCAATAATGGAGCTGAAGGAGGGCACGTGGCGTCTAGAGCACCATAACTTCCATAACTTCCTCCAACCGCTGCCTATAAATAGTAGCTACAGGACTCCGATGGGACGGGTCGGAACCCTGCACAAACCAACTCAAGAAAGGTTCATGAGCTAGCGTATCGTGCCTCAGAGGTGTGTCGGGCAATTCTAGGGGAGCCCTTCCCCATCCCGAGAGAGAGGGAATGGTTCACTTAGGGTCGTCCCAGACACCACTGCTGGTCGATATCAGTCAACAACGATACCCGATACAAGTGACCGATACTGGAAGCAACACTCTAGCCCGACACGATACTGATACCCCGATACGCATCGTCAGTCATTGCGTGTCGCCCGAGAGGGTGCCGCCCGACGTGATCGTATCGGGCAAGGGCACCCCCCAACGATATGTCCACCCGTCATTAGCGTGTCGCCCGAGAGGGTGCCACCTGACACGGGCATATCGGGCAAGACCCTCACCCGGTATTAGGCTGAAGAGTCCGCTACTGTCTGTCGCCCTTCTATATCAAGAAGGTGACATTTATCTTTACTTAATTCAGTCATTTACTTCCTTTACTTATGCAATGTAATCAGACCCTTATATGTTTATGGAAATAGAAGAGTTTTGGAGCCGTATGAGGCGGAAGCTCCACGTACGATTTTGAAGCTGAGCCTTTCCAGCAATAGGGCCTAGGGACCGATATGATGATTGGTTTAGGTAGGGCGGCCGACCTACTATGGGCAGCTCTAGGTCTCCGTGCGTGTGCCCGCTGAAGACCGTCAGTTACTCTAACTCTGTGCTCCAGATGGGGGAAATGAAGAATTCTGCCTCTCTCCCATCCCACATGTTCAATCTTTTTTTAGCGGTTTCCCCAGAAATCTTTATTATCCACGCAACCTTCATTTTGCTCATTATCATCTGCTGCTTTATGTTTGATACCCTTGTTGGATGATTGCTATGTTTAACATCTGAACTCTAGTTTGTACGCTTGGATCGTGTTTCGATTAGCTACCGAATCGTGTTTTCCCATTGCAACAGCCTTGAGAGAGGTGTTGTGGCTCTAGTGTTCGGTCCGATTCTGGATTACAAGAGTGCCCGGAATCGGAGTTGCTTTAGTAACCTTTCCACTCTAACTTAAGCCCAACAACCTCGAGAGGGGTGTTGATGCTTGGTTAGAGGTACCCGCTTCGAGAGGAGGGGTACAAGATGTTTCTGCTGCCGCTTGTTCTACTGAAGTTTTCTCCTTCGTACCTTACTTTAGCGCTAGTATTATCTCTCTGTTTCCATTGCACAAAAATCTCTAAAAACTGATAAATGCTTAAAACCTTAATTTTCCTCATAGCTCCAGTTGGAGATAGATTTCTTTTGTTTTATCGGTCTTATCCTGATGTTCCCTTGGGGAATTTTGCCATCTCTTTACCCTTGCTGGAGTGTAACGTGTCGATTCTATTTTCAGAACACTACCACCCTTGTCCCTGTGTTCGACCCCATACATTTACTTCGACCCCGTAAGCAAAGTTGCGGGGGCCTAGAAGGTTTCGGGTTATAAATGTAAAACTCCGACTACTTCAAATCTGCCTCCAATTTTAGGACGCGCGATTCAGGCCGGTCAACTTTTTGGCATCGTTGCCAGGGACAAGGCAAAATGGTACTGTTGACGAACCCGAATCCACTAACTACACTCCAGTGCCTCAAGCTTAGAAATAAGCTTGACAACACTCTCTTTTCCTTTTTCATATTTTATTCTTACCTGATATGAATAATTCTTATTATTAATAATAGATTTTATAACTTGAATTTGTACACAATGCTTCGGTACTCAGAAGAAAGGCATTTGGCTCAACCGAGCACCGACACCATCAAACATGCCGCCTCGTGTTAAACAACCCCTTTCAGAAGGTGAACGCCAAGGGAGAACTAGACCTCTATCAACCCAACCAGACTTGGTCGGACAGTTATTCGCTTTTATAAAGAGGCAAGATACAATCATAAACTAGCTGGCACAAAGTACGCTTCCCCATCCAGGAGTTCTAAACTCCATGCAGTTCCAGATGGCGAATATGCAGACACGCCAACGTCAAATTGATCAACAGTTGGCCCAGATGGCTGATTTGATGAAGAACCCTTCAAGAAAGATGCTCTCCAGTCCCGAATCTGCTAGAATGGCAGTAGTGAGATCCGGAAGGACAGTGGAGTGTAATGAGGAGGTCAGACCGGAACTGGAATTGAGGATTGTAGATGTGAATCCCACAAAAGATGAAAATCGACAAGCTGATGCCAGAGAGCCCGAACAGAGATCCTTTGAGGAGCTACCTGGTGGGAGAGGCCCTTACGCTCCCAGGCTACCTTTTCCATACAAGTTGATAAAGGCAAACCTAAAGAAACTCCACGAAAAGTTCATGGAATCAATCAAGAAACTTTATCTTGAAGTTCCCTTTTTGGACGCCTTAGAAGAGATGCCAGCTTACGCCAAGTTTCTCAAGGATCTGATTACTAAGAAGAGAAGGGGAGGAAGAATTGAAATTGTTCATCTAGCAGCTGTGTCCTCTGCTTTCATAAAACCGGATTTACCCAATAAAAAGAAAGACCATGGGGCTTTCACAATCCCTTTCGCCATTGGAGATAACGTCAAACGGAAAGGTCTTTCCGACTTAGCGGCTAGCATCAGCCTTATGCCCCTAAGCTTCATGAAGAGATTAGGTTTAACTGATATGGTTAGAACCAATATGAGAATTGAACTAGCAAACCATACCATCAAAAGACTTGTCGGCGTTGTTGAAGATGTGCCAATCCGGGTAGGTAATTTCTTCATTCCATGTGATATAGTTGTCATAGACACCATGGAGGACCCCCACTGTCCTATCATCTTTGGGCATCCTTTCCTGGCTATGGGAAGGGCGTTGATCAATGTTTCTGAGGGGATAATCACTCTGAGGGTCGGAAACGACCACATAGACTTCAAGGTGAAGGATGCAATGAGAGGACCTTCCCTTTCAGAGTCTACTTTCTTTGCAGACAGCTACGACCAGTTCTACAAGGAGATAGAAGAAGACATCTGAATGGTAGACCCCCTTGCGAGGGCGATAAGCAGTCAGGATTCTAACTTTGAGAGTCCAGAAGTTGCGGAGAGTCTCAACCTTCTTAACCTGTCTGATGAAGATTTGAGCAACGAGGATGAGGTGGTGGAATCTGTCATGTATGCCTCTCTTGAGGGGGAGCTGCAAGAAAAGACATCCAGGGCCAAGCCTGAATTGAAGTCATTACCTGAAGGGTTGAAATACGAATTCCTAGATCAAGAAGAAAGGAACCATGTCATCGTCAATGCCAATCTTTCAAGGAACCAGCTGGATAGACTTCTTGAGGAGTTAAGACTGCCAGATGACCAGGAGATTTTATCAGGATTTTATCAGGTCCCCATCCTGCCAGATGACTAGGAGAAGACAACCTTTACCTGCCTCTACGACATCTATGCCTTCAGAAGGATGTCCTTCGGCCTCTACAACGCTCCCGCTACGTTTCAACGATGCATGATATCAATGTTTTCGGATTTTCTAGAAGATATCGTGGAAGTTCTCATGGACGATTTTTCAGTCTATGGAAAGGACTTCGATACCTGCCTGAAAAACATATCTTTGGTTCTGCAAATATGCGAGGAGAACAACCTAGTTTTAAACTGGGAAAAGTGCCATTTTATGGTATGAGAAGGCATCGTTCTGGGGTATAAAATCTCAAGGCGTGGCATCGAGGTGGACACTAGCAAAGTTGAAGCCATATCCAAGAGTCCTCCACCGAAGTCCATGACGGGAGTGAGGAGCTTCCTCAGACATGTCGACTATTACCGAAGATTCATAAAGGACTTCTCAAAGATTTCAAAACCATTGTCCAATATGCTGGTAAAAGATGTTGAAATTGTTTTCTCTGATAATGTCTAACTGCTTTTCAGGATTTGAAGAAGGCTCTTGTCTCACCACCCATCCTCCAAGCTCCAGACTGGGATTTACCATTCGAGCTTATGTGCGACGCCAGTGACTATGCAGTAGGAGCGGTCCTGGGGCAGAAAAAGGATAAAAAGCACCACGTGATCTGCTACGCTAGTCGCACGTTGGACGAAGCTTAGGTAAATTATACAACTACGGAAAAAGAGATGCTCATGATCGTCTTCTCTTTCAATAAGTTCAGGTCGTACCTCATTGGAGCAAAGGTCAAAGTATACACAGATCATGGGGCCATAAGATACCTAATGCAAAAGAAAGACACAAAGCCTAGACTGTTGAGGTGGGCCTTATTGCTACAAATGTTTGACCATGAGATTATCGATAAGAAGGGTGCAGAAAATGTGGTCGCTGACCACTTATCAAGGATCGTGGCCGAAGGACAGGGAGGACCGCCCATCAATGACAACTATGCCGATGAAGCTTTAATGTTGGTTGAAACCATGGAAGAAGACTTACCCTGGTTCGCAGATATTTGTAACTATCTTGCCTGTGGAGAACTTCCCCCTGACATCACCTATAACCAGAAGAAGAACCTGTTCACGGATGTGAAAAATTACTATTGGGACGTTCCTCTCCTTTTTAGAAGATGTGTTGATAACTTGTACAGGAGATGTGTTCCCGAAGAAGAAACCCCGAACATTCTTAAAGAGTGCCACGCCTCCCCTTATGGAGGACAACTTGGCAGCGAAAGGACTACTGCCAAAGTGCTACAATCAGGTTGTTTTGGCCATCTTTATTCAAAGACGCCGCACAATTTGTAAAGGTTTGCAAAGAATTTCAATCGAAGGGCAATATAGGGCGAAGGAACGAGATGTCGATGGAAAATTGGATTGAAGTAGAGATTTTTGATGTATGGGGGATTGATTACATGGGGTCGTTTCCCCATCAAGGGGGTATCAATACATTCTAGTGGTAGTAGATTATGTATCAAAATGGGTAGAAGCTATGGCAACCCAAACGTGTGACACCAAGTCAGTGATCAAGCTGTTCGAGAAAACAATTTTCCCTCAGTTCGGTGTACCACACACTGTATAAGTGACGGAAGGTCGCATTTCGGAGAAAGACAGTTCGAAGCACTCCTACGAAAGTATGAAGTTAAGTACAAGATCGCTACACCCTACCACCCACAAACTTCTGGGCAGGTAGAGGTCTCGAATAGAAAAATCAAGCAGATTCTGGAAAAGACTGCCAGCCGGACGAGGAAGGATTGGTCAATGAAGCTTGACGATGCACTTTGGGCCTACATGACTACCTATAAAACGCCCATTGGAACCACCCCCTATAAGTTGATCTACGGAAAATCCTATCATCTACCACTTGAGTTGGAACACAAGGCCCTCTGGGCAATCAAATTCTTGAATATGGATCTGGAGAAAGCAGGAGAAAAGAGATATTTGCAGTTACAAGAGCTTGAAGAATTAAGGATTCATACTTATGAGAATGCAAAAATCTATAAACAAAGGACTAAGGTGTGGCATGATACCCACCTCAGGAGGAAGGACGTAAGAGAAGGTGATAAAGTTTTATTATTTAAATCCTCCATTCATCTTTTTCTAGGAAAGTTACAAACGAGATGGTCGGGGCCTTTCATTGTATCAAAGATATACCCATCGGGAATGATGGAGTTATACGACAAAGATGATTCGACCAAGGTCTTTCATGTAAATGGGCACAGGGTGAACATGTACTATGAAGATGAAGCTTTTGTTAGGAGGGCAGAGATAAACTTGTAGGACATGGATACTATTGAAGGCTAAAGTGAAGATCCTAAACCGGTCGAGCTGGCGATGCAAACTACAGCGCTCCTCGGGAGGCAGCCCGGGCTTTTGTTTTTCCTAGAATAGGGTGTTATTTTCTTTCTTGCAAAACAAACATTATGAACATTTGGACTGTAATAAGGCCTGAGTCAGCACATGCGCCACGTGCACTGACTCTTCTATTTTATGGGCCACCTTGCTATTTTATAGACCTGGATGAGTAATACTATCTGAGGTCGGGAACTTAACCTTAGGACAATGATATTTTACTCATCAATCACTTTTTCCCGCTTTGTTTTTAAGTTTTTCTTCTTGATTTTGTTCTGAAGGTTTCGCATCGGGCGGCAACTCAATCGGAACGCAGAACACGCTCATATCGGCAAAAAGGGTCTATCGAGCATTACATAAGTCATGTCGGATGACACGCCCAGGGGGCAAGCTCTAGTGTCGGGCAAGATGAGTAATTACCCTTGATTAGACGGATGGGACCGTTCGTCTCGGGAATAACTTGTCTCAATGACCGACACACGTCCCAGATTTACCCGTTTTACCCTCGGTTGAGATTGCTATATATAGTACGGAGGTTTTTACTGTGTCGGGCTACTACTTTTTCTCTTCGCGCTACCGGTATCATGTAGTAGTTTCTCCCTTTGCTTGTATGTCGTCCTGCTAGCTTTTGCTCTCATGTCGCGTGAGAGTTTCTGATAGTAAAGGTATAGCCCGACAGCCTGCTTTCCCGTCACGACCTTCTTATCGTGTGCGACGTACCGAGTTGACGACTTTAGTCGATTTCCTTTATGACGCCCGATATGTGGTCACGCGATCCGTCTTTAAAGTGTACTTGCCTGATACGCCATGTCAGGCGACATGTTTTTCCTCAAGGAAGTCCCTATCAGGTTGTTTGTTTCGTGCAACCGTATCGCCCGACACACTCGTATCGGGCAACATCTTTAACACGCAAGCTTTTCTTTTCTGTATCTTCTAGCTTTGTATTGCCATGTATGTTTATGGACGACACCCGGACCTTGTAATGGGCAAAATCTTATCGTGCATCAGTTTTTCTTGCCTACCTAACATTCGAATGATCAATGAACTTGATTAATGATAACAGATATGGCATGTTACAACCCCAATTTTGCCTGGGTTTTCATAATCTAAATATAATGATTTTGAGAATTTGGACTTAATTGAAAAGGTTGTACGCTTTGCTTCAAAGAAGGGATTTCTTTGCAAACCTCCCTTACATTAGGAATTTCGTGGTTCCTATTATTATTATATTAATCCAATAATGGATATAGAAAAAAAGAAGATAAGTTCAAGTAATGGGAAAAGAAATTTATTTTGAATAAAGGAACAAATAATAATAATAATAAAAGGGGATAAAAGATAAAGAAAAGGCTAAAGAAATGTTTCCCATATGGGATTTCGAACCTTTAAGGTTCCTTGATGTCCAACGAAATATAAGATATAAGAGAGTGGTGGTTTCTCACGGATCATATGAATAATAATCATGGGTTTTATTAATAAAGAAAAGGAAGGAAAATATGTATTTTGGTTTCCTTAAACATATGGAAACTTGACGCATCGATGTGTGAGTAGCCAACATACATGTGAGAATAGGACTCTCTAGAAAGGAAAGGGTTTAATGGAGACAAACCCTAAAGGGGTGAGAACAGCAGACACTCTCCATGAGATGCATGTATATATATATATATATATATATATATATATATATATATATATATATATATATATATATATATATATATATATATATATATATATATATATATATATATATATATGTATATATATATATATATACAGAACCACAGACAGCCCTCTCATCCCCAAGAAGGAGGTGTCTCATGCCGTGATAGCAATATGGGAACCCTACGGCATACCCTAGCAACCGAGTTCCTGTGTGTTGTGTACGAGCATTGTTCTTCCTTGATCATCAAGGGCTCCATGTCCCCCACATCTATGGTCTCACCGGCTGCAGTTGTCGAACTGTCCTAATCTTTGCGGCACTACGCCACATAAACAAGGATCTGGTGATAGATCCGAGACTAGTACTGTCCCAATGCCCAGGCCGAGTCGCTAGCGTCGAGCATGCTGATGGTATCACTCTCGTCGGGCTAGGAGGATCCCCACTCGTCGGAGCTAATCGGGGTGGAAACCATAGGCAAGGCTACATCCTGACAGCGTACCGAGCAAAGAGGGGGATGGGCGTGCGACATAGTTGGGTTTGTTCCCTACATGAGTACTTGAGTTCTACGCTTTCTGACGTTGGGTCGTCATCCTAAGCATACTTCCCGCAAGCAGCCAGTTGATGCCTTACCTTGACAGGTCACAGCCTCTCAGATGGTGCAAGCCGGTAGGAGGACGGCAGTCGAGGAGAATGGTGGTGGGAGGCACCAGGGCCCTCCCTCGCTGCGCTTTCCACCGGAGGAAGGAGTGGGTCGAGCTGGGAGGAAGAAGAATGAGGAGAGCAGACACCCGTGGCCGGTGGAGTCGTCGCACAAGCATTGTGTCGCAGAGGAGGAGACGACACGAGGTGGTAGACGATAACAGGCTAAATAACCAACTTAGCCCGAGGTCAAAGAAGACCAGGTAAGGGAAACTTTGTAATTTACTTTTTTTTAAGTAACCCGCCTGCGTGGCAAATAAGAGTCTACAAACGCTGACGTGCCAGAGTGTGATTGGTTTAAAAGTAATTGACTTGCAAAAATCATAATAATTAGTAGGAAGGTCAGATGAAGGAACTTAATATATGAAAGTTGATCAAGAGAACACGTAGAATCTAATAAAAATGATATTAAGGATTGATTCTATTCCTAATTGCAAAAGTACTATAAGTTGATGAAAAGTGCATTAAAGTTAGTCTAAAAACCCTATTTGTGATTAAAGGTTGAATCTAGTATGCATAATGGGTTAATTGAAGTATTAATAACCCGTTGAATAATAATGTTAGATTTGAACCTGATCTAGATGAAATTTGCATGTTTTAGGGTTTTTACCCCATATGAGAATGATTAAGTATTTAGAAACCCTAATTTAGGGTAAAAGAGGATAAGATCATATATGATTTGAAAAAGGTAAAAATACGTTGTTAAATGATGGTTCTAATTATTTTGAGTACAAAAGTCCTTAATTCTGGATAAATACCTTATATGTAGTAATTAGGGTTTTCTCATGAATAAAAGGTAGAGTTAATGGTAAATTGAGTTCATATGTTAATTAGACCATAATGAACTTTGAATTGATGATAAATGTGTATAATGATCTTGTCATGGATTAAAAGGATAAAATAGTAGCTTTAATGAAAAGAAGCTTAATGAAATTAATTGATGAATAATGTGCCTGTAATATGAAAATAGAGTTATATGTTGTTAAGATAACCTTAATATTGAAGAATAGATGGGATGATTAGGGTTTATGAGTAATGGCATAAAATTAGGGTTTAATATGGTAAAAGATGGAAGGGAAACCCTAATTGCAAAATGAAACCCTAAAATGGATACAAAAACCCTAGAAAGTGAATCCAAGTCAATAAAGTAGATTCTTGATAAAGTGTGTAATAAATTGAGTACATATTCTTTTCAGGAATTATGTGATTGTTGAATTGCTTTCTTGGATTGCTTCCTTGGTTGGAATTGCTTAATGTTTGTGAAATCATCAAATCAGGTTTGTGGTTATGCTTATGAATAATCACTCTAGTTTCATGGAGATTCCCAAAGTTTTATCGGTTGCTTGAAAATAATTGTTGGATGTCTATTTATTTCATGCAACTATTAAGTGACTATGATTATCACTATAAATGTGCATATATAACTGGCTAGATCCAGGTCCACCTCTGTTGCTTTGAAAAGGCAAAAAAAGGGGTAATCCTAGAGCAAGGTCTAGGTTACCGTGAGTTAGAAACTGGGCCACCTACGAGTAGTGCCATGAGACTCTTTAGCACACCCTGAGTTAAGGAGTGGTCTACGTATGAGTAGTTCCATGTGACTCAACCCTAGAAACTGGTTCACTTGATATGTGAATCATGAGGGGTTTAATGGGGACAACACAGAGCATAGGGTACCCTTGTATCGTGGAGTTATATTTAAAATGTAATCTTGGTTGTTACATGATTAATTGAATGATTACATGGTTAACATATTTACGTGATTATTGTTTCCCCCACATACCAGCTTCGGCTGATCGACGTTTTGTTTGTTGGCATTTTAGGTACAAGTCAAAAGGACAAATAGTAAATCATCATATTGTGAAATACATGAAGTAAAATACAAGGAGGATTAGTTAGAGTAGAATCCATAAGTGGATAGAAGCTTAGACATCTCAGTTTTCAAAAAGGTATGCAAAAGTTTATTTTCTTACAGCTTTTCAGTTTAGTCTATTAAAATTTAATAATTGTTCTTGGTTAAGTGTCGAACCTTTGATCCGTGTTATTGGTTAACGGCTCTGACCTTTCAGTCTCCCTTAATTAGGGGTTACCGGGAGTCGGGGTTGTAGCATTTGGTATCAGAGCGTAGGTTCCTCACTTAACCATTAATAATTATTAAATTTTACAAACTCCATAGAACCCAAGGGAGTTATTAGAGGATTATCCAAAAGACAGAGGTGTCTAGAAAAGGATCACGACCGGGGCCTGGCAATATTTTCCTCCGCACTGCTAGTCGGAATACGAGGACTCCTGGATCCGTGTGATTGTCGGGCCAAAGTCTTAGGGTATGAATCGAAATAAGATACCTTTAGGACTTTCTCATCTTATTCATCCCTTCTCAACTCAAATTCTATTAAGGACCTTAAGGATTAGGGTTTTCTCTCTTCTCCTCACCCTCTTGAGGTAAGGTTAATAAGGTCTAAGGAATCCTCCACCAAATTAATGAAAAGCATGTAAATAAGATGTCATGGACATAAGCTTAATAGACTAAGAAGAAACTAAAGGATAGATACATACTTAGGTCATATGACATAAGTTGTCACGCCCTCAGGAGAGACGTGAGGATAGACCTTCTTGTCAGGAGGATAAGTCAAGGAAGTTAGTCTTGGAGATAGAGATCTCCATTGCAAGTAGAGACCTGGCACATCCCCTGAGGATGATGATAACCCTAACCCTAGGTGTTGGTTAAAGAGATATGAAGTGGTGAATAGATATCATGATAGACCGGGTGTTTGAAAGGACATGCCTTTGGGATGCCATATGATCCATGGGTAACCTAGAACCTTTGGCAACCCAACTCTGGGAAGGGTCGTGAATGTTAGAGTGAAGGCTAACTCCTTCATTAATGAGGTTAGGGAAGGACCTGTAGAAACCATATGGGCTTATGCGAGTAGGGCATAGCATGCACCCAGGATACGTTAATAGTGTGAGCAATACGTTGAAACCCTGGCTGGGAGAGTTTGATGGTTAGCTTATGTGATAAGCATAAGGAGTTATGGATAATCTTGAGTGAACATAAGTTGAACATAGGTTGCACCCAGGTAGGGGAATGCTTTTGAGGTTGATCCTTCATGAAGAGAGGACCTCTTATGGTTAGGTTGGCTGTAGGGTTAGCTCTAGAGAGAGTAGGAAACCCAGCAAGAAGGTTGGAAACCTACAACCCCGAGATATGAGGAACAATGGGGAGTGGAGGGTGATGCGACATAAGTGGACATTTGTAGTTGCCTCATGCATGCTTCCTGGAGACTGATGATATCTTGGTGGCCTTAGAGGAACTAAACCCTAGAGAGAGGATGAGTCTGCTAATACCTCTGTATAGATGAGAAGAAGAGTTCCTTAAACCATGTAGAGGTCTAGTAACAAGTTGAAAGGCCTTGTATCTTGTTGTTTGTCCTTAAGGAGGACTCGACTGTGAAGTGTTGCCCGAGTAGAAGGATGACAGGAAGTGTGTGTCATGCCTTATACATGCCTGATTCGTGGATTATAGATTGAGCATGTTGTTGGTCATCAAAAGTGAACCTATGGTTCCTAGGCCTAAAGGGGGAAGTGGGGTACCTAATGCTCATGATGAGAGTTGAGTCTCTATAGAAGTGATCATGGTACTTCTTATGTTAAGAGGGAAGGAAAACCCCTTAAGATTTAAAGGTATGTTTGATGAACCCCTCACGGCCAAATGGATGACAAGAGAAGGTATGATCTTGATCCAATATGGAGAATGAGAACAAGTATGACCTAGTCTGGTTTAGTAGCTGGTCAGCTTGTGCCTTAATATCTTACTAAGGTTAGGCATATGGATGTAAACCCTAAGGATGTTTGTGACCTTGTTATCAAGAGTTGTAGTTTCCTCCCATCCTGGGAGAGGGACCCCTTTTGTAGGGAGTATACCAGTTTTATTGGTTTAAGGTAACCTAAAGAGGTCTCATAGGATCTTGAGAAGCTAAGTGAAATGTACATAGCATGAGAACGAACCTCTAGACCCATATATAGCCATCTCTATGTGCATATGAATGTGTTACCATGGAGGTAACTGATATGGGGCTTGACCAAGGTAGGTAGGTTGCCATGATCCCTATAAAAGGATGAAAGTTAGCCCATGAATGCAGAGAGAGAGACGATGAAGGCTTGGGTAAGGTTCTAAGTTGAACATGTACTATAAGAGAATCCTAAGTCTATCCCAGGGTCAGGTAGGGATAAGACCGATGGAAGTAGGAGTTGCCTAATTCCCTAGTTGCACATGACCATAGGGTCGGGAGGTAACAACTATCATTGTCTGAGGGCCATGGGTTAGGAGATTGATCACCTTCATGAACTCATGGGACCCAAAGGGCAGATGAGTAGGGCACTCTCTTGATGCATGAGGGAAGAGGGATGACCCCAAAAGTGTCGGCACCCTATAGACCTAGAGGAGATGACCAAGGGATGTGTGTAAACCTCAATAGGTTCAAGACTAGTTTTCCATGGAAATAACCTTGATATCGAGATGATTGTGATGTAGAGACATAGATGGCACGTCTCAACTTGGATTTAAAGGTGTACTGGCAAGGTGGGATGTACCATCTCTACTATTGGAACAGGAAGAACTCTGTATTTAGACTGCAGCCAAATGCTTATATCCTCTTCTTATGGGAATGATAGATAGGACAGTACACATGTCATACATTAAGGATAAAGATGATGTAGGTTGGAATGTTGCCACGAGATATGGGGACAGAGAAGATAACATACCCTGGTAAAATGAATGATACATGGATGGTTTGAAAACACTAAGAGGAATGAGGTAGTCACCTTATGAGGATGTTTTTATCATGAGATATGAGTCATACAAGGTTGAGTTTGATCACCAAAAGATGAGCTCAAAGCATTCTCAATAGAGTTTGAGTTTGAGATGATAAGTGAAATACATGGAAGTGTAGGTCTTCAATGCTACCTAATACCTAAGGATGTGAAGTGGTAATGGATGCTCTGGTTGCGATATAGCTACCTAGTTTGGCTAGAAGAGGTTGTTAGGCTAACCCTAAGTTTGGAAAGGAGAAGAGTTTGGCTAACACTCAGATGTAACGAGATATGTTGAAAAATAATGGTTGTTTGGTTAGCCAGCCTAGGCCTTGATGCTATGAAAGGATGGTTGTAGAACCTCAGATGCACTTCTTTGGATAGGAAGGTGATGAAACCCTGATTAGAGTGGTTTAGGGTTTCTGAGGTATCAAGCTGGAGGAATCATGACAATACAGGAAATCGTGATTGAAGATCACCATACACCATGATACTTCAAAGATAGTAAGTGTCAGTAATACTTAAGATGCCTAAGATAAAGTTGCATGTGGTATATGTCCATGCAAGTCGAGGGAGAAGGATGAACACCAGTAACCCAGTGCATTGATATAAAGGATAAAGAGTTCCAGAGAGGGAATGGGAGTTCATCACTATGGATGATGTGTGGAAAGTATTCCCTTGACCAAGTAAGGTCATGATGCAATATGGGTTATGGTAGATTGCCTTACCTAGATCACATGAGAAAGAAAGAATTCTGTTGAGGGACAGATCTGGTTGAACTACACATGAGAGAGATGGTTCAACTACACCATGATGCGAGTTCAAAAGGTTCTTGAGTTTGACCTAAAGGTTCCCTTCCAAAAGGTGGAAGTAGGTACATGAAGAACTCGATGTTAGTACAGTTTATCACCCCTAACTAATGGTCAGTATGATCTAGACTAAAGGGTCTGATGAGAGCATATGTGCTCGTTCAGGGTGATATCTAGAGACAGTTCTTGTCCTATGAAAGATGTAATGATGACCACCATAGCCAGTATTGGGATTTAAAGAAGCTTTGTAAGGGGAGGTTGTGTCGGTCACCATTTCAGTAAGGTGATGTTGGTGAAAGGACCACATGATGGTTAGAAAAAGACCACAGTATGTGTAGATGAAGTCTCTTTGATCGTGCAATGGCTGAAAGGAGCCTAGAGACGACGAAAGTCATGGCAGATGCAAAGTAGGATGACATGTAGTTCACTGTGGGAGAATATGTGACATAAAAATCCGACCCCTCTAAGTTATAGCTAAGAGAGCTGAGTCCCTAATGCATGGGTTCTTTTGACATGGTTTGGTGGAGAAGGTTAAGTTTGACCTTACCCCTCAGGATAAAGTAATGTGTGATGAGTTCCATGTGTCCAATTTAGAGCACTATGTGAGGTACCCCGACCATGTGCTGAGCAATGAACCTAGTGAGCCCCAAGGGAAGCTGAAATGGCCTGAGTCACCTGTGCAGTTTATAGACGCCAAGATGAAAGAACTCAGAGAAGAAAAAAAATGTGATGATAAAGGTTCTTTGGAAGTGCCATGGGTAAGGTAAAGCCACATAGGGGCCAATGATGGACATGGAAAAGTCTTAATCTGAATTGTTTGTTTGCGTGATGGAATTTTGAGGACAAAATTCTTATAAGAGGGGAAGGATGTTACAACCCCAATTTTGCCCGAGTTTTCATAATTTAAATATAATGATTTTGATAATTTGGACTTAATTGAAAAGGTTGTACGCTTTGCTTCAAAGAAGGGATTTCTTTGCAAACATCCCTTACATTAGGAATTTCGTGGTTCCTATTATTATTATATTAATCCAATAATGGATATAGAAGAAAAGAAGATAAGTTCAAGTAATGGGAAAAGAAATTTATTTTGAATAAAGGAACAAATAATAATAATAATAATAAAAGGGGATAAAAGATAAATAAAAGGCTAAAGAAATGTTTCCAATATGGGATTTCAAACCTTTAAGGTTCCTTGATGTCCAAGGAAATCTAAGATATAAGAGAGTGGTGGTTTCTCATGGATCATATGAATAATAATCATGGGTTTTATTAATAAAGAAAAGGAAGGAAAATATGTATTTTTGGTTTCCTTAAACATATGGAAACTTGACGCATCGATGTGTGAGTAGCCAACATACATGTGAGAATAGGACTCTCTAGAAAGGAAAGGGTTTAACGGAGACAAACCCTAAAGGGGTGAGAACAGCAGACGCTCTCCATGAGTATATATATATATATATATATATATATATATATATATATATATATATATATATATATATATATATATATATATATATATATATATATATATACAGAACCACAGGCAACCCTCTCATCCCCAAGAAGGAGGTGTCTCATGTCGTGATAGAAATAAGGGAACCCTACGACATACCCTAGAAACTGAGTTCCTGTGTGCTGTGTACGAGTATTGTTCTTCCTCAATCATTAAGGGCTCCATGTCCCCCACATCTATGGTCTCCCCGGCTTCAGTTGTCGAATTGTCCTAATCTTTGCGGCACTACGCCACATAAACAACAATCTGGTGATAGATCCAAGACTAGTACTGTCCCAATGCCCAGGACGAGTCGCTAGAGTCGAGCATGCTGATGGTATCACTCTCGTTGGGCTAGGAGGATCCCCACTCGTCGGAGCTAATCAGGGTGGCAACCATAGGCAAGGATGTGTCCTGACAGCGTGTCGAGCAAAGAGGGGGATGGGCGTGCGGCATAGTTGGGTTCGTGCCCTACATGAGTAGTGGAGTTCTACACTTTCTGATGTTGGGTCGTCATCCTAAGCGTACTCCTCGCAAGCAGCCGGTCGCTGCCTTGCCTTGATAGGTCGCAGCCTCTCGGATGGTGCAGGTCGGTAGGAGGACGACAGTCAAGGAGAATGGTGGCGGGAGGCACCAGGGCCCTCCCTCACTGCCCTTTCCACTGGATGAAGGAGTGGGTCAAGCTGGGAGGAAGAAGAATGATGAGAGCAGATGCCCATGGCCGATGGAGTCGCTACAAAAGCGCTGCGTCACAGAGGAGGAGACGACGCGAGGTGGTAGATGATAACAGGCTAAATTACCAACTAAGCCCGGGGTCAAAGAAGACCGGGTAAGGGCAACTTTGTAATTTAGTTTTTTTTTAAGTAACCCGCCTGCGTGGCAAATAAGAGTCTACAAACGCTGACGTGTCAGAGTGTGATTGGTTTAAAAGTAATTGACTTGCAAAAATCATAATAATTAGTAGGAAGGTCGGATGAAGGAACTTAATATATGGAAGTTGATCAAGAGAACGCGTAGAATCTAATAAAATGATATTAAGGATTGATTCTGTTCCTAATTGCAAAAGTACTATAAGTTGATGAAAAGTGCATTAAAGTTAGTCTAAAAACCTTATTTGTGATTAAAGGTTGAATCTAGTATGCTTAATGGGTTAATTGCAGTATTAATAACTCGTTGAATAATAATGTTAGATTTGAACCTGATCTAGATGAAATTTGCATGTTTTAGGGTTTTTACCCCATATGAGAATGATTAAGTATTTAGAAATCCTAATTTAGGGTAAAAGAGGATAAGATCATATATGATTTGAAAAAGGTAAAAATATGTTGTTAAATGATGGTTCTAATTATTTTGAGTACAAAAGTCCTTAATTCTGGATAAATACCCTATATGTAGTAATTAGGGTTTTCTCATGAATAAAAGGTAGAGTTAATGGTAAATTGAGTTCATATGTTAATTAGACCATAATGAACTTTGAATTGATGATAAATACGTATAATGATCTTGTCATGGATTACAAGGATAAAATAGTAGCTTTAATGAAAAGAAGCTTAATGAAATTAATTGATGATTAATTTGCCTGTAATATGAAAATAGAGTTATATGTTGTTAAGATAACCTTAATATTGAAGAATAGATGAGATGATTAGGGTTTATGAGTAATGGCATAAAATTAGGGTTTAATATGATAAAAGATGAAGGGAAACCCTAATTGCAAATGAAACCCTAAAATGGATACAAAAACCCTAGAAAGTGAATCCAAGCCAATAAAGTAGATTCTTGGTAAAGTGTGTAATAAATAGAGTACATATTCTTTTCAGGAATTATGTGATTGTTGAATTGCTTGCTTGGATTGCTTCCTTGGTTGGAATTGCTTAATGTTTGTGAAATCATCAAATCAGGTATGTCATTACGCTTATGAATAATCACTCTAGTTTCACGGAGATTCCCGAAGTTTTATCGGTTGCTTGAAAATAACTGTTGGATGTCAATTTATTTCATGCAACTATAAAGTGAATATGATTATCACTATAAATGTGCATATATAACTGGCTAGATCCGGGTCCACCTCTGTTGCTTTGAAAAGGCTAAAAAAGGGGGTAATCCTAGAGCAAGGTCTAGGTTACCGTGAGTTAGAAACTGGGCTACCTACGAGTAGTGCCATGAGACTCTTTAGCACACCCTGAGTTAAGGAGTGGTCTACCTATGAGTAGTTCCATGTGACTCAACCCTAGAAACTGGTTCACTTGATATGTGAATCATGAAGGGTTTAATGGGGACAACACAGAGGATAGGGTACCCTTGGATCGCGGAGTTATATTTAAAATGTAATCTTGGTTGTTACATGATTAATTGAATGATTACATTGTTAACATATTTACATGATTATTGTTTCCCCCCACATACCAGCTTCAGCTGACCGACGTTTTGTTTGTCGGCGTTTTAGGTACAAGCCCAAAAGGACAAATAGTAAATCATCATATTGTGAAATACATGAAGTAAAATACAAGGAGGATTAGTTAGAGTAGAATCCATAAGTGGATAGAAGTTTAGAGATCCAAGTTTTCAAAAAGGTATGCAAAAGTTTATTTTCTTACATCTTTTCAGTTAGTCTGTTAAAATTTAATAATTTTTCTTGGTTAAGTGTCGAAACTTTGATCTGGGTTATTGGTTAACGGCTCTGACCTTTCGTTCTCCCTTAATTGGGGGTTACCGGGAGTCGGGGTTGTAACATGGCACGTACAAAGCAAACTGCCCTTCGGATTGACAAACACGGCAGAAGAATCGACACTGAGGCAGCAGTCGAAGCAGCAATGGTCGGACAGAAACGCCAAAATCCCGAGGCAGATCCCCAGGCAGATGAGCCCTCAACCGCTGAAAAGAGAGCAAGGACAGAAGAAGTAACGAGTCCATTTTCTTTCCCAGAGGATGCAGCCAAAAAAAGTGCAAAGCTCTCAAGAAGGAAACGCAAGGCTCGCGCATATGATGACGATGATAACCGGCCTATGGTAGACAGAGAGCCCTTGAAAACACTTGTGGACACTATATCCAATGAAGGTGCCCCCCATGAAGAAGGTGGCTTCACAACTGATGAACCCAAAATACCTACATTCAATCCAGAAGCCACTAGAGAAAGACTTCCACTGATTTTCTCTTTTGGAGATGGTCCTAAACCACCGCAGAAGACAGACTATGATAAGGAAATGGATCTCTCTTGGGGTCTACCAAATCAAGAAAAAATATTGGAAGAGATAAGGGGACTTCTCTGACTAGTTCAATAGATGATGAAAGTTTAAAGAAACTGAGATTGATGATCAGTCCTTTTTTTCATGTTCACAAAGGAAGCATCTGGTTTAAGGGAATGCCTAATAGTCTTGGAACTTTCTCCCTCAGCAAAAGCGCATGACTGGTCTCATTGAATCTTGCAATTCTGAACCCACATTTGCCTTCTGGTACAACTGACTGCAGCATCTTCATCCTAGAATGGATATCAAATAAAGAGAAGCCTGACCAACTTCACCACGTCGACTACTGGCGCAGGCATGCTCACCGACTAACCCTCACTGGGGTAACATTACCCTACCTTATCTACTTAACAACTCTGGGACAGAGTGTGGAGTAAGTTTGGGGGGGTACCATGTACCAGTGAGGGAGGTATAAAAATTTTCTTCAATCTCCACCCCTTTTGTTCTTCTTCTTCTTCTTTTTCTTCTTCTTCTTCTTCTTCTTCTTCTTCTTCTTCTATATCAAATTTTGAAAAAATTTTCTTATTTTGTCTCCATGCATATGTACAAAGACACTATATAGTAAAAATCAGATACGACTTCTTGCCAGTTTATTTTCTATGTGCCTAAGGAGACGCAAGTTTTGTTATGTCTTTCTGATAATGCAGCCCCAAACAACAAAAGACTACGACTTTCCATGCCAAAAAGTTCGAAAAATAATCTCGCAAACAGTTAAGAGTCGTCTATGCAGAAGGAAAAAGCTGCCCAAACAGCAACAAAAATTCCTCTTGTTTTCCCTTACCCAACAAAAATCCCAAAAAGAGAGAATAGCCTTATGAGAGTGAATAAAAGCATGAGAGTTGTGCCAAATGAAAAGAAAGAAAAAAAATACATATACACACTTGTTTTCCAAAAGTACCCATCTTTAGGCATGGTAGATCCGGGGGAGTGGTACGTAGGATGTGAAATCACTGCTCTAAAGCCAACTGGCTTGGACTATAGGGACTACTTGCCCATTAATGGACCCTTACCTAGATGGACTGATGGGAAACAAGGAAAACCCAAAAAGCCTTAAGCCTACCCATGCACACAACTTTCTGCCCCCAAAAGCTGTTTGGTGTGAAAGCTAACTTCGAAATCATGCACCAAAGTCTCGCTGAAGCTGTAGAGAAAATTTTTGCTTATATAAGGCAGGAGAAATAAAGTCTGTTGTTCGTGGTCGAGCTGTATTGTCAGTAAGACATATCAATGCTTCCTCAAACCCATGGTCTGAAAACTATACCGGTCAAGAAGAAGCATCATAAAAATAAAGTATAAAGATTGATTTAGGACAATCAAAATGCTAAGTTTGGGGGAGTTGATAATAGCAAATTTGTGATGTTTTTGGCCCTTATTTCGTTATCAAAACTGCCCTTTTAAATTGCTTTCCTCTCCTTTTTTCCATGTTTTTGAATAAACAGGCCTCGCTATGCTCTTAACTCAATTTATCATCTTTTGCAGAGTTTTCCCCGATTTTTAACTCATTTATCAGCTAAAAGGCCCGTCCCAGCCCACAAATGTGTTCCACCTGCATCAACCTTCCTACCAACCAATCGGCCGATACACCCACTGCCCGACAGGGCAGCATGATACACTTCCGTGCGACACGAGTGTGCCGCGCAAGAGGAAACGGATGAGCGATACGCCGTTTACCCGATAGGGAGCCGAACCCACCATGACTGCTGAAGCATGTCAGGCGATACGGGCCACCCACTGGCAGGCGCTACTTGTCACGATGACCGACAGCCCGACATCCTTGTGCCGGGCGACATGCATATCGGGCATCCCTGAAGCCGCAATAATGGAGCTGAAGGAGGGCACATGGCGTCCGGAGCACCATAACTTCCATAACTTCCTCCAATTGTTTCCTATAAATAGCAGCTACAGGACTCTGATGGGATGGGTCAGAACCCTGTGCAAACCAACTCAAGAAAGCTTCAGGAGCTAGCGTATCGTGCCTCAGAGGTGTGTCGGGCAATTCTAGGTGAGCCCTTCCCCATCCCGAGAGGGAGGGAATGGTTCACTTAGGGTCATCTCGGACACCACTACAGGCCGATATCGGTCAACAACGATGCCCGATACAAGTGACCGATACTGGAAGCAACACTCTAGCCCGACACGATACCGATACCCCAATACGTATCGTCAGTCACAGCGTGTCGCTTGAGAGGGTGTCGCCTGACGTGATCGTATCGAGAAAGGGCACCACCACACGATACGTCCACCCGTCATTAGCGTGTTGCAGGAGAGGGTGCCGCCCGACACGGGCGTATCGGGCAAGGTCCTCACCCAGTATCGGGTTAAAGAGTCTTATGTTGTCTGTCGCCCTTCTATATCAAGAAGGCGACATTTATCTTTACTTAATTCAGTCATTTACTTCCTTTACTTATGCAATGTAATCAAACCCTTATATGTATATGGAAATAGAAGAGTTTTATTCATTTGCTGCTTTATGTTTGGTACCCTTGTTGGATGATTGCTATGTTTAACATCTGAACTCTAGCTTGTACGCTTGGATCACATTTTGATTAGCTACTGAGTCATGTTTTCCCGTTGTAATAGCCTTGAGAGAGGTGTTGTGGCTCTAGTGTTTGGTCCGATTATAGAGTACGAGAGTGCCCGGAATCGGAGTTGCTTTAGTAACCTTTCCACTCTAACTTAAGCCCTACAACCTCGAGAGGGGTGTTGATGCTTGGTTAGAGGTACCCGCTTCGAGAGGAGGGATACATGATGTTTCTGCTGCCGCTTTTTCTACCGAAGTTTTCTCCTTTGTACCTTACTTTAGTGCTAGTATTATCTCTTTGTTTCCATTGCACGAAAATCCCTAAAAACTGATAAATACTTAAAACCTTAATTTTCCTTGTAGCTCCAGTTGGAGATAGATTTCTTTTGTTTTATCGGTCTTATCCTGCTATTCCCTTGGGGAATTGTTCCATCTCTTTACCCTTGTTGGAGTGTAACGTGTCGATTCTGTGTTCACAACACTACCACCCTTGTCCTTGTGTTCGACCTCGTATATTTACTTCGACCCCGTAAGCAAAGTTGCAGGGGCCTAGAAGGTTTCGGGTTATAAATGTAAAAGTCTGACTACTTCAAATCCACCTCCAATTTTAGGACGCGTGATTTAGGTCGGTCAGTTGCTTCATGCGGTTTGCTCCACAATTGCTCATGCAGTTTTGTATGCATGCGGTCTTGCTCCGCAATTGCTCATGTGAATGCTCCATGCAGTTTTCTCATGCAAATGCTCCATACAGTTTTGGCTTTAGTAAATGATCCAGTTGCTCATGCGGTTAGCTAAGTCACGTGGACTTCTATTGATCTTTGGGGCCATGTGTTCTTCATGCACGTGTTAAAATGAAATCGCATGGTCATGTGTTCTACTGCTTCATGCGTTCTTCATGTGGTTGCTCATGCGGTTTGCCTTCACGGTCTTGGTGCACTTCTGAACTCCAAACGGTTTGGGAGTCTAGCAGTAGCATCAAACGGTTTCACACCAAGCTGCTGTGTGCCACTCAAACGATATGCAGCTCAGCCACCCAAACGATCTTGCATTGGCCACCCTATCGGTCTCGTCGACCGGTTGCAAGTTGTTGTGTGCGGAGGAGTGGATGACGGCGGCTTAGGTGCAGAGCTTTGTGATTGGAGGCAGACGAGAGGGCACCGTCGTTGCTGCTGACTGTGAGGAAGATGACGCTGGCTCTTGTGGCAAGTAGGCCGTCGTGGGCAGTGGTGGTGTCAGCGAGTAGGTCACAGCACCGGCGGAGGTGCTAGTTGTTGTTGCGATGGTGGAGATGAAAGTGGCTACTGGAGCAGCTCGCAGCACTGATGGAGGTGCTAGTTGATACTGCGATGGTGGAGACGAAGGTGGCTGCTGGAACAGCTCACAGCATCGGCGGAGGTGCTAGTTGCTGTTGCGATGGTGGAGATGAAGGTGGCTACTGGAGCAGCTCGCAGCACCAGTGAAGGGGCTGGTTGCTGCTACGATGGCGGAGATGACAGTGAGGTAAGTAACAAGGCCATTTGCCATGGAGGTCAAGACCGCATGGAGGTCAAGACTGCATGGAGGTCGAGACCGCATGGAGTTCAAGACCGCATGAGGTCAAGACCGCATGGAGGTCAAGACCGCATGAGGTCGAGACCGCATGGAGGTCAACACCGCATGGAGGTCAAGACCGCATGAGGTCAAGATAGCATGGAGGTCAAGACCGCATGGAGGTCAAGACCGCATCGAGGTTAAGACCGCATGGATATCAAGAGTGCATGAGGTCAAGACCGCATGGATATCAAGACTGCATGGATATCAAGACCGCATGAGATGACTGCATGAGGTCAAGATTGAAAGAGGTTGAGACCGCATGGATAAAACCGAATGGATCAAGACCGAATGGTGGTCAAGACCAAGTGATTGAAAAGGAACCATTGGATCTCGATCGGATGGTTGAGAGTGATCTACAGGGAAAAAGGAAAGTGAGTAAGGGGGGATAAGATCAAATAAACTGAAAACTAGAGTAATTAGAACTAGTAAAGCATTATTTACATGAAACTAAAGAGATACTTAAAGTAAACCCAAAGCGAGGGTAGATCAGTCAATATGCGGTACAAAATCCTTAGAATTGGAGACTGAGATGGAGAATCTAGAGGATTCATCATATAATATAACATTTGAAAACATTTATCACTTATAGTAGGTTCTATGAATACTTAAATAGATTTGATATTATTCGTGTTTACAATGCAGGTAATCTATATAAAGAAGATTTATCACGTGTATGCATACACGTATTGACTAAGGTGAATATATTATATTTGCAATAAGTAAATCACATCAAAGTGTGTCCATATTATTTTTCAATTAAACCTAAATATGTGATATGCAACTGAGTTACAAATTTATTATGCCCTAGGAGTTTGAGGCATACCACTCAAACTACTAACTAGCCACTGAGAAGCCTCTCTAACCATTTGTAAAAGAACTAAGTATATATGGATTCCATTCAATCTCTCCATATATCCTAGGGTTGAAGCGAGAGCATCAAGAGGGAGAGTGCTCACAATCCAGTCTATTCTATAATGCTAAAAAGAGTATCCACATATCCTAGTTTGTCATGGGTAGACATGCCATGGCACAACATCTAGGGTATCAAACCCATCAAAAATGATACATAACCATATCCATTCTCCATAACTTATCACATATCATCAGACCCTCATTCATGATCGAGTCCCATTAAGATCTAAAGTTGTCAACATATACCAACCCCAATCGTCCCCATACATTCACTAATATATGGCTCTGATCATCTTCTCACGATTCAAGGATTGACACAAGATTAACTAATCTCACTATTTCTTCCAACAATCTAGGGAGATAGATCTAAGGACTTAGGTCTCTAAAGGATTAGGGTTACACTTGATTAACAAGATATACTAGTTGTATGACTACGATAATCAATCACAAACAATAAACAATAGGATAATTAAAAGACTAATGAAGCATTTGGAACTGTAGAAGATATGAAACAACTTACCATCAAATTTCATTTACCATATATTGGGTGTACTGTAATGCCTCTTTGTCGTATTAATCCATGTAATAAGACTTAGGCACCCAAGGCCCTATAACTCATCAAAAATTGTACTAAGGTCAAATCATCTCAAGCATAACCTGACAAAGTCATAACATGATAGCACCTTAAATTTTAGGTTTAAACTCGAAATAATGTAAGAGCTATGATATTATCAAGATTATAACATAAGAAGACCAAATTAGGCATATATGAGCTATTTCTAGATAGAAATTCCATTTCTTCAAACTTTCAATAGAATAACGGTTAATGGAAAGAATTAATAAACTCTTCAAGAGTTGTTAAATAAAAAAAGATATCATGTAGTTTGTGTTCCATCTTATGGAGTATAAACATACTATAAAGGTACCACCTTTAACCTCATTTTACACCGTAGATCAAATCTAAGCACATACATGTCAAATTAAGCATGGCTTTAGCATCAAGGTACCCAAGAGATCAAGATGAACATGCATTTATGTATTCCCTTTTTATTTCTTATATCAGCATAAATATTTCATCATTCAGCATATTAGAGGGATTGAAAACATGATTAGGGTTAGCAAGTATCATGTAGTTACTAAATGCATCATATGTTATATTGTTAACCTTACAAACACTAGAACAAGTCCAATCATTAATGAAGATGGAAAGCCTCGATCTTTACTCTTCAATCTCCAACAAAATATCGAGCCTCAAGCAAGCCATGATATCTACAAACCTCGAGCAAGCCATGATATATCCCAAGGTCTGAGATTTCCTTTTCCAAACATTGCAGTATCCCTAACTCCATAATATAAGAGCAGCTATGGCAAAGAAAAGAAGGAAACAATGTATAAGCCCACCAAGTTTGAAAGCCTAGAAGATTATTGCCAGGAACAAAGCTAAAAGGAGAAGATGATAAGGGATCATCAAGATAATAGGAAGGAAAGAATCTTACATACACGATCATCAAGATAATATGAAGAATATAAGCTTACTTACATGAATCTAGAACCAAGATAAGTAAGGATATTCATCGATCTTCATAGAAGAAGAAAGGAGGAGCAAATAATGATTTTATTGATGGTCAATGGAAGCAATAATCTCATATGTTGTCATGAATCAGTGATGACTCATTGTTCTCCAGCTCTTCACTACCACTCCCATATTTGAGGGGAAGGAGATTGAAGTCGGGTACTTCTTTTACATCACATGTTATAGTTCCCATGTAGCTTCCTTTACATGATAGTGATGCCACAACACCTTCACGAACACTATATCATTCTTTCTAAATTTTTGTGCACACTTATACAAGACTAAAATTGGACTATCTATGTAAAAATATATCATCATCAAGATGAATTTCAACTGGTCGGATAGTCTATTCAATATTTGGGTTGCACTTCCTCAACATGGAGACATGGAACACATTTCTGCAACCAATGCAATTGAGGTTACAACTACAACTTGTATTCCACCTTACCAAAACAAGATGAGAAATATCATGGTCCCATAAATCTAGGAGATGACTTACCCCTCTTACCGAAGACTAGAAAACCTTTTACAAGGTGAAACCTTGAGGTATACCTTGTCCCCAACTTGAAACTCCAACTGACTAAGTCAATTGTCCATATAGGACTTCTGCCTATCATGTGCTGCTTTCAACTATTGTTTGATCACCTTAATATTCTTTGTAGTCTATTCAACTAAGTTAGGACCTAACAACTGGTATTCCCCTCATTCCAACAAAGAGGAAATCTACAACGCCTTTTGTACAAAACCACATACGATGCCATGTCTAAACTTATGTGATGTTTGTTAAATTGCTCTCTAAAGTTCCTTAGGGTGGCACAATTGTTGAGGAATTGTTATATAGGCACTCTAGGGTAAGGGATGTCTAGGACTCTTAGTGAAGAGTAAAACACATATGTGAAGGCATTATAGTTTGTTTGGCATATCAAGGAGGCAAAACCTATAGTATGGGATCATTGATCTTAGATTTATGAGAGGAAATGTCAAAAGGATATTATGATGAAGAAGGAAAGGATAAGAAAAATGATATATGGGAGAAGAGAGGGACCTTGAGGAGTTTACGGGATGTGGACTTGAGGTATAAGAAAGCTAAACATCATCGGAACAAGTCAAGATCACATCAAGGATGTCGATCAGAACACCTAGGTAGGAAACAAAGATAAACCCATGTGATAAGGAACTATAGAGGAAGTATTTCTATTTAGATCATTGAAAACCTAGTTTTATTTGTATAAGTAATAATAGACATTATCTTTCCTAATGAAAGGGGCATAAAAATTATCCAATCAAGTTAAGATTAGGTTTCCTTGATAATTAAACCATGTAGATAATTATTTTCTATTTATATTTGTGATTTAATATTATATGATATCAGTTTTAATGCATTAACTTTATCTTCATTATCTTAATATGAAATAGTATACATCATAATTAACTATCATTGTTTAGGATTTCAAGAATACTATCTTTATAATATTACCGCATGATTATATTAAATTATTTTTCACAAATATGATATATTTTTTATATATAATCCATTATGTCCAGTAATTCAATATTCACTTAAAAAATGCTCATTAATTATCCCATTTAAATTTTTGCTCTATTATATATATATATATATATATATATATATATATATATATATATATATATTAATATCATTATAGACCACATTAATCATTTATTCATATATGTTCATATTTATTACTTATTAATCAATTTAAGTCATTATGTGCATATTAATGAAGAATGTGACATTTGCTACATGTATTAATCTCAACTTACATATTACACCATGTTTAGATTACTAGATCCATTTTATGAGTATCAAGATGGGTTATATGATTACAACACCTAATGTCACTTATGTGTTATAAATGGTACCAAGGATGTATATGTTAAGGTTAATCAATTATAACTTAGGTTAAGGTCAAAGCTTTCACCATTAGTTATGTATACCATATCAATATTTTGAAACCTAATTATTAGTATCCATATATTAAATTTATCCTCCTATTAGGTTTTATTGATCAAGAGCATGGTCAGGGTCACATGTATCTATAGGTATGGGTTCGTATTTGAGATACTCATTATTTGTGTATCATATGTTCATTGGGTATAAATATGTGCATTAGTGTAACTTAGTAACCTTGTTTGACCATTACTTAAGATCCAAGCATACTAAAATCTGATCCATGAGATTAGGGTTTCTAGAGTCAGGATAGTAGATTTCAATATGTTACAAGATGCACCATGGTTGTGACACTCCATTTCCAAAAAAAAGTGAGATTACTAAAACAAAACACCAATCAATAATAATAAAAACCATCATTATCAAAAGCTTAAACATGAACAACATCGAGTATACATTTCAAATTAAACCACATGATAATTTGCAATGAAGGCCCTTATCATATATTCATTTCCAAATCGATCTTTACAACATCAGATTGTAGTGTCCACATGCACACATGTATACAAAAGAGAATGTACATTCACTTATATATAAAATATGCAACATCTACAAGATTACAAGAAATACAAGACAAAACCTCGAGTTGTAAATACAACCACTAAAACTCCTCACCTATACCTTGGAGTATAGGGACGAATCTGAAAAGCTACCCAAAAAGCACATGCCAATCTTTTATATATTGATGTCCTCCAAACAAAAAACCTCACCACCAAAACCATGGTCAAAGATATGATATAATAGTTGATAATTTTTATTACTTATAGAATATTATATAGTCGGCTTTAATAGGAATAATTATTATACCAAGAGTCTACTAGAGAAAATACTTATATGGATTCAATTGCAGTTACAAAGTTATGAATCACATATAATACTTGTAGGAAGTGAAAGACTACAACCACATGTCCATTGAATTAAACCTAAGTACATATACTACAGAATTGGTTTACTTGTTTCATTTATTCCTTCAAACATTTGAGTTTTACTACTCAATCTACTAGTAATTGGTTGCAAAGCCTACACTATCCTCATATAAGATCTAAGGATTATCAAACTCCATTAGATCTTTCACATTTCAGATTCTAAGTAGAGTTAAAAAAAGGTAGACTAAATGAAGGTTGAATCTAACAATAATTACTCAAAGTTCGGTCCACATATCACAAGTCTACCCTGGATACTCAAGTTAGAGCACCAAAAACCCAAAATACCAAGTTATGGTTTCATCTGCTCTAATTAAATATTACCATACCATCGGTCATAACAAAGTCCAAATTAGATATAAGGATGTCTAGGTACACCAACCCCAATCACACCCTCTTATTCATTAATATATGGCTTCGAGCACTCAGTTGCTACAAGATGAACATGTTTAACAATTTTCTCCACCAAACCAAGGAAATATCTCTACATACTCATGGTGCTACATGATTAGGGTTAAACTTGAATAATTAGATTGATCACTTATTTTTATGACTCTGTCAATTAGGCTGCATGACATAAACTTAAAATAAATTGACATCTTAATCAATTTTTCACAACTTCTGAAGATATAAATTATATTAGCTTACAATACCAAACTACCCAAATTAGGGTATATGTAACGTGTTTGATCATAACAAGGCCAATGAATCAAATTAGGGCACCAAATATAGGTAATCCAAAAAATACCATACTAAAGTCAAAACCTCATAGGATTATCATAGTTATGGTCTCCACTTCACGTTACATTAACACATCACCATACAAGATTTAGATTTAGAAGTATGCAGAAGTTGCACCATGAGCAATAAAAGGCATAAAAGACCACTTTTATGCATAAAAGAGCTACCTTGAGATAGCAGATATACTTCAAGTACAAATATAGCAATGTAAAGGCCAAGTAAGAGCCCTAAAATTTTTATCAAAGAGTTATAAAATAGTAAGGAAAATGTTGCAGCTAAAGTTTCTATTATATGGTACAAAAAACACCCTAAAGAAGCCATTTTTAAGGGTACTTTCACATGTATTTCTGATTCAAGTTCATTTTTGACTATATAAGCATGTGATTACATCAAGGAAAGTTTTTAAGAGATTAGGAAGAACATCTAGAATCCAGATTTACTTCTTACATGACCAAAACAACATAAAATATCATCTTTTAACACTAGAGCAAGGATTAGAGTTTGTGTGTTTAGATCAGATAATAAATGCATCATATAATCTATAAATCTCCTTAAGGATGGTGGAAAGGAGTTCCACACCAAAGCACCATGATAAAGAAGTTAAAGCTCTAGTATTTACTCTTCAAGCTTCAAACAAAGCTTCCATGTCAGTAAGCCATGAGCACCCTTAAAAATCTGAGATTTCTCTCTTAAAAACTCCAAACATGCTTTTCCTCCATGGCCCTAGGGAAATTAGGGAAAGAGAGAAGAAGAAGAAGAGGAAGAAGAAGAATAAGAAGAAGAAGATGTTTCATCTACTAGATATAGATTTTCACCAAGAACAGCCATGAGAAAATGGCCCAAGGAAGAAGAAGAAGAGGATGATGGGGTCAACATCAAAAATTGAGTGGAGAGATGGAATCTTACTCGGACCAGCATGTAAGAGAAGCAAACAAGGATTGGGATCATCAAGAGAAAAGGAAGAAGAAGAACTCATGAGCATGCAAAGCTTCAAGTAGGTTTGAAGAAGGTATTTCGACCGACAGCTCTCATCAACCAGATACTCCTCTTTGACCTGAAACAACTGATGACAATCCCAGGAGAAGGTCTAGTTCCTTCATTAAATATAGCAACTCAAATAATAAGTAAGGAAGGGAAGAGCTTGAGTATTTATAGGCATGGAAGAGAGAGGGACATCGGGGTATGGTCAATAGCCATGGTGTCAATCAACATAGACCCAACTCAGGACTACATCCATATCTTCTTGTCATCCATCACTTTAGGTTGATGTATGGGCCTCTTGTTGGTCATTGGTGGTCCATGCTTTGTCATTGGGTTTGGGTTTTTTTTTCTCATTGATGGTATATGCACTATTTTCAATTCATGAGTTCAATTCATTGTTAGCCATCTCAAACCAGGAACCTTGTTGGTTCACACTTTGTGGTCTCTGATGTAGCCCTATTTTAGGGCTTCATCTTGTGTCACATTGCATTTCAATCACATATATACCTGTTAGATTACATGTTATTTCCCCTAATATGCATATTTGTGTAAAATGTACTTATGGACATTATTTGCATGTTTTTACGATATTTGGACCATGCTTGTATGGAAGAGAGAGAGAAGGATTGATCCTAGAATTTCTCTACCCTTGGAGAGGCCTAAAGTGAAGTTCAAGGCTTCCTCGACCTACCCCTAGTGGTTGATGCGATGATTTTGAGTCGCATTTATAGACCTTTTTCATATGTGTTTTATACTCTAATTAGTCATTTTTATGGATAATATTGCATAATTCACTCATTTCGGTCTTTGCCATCATTTTATGTCAAATCCCCTTAGTTGTATCATTTTGAGCATTATTTATCATTTTATCATAATTTGTGTGGATTTATTTGGTCTTGTTTTGGAATTTCAGGAAAAACAAGTATCTGCTTTCGTCGATACCATCGACGGAAGTCGATACCATCGACCAATCCACAGGTTGCCAGCCGAGAGGAGCAGCACAGAGTCGATACCATCGACACAAAAGTCGATGGCATCGAGATCCCTTTAGGTTGCTGGCGAGGAATCCGTCGATACCATCGACCCAAGTCGATGCCATCGACGCATGGAGGCTACAGCGTCGCTAAACGACAACAACCGACGCTAAAGAGAGTCGATACCATCGACCTTAGTCGATGGTATCGAGATGGACACAGGCACTCAGACGAAAAGAAAAGAAGGCTGCCGCTAATACGCTGGGTCGATACCATCGACCCGCGTCGATGGTATCGACGCCGCCAGATATGCGTTGGATTCGTTTTGATCTCAATCGGACGGCTGGAGTTATTTGATGACCTAATTAGGGACTTATACCTAATGACGGCCGCCGACAGATGAGGGGATCTAATTTTTGTCATTGCACAAGTTCCAAGGAAGGAGAGAAAGGAGAACGGAGGCCAGAAGCTCATCCATGTCGATCCGGACGCTTCCGAAGACGAATTTCACCACCGAAAGGCGGGAAAGCTCGTGTTCTACGCAAAGGATCTACCGGTTCTTCTCCGTTTAGGGGTTTTCCCACTTAATTCACGTTTTTCTTATGAATTCTCCTATTTCTACCATGTATTTGTGCAAGATGAACATGCGAGGCTAAAACCCTCCATCTTTAGGACCGGAAGTAGCCCGGGAATGCATTGTATGACGATTTTATATTAATAGTTCATATTTTCTCTCTTAAATCCGTGGTATAGCTTCATTTTCTCCATATATATTGTTATGCCTGATCACCATAATAATAACTTAATGCCCTTAATCACTTCGACAGAAGGATTAACGGTTGAAAAGAGACAAAACCTAAATTAATCGATAAATCCCTTGACAAAGGAGGTGTAAAATTAATGGTGGAAACTGAGAGATCGTTCGTAATGCGCTTAGTTTAGGGGAATGATTACTACGATGGTGGAATCAACCTAAACCTAAGTAGTGAATTACACCACGACAGTGGGTAATTCTGTTTTCAGGCCACTACCCGGATAGAGAGAGAAGAGTGAGGAATTATATAAAACCTAATACAATGTTGACCCGCGGTGAAACCGCAATCCTAAAGATACCCTTTTGAATTGATTAAATTAACCTTTAATCGATTGTTTTCTTTGTTTCATTTTATTTTCTTTTAATTTCGACAACAAACCCTACTTTGTCATCTGGCTTAGCTGATTGCAATTAGTTAGTAGGAGTCTCCAATAATTCACGTATCCCTGTTTTCGACTCGGGCCTCACAAAGGCCTATATTACTCGACGCGTATACTTGCGTTTTAGCACGTAGTAAAATACACGTCAAGTTTTTGGCGCCGTTGCCGGGGATACGGCGAATTGTTGGCACTTCGAGTGCTAAGAGCGGCCACTCTAGGCCACATTTTTATTATTTTATTTTGAAACAACTTTAAATATTCCTAAATTTCTTTATAATTGTATTTACTCGTTCAAGCATAGTACTGAACTTGAATTTCCTCATTTCAGGTACTGTGTATGGTGCATACATGTAGTACAGACTACGACAATCGCACACCCGAGGTTCCACCTCCGGGACCTGAGGACGAGGAGCACTACAAGAAAGAGCACCAAGAGGAAATAAATTCTAAATCTAAAGCAGAAGAAATGGCCGAGCCACAGACCATATGGGAGAAGATCAAAGCCTCTTCTTCATCAGCTTCTAAGGGGCCTATAAAGAAGCAGGCGGTCAACATACCAACATATAAGATCGATCCGGCATTGATCAACTTGGTAAAATCTAATGCCTTTCACGGGCTGAAGAATGAGGACCCAGTTGCACACATCAGCCAGTTCGTGGAGAACTGTGACATGGTGAAGATCGACCGATTCCCACACGATGCTTTGTACCTCAAGCTATTCCCAAGTTCCTTGGCAGGAGTGGCAATAGAGTGGCTTCATAACCTCGATGATGAGTTCGTGGAATCATGGGATCATATGGTGGAGGTTTTCTTCGAGAGGTTTTTCCCTCCTGAGAAGACCAACGACATGATTAGGAAGATTCACAATTTCACCCAACAGGCGGGTGAAACATATTCTGAGACCTGGGAGCGATTTCAGGTCATGTTAAGGAGATGTCCGCATCATGGGTTGGACAAGGAGACACAGGTGAAGATCTTCTATTTTGCTCTCTCCGAGCATGATAGGAGTAATTTGGACTCAGCCGGTTCAGGATTCTTCCTGAATAACACTGACACGAGATGCTGGGAAATACTGAAGAACATGGCATGAAAGCAATCCTGGGGAGAAAGAGAGAGAGGCCCAGTTGAGCAAGCTAGAGTTGCCAGCGAATCAAAGGCAATAAAAGAGCTTAATGAGAAGATGGATCTTCTCGCAAAGAAGTTACTGCAAAAGGAAGGCAATGAGTCAGAAGATGAGGCTCAAGTCAAGTACATCAGGCAACAACAAGGGTACAGGAACAATGACTATTCATGGCGAAAGGACAAAAAGTTCTCATGGAAGGATCCGAACAATTTTCTGCAGGATCCGGACGCCAAGCCTGCACCAGCCACAGAGTACAAGAGCACAGAGTTTCTCAATCAAGTCATCAAGCAAAACCAGGAGTTAATGAACACATTCGGGCAACAAATCAAGCAACAGGGTGAATATATGAACCAATTTGGGCAGACTTTGCAGAGCCACGGGGCTCAAATGAGGACTATAGAGACCTCCATGGCGCAGATGGCAGCAGAAATTGCAAGTCTGAAGAAGCCAGCACATCCGGGTTTTCCGGGGAACACCAATGTTCCCAGGGGAAACCAGCAGGCCAAGGCCATCTTACTGAGAAGCGGCAAGAAGGTGTTGAATCCAAGGATGGATGACACAAGCACACCACAGGATAAAGTTGAAGATGCAACCACTAAGGAGCAGCCCACACCTGTCACAGGACAAGCTGAAGACATAGCTGTGGATGGTAATGAAGAACAACCTATTGAGGAGGAACCGCAGAAGTTGACACCCTATGTGCCACCCCATCAAAGGGCACATACCGTTCCGGTCCCCTATCCGAATAGTGCAAAGGCAAGAAAGGTAGACGCACAATTCAAGAAATTTCTGGACAGCTTTAGGAAACTTTCGGTCAATATTCCATTGTTGGAAGCGATTGAGCAAATCCCGTCATACGGGAAGTTCCTAAAAGATGTCACCACCAAGAAGAGGAAAATACCGGACACGGAGGTCGTGGTGTTGAAGGAGCAAGTGAGTGCTTTCATTATGGGCACTTTACCGCCTAAGAGACAGGATCCCGGATGTTTCAACATTTCTTGTTTTATCGGGAAGTTCAAATTTGGAGAGGCACTATGTGATTCTGGGGCAAGCATCAATTTGATGCCCCTTTCTACATTCAAAAAGCTGGGATTAAAGGAGTCACAGCCGAGCAATATGACTATCCAATTGGCCGATAATTCTGTGGTGAAACCTTATGGAATCTGCGAAGATGTCTTGGTAAAGGTGGACCGATTTGTTTTTCCGGCTGATTTTTTGGTTATGGAAATGCAGGATGAGCATGGAAATGAGCTGCTACTTGGACGTCCTTTCCAAGCTACAGCCGATATGATCTTGGAAATGGGAAGAGGTCGCTTAACCTTGGGCATAGCGGATGATCGCTTTGAGATGGTCATGCCCACTAGCACTGTGTCTACTAAAGTAAAAGCACATTGTAACATGGTTAAGCATGTGGATCACAATATCTCACTCTGCCTTGGGAAACCATTCTTGGACATGGCTCATGTGATGAGCAAGATGGATAATGGAACCTTAGCTGTGGACATCATGGAGCAAACTAAAGTTGTCTCTTTATGCAAAGTTGTTGGATTTCCGAATGACGAGAATGAGGACATTCCACCTTCTTGCGAGGATGATGCGATTACTACTTCAGTTGTTGAGGCATATCCGGAATTGCCGTTGGAGGCGTGTCTGTTGAATGTCACCTATGATTGGATGCGGAGTAAATCACTCAAGGAGTGTGCCAAAATGCTTCAGATGCTTCCATGTTTCTACATGAGGCACTATGAAGATTTAGGTACACTTCCCCCACCGCTGCAATCATCTCTCATTTGCCCGCCTGAGTTGGAGTTGAAGCCGCCGCCCCCGCACCTTAAGTACGTCTTTCTAGCTGAGAAGGACAAGTTACCGGTGATTGTATCTGCTTACTTGAGTGCGGAAGAGGAGGAGCAACTACTGATAGTGCTCAAGAACCACCGAGGAGCTTTTGGGTGGTCTGTTGCAGACATCAAGGGGATCTCCCCTACACTTTGCCATCATAAGATTCGGCTCGAAGAGGGAGCCAAGCCAGTCATTCAGCCTCAAAGACGTCTAAATCCGAGCATGATGGAGGTTGTGAAGAAGGAAGTCATAAAACTTCTTGCTGCAGGGATCATATATGCCATATCAGACTCGACGTGGGTGAGTCCCACACAGGTAGTCCCTAAGAAGGGGGGAATTACTGTTACTACAAATCTGTTGAATGAACCTGTCACCACCTGATTGGTAACCGGGTGGCGAGTTTGCATTGACTACCGCCGACTGAATGTCGCCACTCTGAAAGATCATTTTCCTTTGCCATTTATCGATCAAATTTTGGAACGTCTTGCCGGTCGGTCGCATTTTTGTTTTCTGGATGGGTATTCGGGGTATAACCAGATTACGATTGATGCTTTGGATCAAGAGAAGTCTACGTTCACCTGTCCCTATGGGACTTTTGCCTACCGACGTATGCCGTTTGGATTATGTAATGCACCGGCGACGTTTCAACGCTGCATGCTCGCCATATTCTCTGACATGGTGGAGCGTTGTCTTGAGGTTTTCATGGACGACTTCTCGGTTTACGGTGCGTCTTTTGATGAGTGTCTATATAATCTGGACAAGGTGATGCAGCGTTGTGAGGACACACACTTGGTCCTCAATTGGGAGAAATGTCACATGATGGTGACAGAGGGAATAGTGCTAGGAAACAAGGTGTCTAGCAAAGGTCTTGAGGTAGACCCAGTCAAAATTGAGGTGATTTCCAAGCTACCCCCACCAAATTCTGTAAAAGGGGTGAGAAGCTTTTTGGGACACGCCAGGTTTTATCGGCGATTCATTAAAGATTTTTCTAAAATTGCAAAACCTTTATCTGAGTTGTTGGAGAAAGATGCGGTCTTTGATTTCAACAATAAGTGTCTTCACGCATTCGAAGCTTTGAAAGAAAAATTGATTTCGGCTCCGGTTGTTCAAATGTCAGATTGGACAAAACCATTTGAATTGATGTGTGACGCTTCAGATTATGCAGTAGGAGCCGTTTTGGGGCAAAGGGTAGATAATAAGCCCGCTGTGATTTTCTACGCTTCCAAAACGCTTAATGATGCTCAATTGAACTATACAACTACAGAAAAAGAATTACTTGTCGTTGTGTTTTCTTTTGAAAAATTTCGGCAGTATTTAGTGTGATCCAAAGTAGTTGTATGGACCGATCATGCTGCGATAAAATATTTGATGGAGAAAAAGGATGCAAAGCCTAGACTCATTAGGTGGATTTTGCTTTTACAAGAATTTGATATTGAAATCAAGGACAAGTCCGGAATTGAAAATGTGGTGGCTGATCATTTGTCTAGGTTAGACAGGGTAGATGAAAAAGATTTACACATACCCATAACCGAGACGTTTCCCGATGAACAGCTTTTAAAAATTAATTCTAAAGAACCGTGGTTTGCTGAAATTGTTAACTATTTGGCTTGCGGGATCATCCCGGAAGACTGGTCTTATCAAGAGAAAAAGAAGTTCTTTCATTCTTTGAGATACTATTTTTGGGATGACCCAATTCTTTTGAAGCAGTGCAGGGATGGTATTCTATGCAGGTGTGTGCCGGAGGTGGAGTACGAGAGTGTTCTCCACCATTGCCATGCATCTCCTATGGGAGGACACCATGCCAGTTCACAGACAGCAGCCAAAGTGTTGGAAAGCGGCCTTTATTGGCCAACTTTGTTTCGGGATGCCTACAATTTTGTAAGGCAATGTGACCCGTGCCAGCGAGCATGTAACATTTCGAAAAGACAAGAGATGCCCCTGAATGTATTTGAGGAAGTTAAGGTATTTGACTTGTGGGGCATAGACTTCATGGGACCCTTTGTGTCCTCGAATTCAAATTTGTATATCTTGCTTGCTGTTGACTATGTGTCGAAGTGGGTGGAAGCAATCCCCACAAGGACTAATGATTCTAATGTAGTGTGCAGGTTTGTGAAGGAAAATATTTTCTGTAGGTTCGGGATACCCCGAATGATAATAAGTGATGGGGGCACACACTTCCGGAATCAGAAATTTTCGACACTTTTGAAGAAATATGGGGTCAAACACAACATCGACACCCCATATCATCCACAGACGCAAAGCCAAGTGGAGGTCTCAAATCGGGAAATCAAGAAGATTATAGAACGGACAGTGGCATCCACAAGGAAAAATTGGAGTGCCTTACTACCGGATGCACTTTGGGCGTATAGAACGGCATACAAAACACCTATAGGCACCACGCCTTTTAGGTTGGTGTATGGCCGGGCTTGTCACCTTCCGGTGGAGTTAGAGCACATGGCCCATTGGGCGCTTCGAAGGCTGAATTTGAGTTATGATGAAGCCGGGAGAAAGAGGATGTTCGAGTTGAATGAACTAGATGAGTTACGCATGACGGCATATGAGAATGCCCGCATATACAAGGAGCGCACAAAGCTGATCCACGATCGCCATATCGAGCTGCGCACGTTCAAAAAGGGAGATAATGTTCTATTGTTTAACTCCCACCTCAAGTTGCATCCTGGGAAGCTGAAGTCCCGGTGGAGTGGACCATTCGTAGTGGAAGAGGTGAGACCGCATGGTGCGATTCTTGTGCGTAATGGAGATGCCACGTTCTTGGTGAACGGACAACGGTTGAAGTTGTATTTTGGTGAAAATTACAAGAGAAAAGTGAATGAGGTCAAACTCATTACACTTGTGGATGAATGAGATGTTGGAAAGACGTCTAGCCTAAGACGTTAAAGAAGGGTGCTTGTTGGGAGGCAACCCAACCATTGGTACATTAGGATAGTTTAATTCTAGTCATAGATTGTTTTCGCTTCGTTCAAATTCTAGTGTAAAGAAGATACCTTGATCCATTTGTTTAATGTGCAGGCACAGGCAGGGTCGATACCATCGACACACTGGTCGATGGTATCGACATAGGTTCAGGTTGACAGCTGCAAAAATCGCTCTGAGTCGATACTATCGACGCTCCTGTCGATGGTATCGACAGACCTACAGCTAGGTTGCGCAATAATGGTCGATGGTATCGACATGCCAGTCGATACCATCGAGATCTCTGGAGAAGTTCAGAATGATTTGTCTCAGTCAACTCGATACCATCGACGGCCTCATCGATGGTATCGACATGGTCACAGGTTGAAGTGAAAAAGTGGTGGTGTCGCAATGAAGTCAAGTCGATAACATCGACATCCGTCGATGGAATCGACATCCATGTCACCGATCTGCGCAAATACATCGACGGCGATCGCGAAGTCCACGTCAGCGATCCGGGTGCTGCGTAGATACTATCGACTTGCGTCGATGGTATCGACAGGTCAGCAATCCAGGTTTCACGATCCAGCAATCGTCAGCCGTCGATACTCGCGAGGGAGGCGGATAGCATCGAGACGTGTCGATACCATCGACCCGCGTCAATGGTATCGACAGGTCAACAGTAGCGTCGGCCAAGTCTATATAAGGAGAATTGCAACGTCATTTGACGTCACACCTTCAGAGCAAACTTCCTCCTTTGCGCCGAGCACTCCCCCGAGCCCTCCAAGACTGAAGAGCAGCAACATCAAGCAAGGATCTTCACCGAGCGGAGAATCACTTCTGCATCTTCCCCGAGCTCTCTTCTTCTAATCCCATCTTTCTTGCGACAATGGTGCACGCCGTCGGATCATCGTCCTCGCGCGCAAATCCTATGGAGATCGTGGAGTTCGTTCCACCCCCTACTGCTTCAGTCTCACGTCCGCGCCTGGTTCACCCATCCGCGGAGGTGAGGAAGGTCTATGAGGAAATCATGAAGCGGAAGATCGAGCCGACCCGGTATGTGGACCGGGATATGATCCGCGATCTTGGATTTGAGGCCAACTTGGCCTATGTGCTGGCAGGACAAGCACGTCACACCGGCAGACAGGACGACGAGTTGGAGTATCATGCGGATGGGCAGTCGTTCTTCGGCGAATGGCCCACCTACAAGGAATTGGTGGCGGAGTTCATGGCGTCCCTTGACGTCTGCGTCGTGCCCAACGATGTAGTTGCTTCTGATCGTGAGTGGATCAAGGGCCGGGTGTCATTCCGGCTGTTCAACATCAACTACAACATCACGCTTGAGCAGTTCAATGACATCTTCAACTGGAACAATGGTCGCAATGTTCACCGGCGCCCAGATTCCCGCACCGACTACGACAAGATCTTCGCCGAGCTAGTCACAGTGCCGGCGGGAAAGACAGTGAGCTACCACAATGCTGCGGTAGCGGACTTCGAGCATCCCTTCGTCTGGGTCTTACACCGGATGTTGAGCCTTACGTTCTTTGCTCGGAGCGATTTAGCATTGAGCAAGTTTCAGGAGAGCGATCTTTTCTTCCTCTACATGTTCCTGAAGAGACAAGAATGCAACTGGGGTGCGTTCTTTCTGCAGCGCGTTCTGGCGGTGAAGAGGAGTACAAGGAAGGCTCCGATCCATTTTGGTGGGCTCATCACCAAATTGGCGATGTACTTGGGGCTGAATTTCCAGTCCATGACTCCGATTTCCACGAGGAGTAAGGTGAACATGCAACATCTGCACTGTTCAAACCTTATCCTTCTCCGGGATGGGTTGGCGTACGCACACTGCCACGTCAACCACGCTTACCAGGAATGCGCACTGCCGGACGCTGTCTTCAACATCGCGGGCGCACAGCACTTCCGGTGGCCGATCATAGCCGTCGAGTCTGATGAAGAAGAAGGCGGCAACGATGCACAAGAAGGCGAGGCTGAGGCGGAAGAGGAGGCTTTCACACCTCTTCGCGCACGAGTAGCACCACGGAAGCGTCCTAGGATGCATCCGGGTGCGTATTCATCATCACAGCCCCCGCCGCCATCACCACAGCCCTCGCAGCTAGGCGAGGATGCCTACTCAATGCAAGGCATGTATACGATGCTGCAGGACATACATCAGACACAGCAGCAGTATCTAGAAATGTATACCGGTATTCAGGATATTACGCAATGGTTACTTGACAACCAAAGGGCGATGTTCGAGAATGAACGTCTCCTCCTCGACAACCAACAGTAGATACACAATCGGTTGCAAAGGATGGAGATGCAACAGGAGCCCTTTTATGACCACAACTGGAGTCAGAGCTACTTTGGAGGCTATCCACAGCCTCCGCCGAGGACCCATTACGATCCGAGCTTCTAGGGGGAGTATCCTTCTTGGGATCCTACGGCCCCACAGTACCCACCTCCGCCTCCACAAGAATGATCAGGGTATCTCTGTTCCACTCTTAAGATTGTTTTTGACTATGAGGCCATAGTCGAATTCAAGCTTAGGGGGGTAGTTGGAACAACTCTATCTTTTCTTTTATTGTTTTTAGTTTTTAGTAGTGTTATTTGTTTCTTGCATTTTTAGTTTTGGTAGGATCCACGTGCTATCTAGTGTAACTGTGGATGTCGTAAAAGTTTGTCATCTTGTTGTTCATTCATGGGAAATTTAAGGGAAATTTAAAAAAATTTTGTGTCTTTGGATAGCTTGACTTGTTGTCCTTGGGGAACTTATCCTACGAAAATGATTGATTATGTCAACTTTAAAACAACATTTCACACCTATACTCCTTTTGACTCATGAAAAGTGGATAGTAACGATTGTTTGAGCCTAACCTAACCAAATGGTAATGAGACCTTAATTGGATGTAAGAGAGAGAACCCTCCAAACCACTACACAGGTCAGTAAGGAGGGAAACATAATATCCTTCTAAGGTTCAGTCATTTAATCTTGTGATCATACCACGTCATTTTTCCATAATCCACCTAAGAATTGGAAGTAAAGTGCAGTTTCAATTCCTTCTTGTGTGCATAGCATTTAGATAGGACTTGCATTAATATTTTCCATACTTTTGCATAAAAAGAAAAAAATATAGGGATTCATGCACATTACTTTTAGGTGCATGTCATGTAGTTGCACTCATGATTTTCATGCATAAAGTACATCATGTATCTCATTTTTTTCCTCAAAAGTGATCTAAATTGTTCCATACCTTTGAAATATTGCAAAGATTTCCAAGCATAAAGTAAATAGCTCAATACACTTATCTCTAAGCAATTATGGATACGTGGGCTAAAGTGAAGAAAAAATTCTAAAAATCTGAAATAAAGAAAAAAAATTTAATTAGAAAAGAAAGAAAAAAAAGAGAATTTAGAAGGAAGTGGAATAAGAGGGAGAAAGGAACATGATATCACTCGCATTATAGGAAAATTGAGTACATGATGCGGCTTAAGTAGATTTCCATCTCATTTTGGGGTGGAAGGTTAGTGCACGCATCATTTCACCCAATTTTAGGCATTAGGGCATTTCTAATGTGCATTTGCATCATTTAGGACATTTTGTTTTATGCATGTTGAATTTGTACAATACTTCCAAGTTCTTCCATGAACCACCCATTTCCATCCACCCGTTGCTCGGATTGGTAGGCCACCATGAATTTCTCCTCACTAATGTTTATCAGGAGAACTGCTTCCATGTAGATGGTAGTTAGGGCGAGCAATGTAGTGTAGGCGATCACAAGATGCACCAATGCTGAATCGGCGAGTTTTATTATGTTAACAGCCTTATGTGATAGTGTTCATCGGTTTTAAGGATAATTTATCTTATGGATGATTATTGTCGCCTTTAGGGTAATTACTGTTCTGTGGTTAGAGAAGACCGGTTTGAGAACGTTCAGTGGGAGTCACATGGGATGTTGGGTTGGTGTGTTGATTTTTAGTTGACATCTGCAATTCTATTCTAAGGATTAGTTGCTTGAGGGCGAGCAATGTTTAAGCTTAGGGGAGTTTGATGTGATGATTTTGAGTCGCATTTATAGACCTTTTTCATATGTGTTTTATGCTCTAATTAGTCATTTTTATGGATAATATTGCATAATTCACTCATTTCGGTCTTTGCCATCATTTTATGTCAAATCCCCTTAGTTGTATCATTTTGAGCATTATTTATCATTTTATCATAATTTGTGTGGATTTATTTGGTCTTGTTTTGGAATTTCAGGAAAAACAAGTATCTGCTTCTGTCGATACCATCGACGGAAGTCGATACCATCAACCAAGCCACAGGTTTCCAGCCGAGAGGAGCAGCACAGAGTCGATACCATCGACACAAAAGTCGATGGCATCGAGATCCCTTCAGGTTGCTGGCGAGGAATCCGTCGATACCATCGACCCAAGTCGATGCCATCGACGCATGGAGGCTACAGCGTCGCTAAACGACAACAACCGACGCTAAAGAGAGTCGATACCATCGAACTTAGTCGATGGTATCGAGATGGACACAGGCACTCAAACGAAAAGAAAAGAAGGCTGCCGCTAATACGCTGGGTCGATACCATCGACCCGCGTCGATGGTATCGACGCCGGCAGATATGCGTTGGATTCGTTTTGATCTCAATCGGACGGCTGGAGTTATTTGACGACCTAATTAGGGACTTATACCTAATGACGGTCGCCGACAGATGAGGGGATCTAATTTTTGTCATTGCACAAGTTCCGAGGAAGGAGAGAAAGGAGAACGGAGGCCAGAAGCTCATCCATGTCGACCCGGACGCTGCTGAAGACGAATTTCACCACCGAAAGGCGGGAAAGCTCGTGTTCTACGCAAAGGATCTACCGGTTCTTCTCCGTTCAGGGGTTTTCCCACTTAATTCATGTTTTTCTTATGAATTCTCCTATTTCTACCATGTATTTGTGCAAGATGAACATGCGAGGCTAAAACCCTCCATCTTTAGGACCGGGAGTAGCCCGGGAATGCATTGTATGACGATTTTATATTAATAATTCATATTTTCTCTCTTAAATCCGTGGTATAGCTTTGTTTTCTCCATATATATTGTTATGCCTGATCACCATAATAATAACTTAATGCCCTTAATCACTTCGACAGAAGGATTAACGGTTGAAAAGAGACGAAACCTACATTAATCGATAAATCCCTTGACAAAGGAGGTGTAAAATTAATGGTGGAAACTGAGAGATCGTTCGTAATGCGCTTAGTTTAGGGGAATGATTACTACGACGGTGGAATCAACCTAAACCTAAGTAGTGAATTACACCACAACAGTGGGTAATTATGTTTTCAGGCCACTACCTGGATAGAGAGAGAAGAGTGAGGAATTATATAAAACCTAATACAACGTTGACCCGCGGTGAAACCGCAATCCTAAAGATACCCTTTTGAATTGATTAAATTAACCTTTAATCAATTGTTTTCTTTGTTTCATTTTATTTTCCATTAATTTCGACAACAAACCCTACTTTGTCATCTGGCTTAGCTGATTGCAATTAGTTAGTAGGAGTCTCCAATAATTCACGTATCCCTGTGTTCGACTCGGGCCTCACAAAGGCCTATATTACTCGACGCGTATACTTGCGTTTTAGCGCGTAGTAAAATACACGTCAGTGGCCAAATATCCATTGAAGCAAAGATGTCCAAGAATGAACAAAGAATCAAGTCAAAGGTTGCAATAGAGACCACCATGATCGTGGTACATCAGAATGGCCACGATGGATCTTCTAAGATCAACATAGTCAACTCCAAGCCATGCAAGAATCGCCACAGTCGTGCCACTCAGAATGTCCATTGTAGATGGACCCAGAACGGGCATGCCGCCTTGCACAGCCATGTTACAGTAGAACTAGAATTGCCATGGAGTAGAGAATAGGTAGACACATCCAAGCCACCACGGCCGTGATGACCACCATGGTTTTGGCACCCTTGCCACACCACAGCCATGCTACTTTGTGTTCAAAAGTGACCAAGTTATTGTGACTTTTCCCCATTTCTCACCATGGTCATTCCAATTCACCACGACCATTCTCTCCCCACTCCACCACGGTCGTGCTACTCACAAAAACCTAGCTACTTTTGCACTACATTTCCAACTTTACCCCTACTTGACCTATTGTTTCCCCCATACCCATATATACCTTGAGGGAAGTTGGAGTCTACCCTTAGCCACCCCTAGCTCACTCCTACCACTCCATTTTCACCCCTTAGCCATTCCACTCCATTTCCACTTCCATTCCACTCCATTTCACTATTTCCACCACCAAAACCCTAGTTTCCTAGTGTTTTGACCCTATTCCACCATCATCCCATGTTCCTTGCACCTTGGAGGAAGGAGCAAGACATCTTGAAATAGTTGAAGAGGAGGATTACACCATATACACTGAGCTCCATAACTTATTTTATCTCTTTCTCCCTTCTTTTTGTATTTTGCATTTACATGAGTAGATAGGCCCCTTAGGTGGGTTGTTTGGGGTCAAAAATGTTTCTTTGATATCATGTTGGGGAAAAAAGATATGTAAATAGTGTAATTTCATTTGCTAATGATTATGTTCTATTTCTATCTCACTTTTCATGAATTGCTTGTTGGTTTGCTCTTGAAATCACCTAGGAATTCGTAGAAATAGCTTATATGTGTGAATTTTGGGATTTGCTCCTATGTCCAATTCATGGATCCCTAGCTACCCCCCATCTTCCTACATGCTAACAAATTCTCCTAGCCCTAGATGAGAGATCTAAGTAGCTAGATTAGATGAATTTAGTGTGCTTAGCATGAAGCTTTCTCAAGGCTAGAATGTGGGTGATGTGAGGCCTAAAACCTCATTTCCACTCCCATTACTACCCTCAGCCCCTAATCACCCTAAGATACTCTAAACCAGAAACCTAGGCTTCTTTAGACTCTAATTGAATTGCATCTAAACCCTAACCCTATTGATCCTCTCGAGGGTAGTAGGGAGTGTTAGGGACTAGCTCCCCTATACACAACCTAGCATATCCATGGCCAGTTAGTAGTTTAGGATAATTTATTAGACTCTAGCTTATTGTTTGGTTTGATAATCTAAATTAAAGCATAATGTTCACATGTCACCCACCAACCTAATTGATAATTGCATTCTCCAAATGTCCCACACATCCCTTTATTTCTATAAAACCCTTATTGCCTTCTTGCTTAGATAGTGTGAGCTTAGTTAGCTCTTTAATTGCTTAGTTAGCTTCTTGCCTTGTTCTTGCTTTGTTATTTCTAGTTTAGGTCTTTAACTGCTCTTTTCCCCTGTTTGCTAGCTTAGTGTAGTGTAGATCTCTTCTTGCTTGCCTTAGCATGGCTTGTCCTTTTATTTCTTGCCTTGTCTTTTCTTTCTCAATAGAATTAAGTGTGTAGGGTTAACTTAGGTTTTGATCTTGTTTGCATTCTTAAAATTTCTTGCTTTCTTGTTCATCATTAGTGTAATCAACCACCAACCTTTGAACCCTTCAACCCTAGACTCTATAGTAGGAACCTAGCCCGAAAATTGACCTAGCTCTAGTTCCCCCTTTTCTCCCTGTGGATCGACCCTATACTTGCCGCCCTCCTATACTACGACATGACCTTGTGTGCTTGTGGGTGTAGTGTTTTGGTTTATGTGAGTGTGTTAAGTTAGGTATTTATAAATATTATAAGTGATCCCACTGTGTGTTGTTTGATCGCAAAGTTGCATCTATTCAAATTCCAATTGAGTAGTCTGTAATGCCTCTAGAGGGACGCACCAAGATTTCTGGCGTTGTTTCCGGGTAGAAAGGTACTCGCCCTAGCTAGTTAGTTTTGCTTTCATCTTTTCCTACTACCCTCATCATTGCTATTATTTATTATTTATTCTTTGCATTCTTTGTGCATATTGGTTTGCTAACTTATTTTCTTTGTTTGGTTGTTCCTTCTGCATGTGACAAGTCACACAGGGAAGACAAGATGGAAGGCTAAAATGCACCTCAGAAGCTACTTCAAGATTACCTCATTCCTAGCAACTACAAATCGCCAATTACTAGCAGAGTTGATGAAATGCCAGGGGAGAAATTTTCCATCCCTATAGGTCCTCTTGGGATCCTACCTACCTTCTATAGCTTGGAGAGTGAGAATCCCTACAAGAACTTGGACTCATTTCTTGAAGTATGCTCCACCTTCAGGACACCGAAAGCCAATGATGACACAATATAGTTGACCTTGTTCTCTTTCTCCCTTAAAGACAAAGCCAAAGATTGGTATGATTCAAGGAGGGACATCATGAGTTGGGAAGATATGAAGAATGCCTTCCTAAGGCAGTTCTACTACATTGCAAGGTTGACACAAATGTGGTACTCCATAGTGAGTTTTAGTCAAATGGGGAGTAAGCAGTTTCAAAATACTTGGGAGAGATTTAAGAAGATGTTGAGAGAGTGCCCGCACCATGAGATCCCTTTGTGGCAGCTAGTTCAATCATTCTACTCCAATCCATCTCTAAAGGATCTATCTATAGTATATTCTTCTTGTGGAGGAGTGTTCATGGCTAGGCCACCCGAGGAGATATGGCCATTGTATGAGCAGCTGGCAGAAGGTTCAATAATCTGAGCTTCAGCATGATGAATGATGGTGACTGTGCCTTTGGTGTGACATCTCTGAACTATAATGACTCAAGCCCGTAAGTGATGAAGATTCTTGGTGACATGGTCATCTTCATGAAGAACCAAGTGACAAATGTTCCTTTTCACTCAGTCAATTCTATTGAGTTCAATGGTGAAGAAAAGAAGACACCCCACTCCTATAGCTACCAAGAACCACAAAGTCCAAGATATAGCTCATGGTTTGAGTAAGAGGTTCTCTCTAGGTTGAAAAGATTTGATGATGTCCAAAAGAATGTTACAAGGCTTGAGGAGAGGATACATCAGCTATCTTCCATACTTGCTCTCTAAGAAGAAAAATTGTCTTCAAACCCCACCTTGAGTTTTAATGAAGCAAGTGAACCAATGCCTTCTTCACAAGTTTTCTATAGTCCACCTCCCATGCAATTGCAGCCCATATACCACTTCTAAGGTCATCCAAATCCTTACACTCCTCCTCCCCCTCCATCACAACAAATTTCTCAACAATTCACCTTCCGACCTCAATTCTCCCCTCCACCTCAATTTTAATACCAAGTTCCACCTCCACCTCCTCCACAGACACAACTATCTCCCCCTCTCCACCATGAGCAAGGAAGTGTTGTGAAAGTTCTAAGGAGTGGGAAATCTCTTGAGCAGTCAGTGAGTCAAAAAAAGGTTGATAAAGCAAAACAAAGGCAGCCAAGTGGTGATACTATGATTGATATTGTCAAACATGAGTCTAGGACACCACATGTTGAGTTTGGGATACCACGTGCCCCACCTCACATCCATTTTCAAGTCCCACCATCTCTAGTATTCCACCTCATGTTGATGCAAGCAAGGCCAAAGCAAGTGAGACACCATTCATTGAAGGATTAGATGAGCCACCAGAAGTAAGGAGGAAGCAAAAGGACAATGTTGACATTCTTGAGGTGTTTTGCCAAGTGAAGGTCAAAATTCCATTATTGGATGCTATCAAGAAAATTCCATCATATGGACAATGTTGACATTCTTGAGGTGTTTTGCCAAGTGAAGGTCAACGTTCCATTGTTGGATGTTATCAACAAAATTCCATCATATGCCAAGTTTCTTAAGAACTTATGCACTGTGAAGAGAAGGTCAATGGGGAGAATACCAAAGAGAGTCAAATTGACTGAACAAGTGAGCTCAATCCTACAACACTCACTTCCCATGAAAAGTAAAGACACAGGAGACCCAATCATACCTAGCTACATTGGGAGACATTGCATAGACAAATCCCTACTTGATATGGGATCTAGTGTGAATTTGATGCCATATAGTGTCTATGTTGAGCTGGGCTTAGGCAAGTTGAAACCATCTCGTTGCACTCTCCAATTGGTAGACCGTTCCATCAATGTACCTAGAAGCAGACTGGATGATGTTTTGGTTATGATTGATAAGGAAAGAGCAGCAATGTTTTGGTTGATTTCATTGTTCTTGACATGGAGTCGGATGATAGGAAGATTCCCATCATATTGGAAAGACAATTCTTATCTATAGTTGTTGTCGAGATAAGCAGCATAATGACAGTCTCTTTCATGGACATGAAAATAAAGATCAACATATACAAGTCCTCAAACTAGTGAGTTTGAGATGAGGATATTGTACATGATCACTTCAAAATTCTGGTTGATCATTTGAGAGGAGGAATTCTAGACAAAAGATTTGATTACATCTTTGGTGATCAAAGGGATGATGAGCACATGTTAAGTGCAAATGAAAGATGCATTTATTGTAAGAGTGGACACATGAGAATTCCAAATAGATGAATGATGCAAGAATCTCCAAAAAGCCCAACTGAAGGCATGAAACTCAGCGCTTGTGGGAGGCAACCCATATAGGTTTCGGAATTTTTCACCCAAACTTCAATTTTTGATACTTTTTCTTTGTTTTTACACTTTCCAAGAAAACACACACTTGTTTTCATAATTTTTGTTTAGTTTTAAGATGTGCAGGTGAAAATAGGTTGAAATGAGAAAATTAGATGAAATTTAGACAAAGCATTCATAAAAAATCATTTTGGACCAAAGAATTGATGTTTTGATGAGATTCAAGTTGAAATGAATTTCACAATACTCACCACGGATGTGGTTCCATGGAATGTTCGTGATGGTACACTCCAATAAATAGAGAAATCAAGAAATTGAAGAATTGAGGAGCAGCGTCAGCATGGTCGTGCAAGGCAGCATGACAGTGTATCGACCTAGTTAGAATGACCGTGTGGAGTGCCATGGTCATGCAACAGGTGATCCACCACAGTCGTGCCACAGCATGGCTGTTCTACAACCCGATCCAGTATGTAAATTAGCAATTTCCAATTTTGTTCTTCACTTGTTCATTCAAACCTTGCACAACAGAACGGCTGTTCCGCATGCAAGAGAAGCCATGCAGCCTGTGCCAGCCCCGTTCCACCCTCGATTCCTCCTCAAATCACCCCCAATTCATCCCAAATCATATCCCTACTATTTTCCCTACCTCCATCCATCATTTTTACTCAATTGTATGCACAAATTTCTCCACTTTCTCTCCATTCCGCCCCACCTATGTAGAATTGCAAAAATCCCTAAAACCCCGTATTTCTCCACTAATTTTAGTGAAAGATGAAGCAAATGGCTAAGAAATTTGTGGCTAGGACCAAGGATGTGATCTCTAATGGCCTTTGACCCAAGAACAACTATTCTTCAGTCTCGGTATCATCTCAACATCCTCCACTACTACTGGCAGCCATCGGTTCACATGGAGGATCACCCCATATGGTGGCGTCGAAGGATCCCATGATGGAGGAATCCTCTAGATTACATAGAGGAGGTGGGATAGAAGCTTGGCAGTATGTTTCCTCCAGAGCAGCACCACCACCATCACCACCTCAGCCATCTACTTCAGCATCTCAGGCATCGACTTTGACGCATCCTTCGGCATTTACAGCACCATAGCCACAACCAAGAGTACGAAGGCAGCTACTTTTGGAGGATCAAGAAGAAGCAATGCCAGATGCATGGTAAGAGGATGTACCTAAGGCACATCATGAGGCAATACTCGAGGGGGAGAGCAAGAAGGTGAAGAAACCAAAGCACTGGGAGTGCCTGACACATCGAGTGATTGACAATTTCTATGCTTGCCAGGAGATGATGGAGACTTTGGGCATGTTTGATTTTTTTTCAGGATATCTTGGAACCGTTTGGGTTATTTTAGGTGTTGACCAAAGTCCAGGAGACTTATGTTGAGCTTACACAGTAGTTCTTTGCAACCCTAGAAAAAGACTCACTGGACGCCATTACTGTTACTTTGGGGAATGGCACTTACCTTATCACTACATCTTTTCTCAATGGCATTTTCACTCCCACCCCTGAGGCAGTAGAATTACTTGATCAAGGGAGCATAGATAGAGAAACCACTATGAATTATACAGACATGTGGAAGAGCCTTATAGGTCAAACCAACTTTGTGGCAGGAAAATCAAAGACAAGTCTGATCCACAATCCAATCTTGAGATACATTCAGAAGGTCTTGGTGAACACCATCTTCGCCTGATATGAGAATCAAGGTATTGTACCAAGAAAGACCTCTTTGTGTTGGGATGGATGGTGCTGGGAAAGCATGTAAATCTGGGGTCGCTCATCCTTGATCACATGAAGAAAATCATGTCTAAGAGTAAGAATCCTTTTGTTATGGGAGAGATTGTAACTTCAATGGCTCTGGCCCTGGAGCATGATGTATCTGGCTACACCAAGGCAGAAGGAGGGAAGATCATATACCTATACTACTTGACTCTCTCATCCATAATTTTATTAATTGATCATAAGATTCTCTACCATGTTTACCTCCCTTATGCAAGATTTTCACTAGAGCTCCCCTACCATGCCACACCTCTCCTAGAGGGGTGTGGTCCATATCTGAATTTTTTGGATATCTTAAGGAGATGAGAAGAGGAGCATCCTAGAGACACATGGCAGGAGAAGCTGAGAAATCTACTTGAAGGATTTGGAGAGTCACAGGAAACTGTTGAGAGGAGGAGGACAGTTGAGGAGAGAGAGATGTGCAGGGTGAGGTGACGTGAGGCGAAGACATCACAACTCCCACAACAGCCTTCAGTGAACACATATGATATGTTGACTATACATGTGTAGCTGGAGAGCATTCAGAGATACATAGGATAGGATACAGAGGGAACATGAAGGTTATCAATGCACCCAAGATGCAATGTGATTGGATCATCAGCAGATGCATTATCAGATCAACTACATGTATCATTTCAGCATGCCCAGACATAGAGGAACCCTTAGTAGGTGGAAGATTGGTGGGCACACTATTTGCATACCAGGATTCCTACCCACCACCACAGTCAGACTACTGGGGCACCTACTACCAGCCTCCTCTACCACAGGGAGGACCACCAATAGAGACACCACAAGGATCATCTACCCTATCACTCATATACTTTACTTCATGTTGAGGAAAGCATGATTCAAAAGTTTGGGGTGATAAGGAGGTATGCCCTTTTTCTCTTTTCACCCTTTTTGCATTTCACCTGCCATTTAGTTTTGTTTTATTGCTTTGTTTTCCTACTCTTTCTGTCTAGAGACGATTTTACCCTCTTTGTAGGCTTGCATATCATTTATTTTACTTTTTGTCACTTTTTGTGTAATTTTGAAAAAAAATTCTTTTTACCATGCATTGCGTTCATTTTGGATCCAATTCAGGATTTTTCTTGGGAGGTCTCGGGAAGGAATTGGAATGTAATAGTATCAATTCATACAGAAAGAAGAAAAGGTTCATCATTTATTCAAATGATATACCTATGAGATAGGGATAGAGGAAGAAGAAAAAATCGAAGATTGAACATATTTTGAGAAAGATGATTTTTTTTGTGCCCTCCACTCGATGAGAAAATGGGTCAGATTCTACAGGATGAAACCTATGGGACTTAAGGAATGATGGAAGGGAATCAAAAGAGAGGGAAAGAAAATCGAAATGAATGAAATCAAGAATAAAAAAAAATCAAAATCCAAAAAGAGAAAGAAAATCAATAAGTAGAAGAACCCAGATTCCAAATGAACAAATTCAAACTCAAAAAGGATCTTTCTGATTCTCAAAGAATAAGGGATTGATCGAGAAACTTGTTCTTATTCTAAGTTCTAAGATCGTGATTTGATCTGCATATGTTTGGTAAAAATAAGAATCTTCTACTTTGATCATAATCCAAAATGGAAAGTGTTCAATTGGAACATGAAAATGTGACTGAATTGATCACATCATGTAGATTTTGGTAACTTTTGCATGTTTTAACTAGGATTTGCTTGTATCCTGATTTAATTTTTCCATATTGAAGGCTTAGATGTGACTGAAGGTGATTTGGAACCATTTTGGCCAATTTTGCCCAAATTTAGAATTTCTTACCTATAAGTGTGTTTTGACCCAATCTCTACTTATTTGGTTCAAAATGATGACCTTGGACAAATGCAAGTGAATTGTCATGGTTTATAGCTGAATGGCCTCAATTTTGACTTTTTACATGTGCACCACCTCTCTTATGCTTGTGAACTATTTGGTGGAATTGTGACTCAAGCAAGTTGCAAACGTTTATAGATTGTAGAATCTCATGATAGAAATGTGGTTTAATGTTGCTCATTCATGTAGTGGGTCGTTTCTTGATGAAATTGTTGGAGTCACTTTCATGCAGGAGATCTCATGTTGATGTCCACACTAGTGACCCCCCTTTGACTCACTTTTGTTCTACCATCTTCTTACCTCTCCACCTCATGAAAAGATGCCAAAGTGCACATATTCAGCCATGGACACCTATAAAAGTTTAGGGTGGCCACATCTATATCTCCCCATTTCACTCTCATCACCATACACCCTACCCACACCAAGGGCAAAGAAAAAGAAAAAAAATGCAAAAATAAAATAAAAGACGATTCTATTTAGGAGCATCTAAATTTAAAAAAAAAAGAGGAGTGTGTAAAAGCACTCCAAATTCTTATTGCAACCTTTTCTTCCTTTTGCATGCCCATGGAGCTAGGAAGTATCAAACCTAGATCATTATTCCCTTTTTTTGCAGCCACATGAGTTACTTAGTGTGGATGGACATATGAAATTGAATGCATGAATGTAAAATGGAAAAATTAGTCATTTTTTACCTTTGCTACCATGAAACAGTTTACCGAGAGTGATATGACAACCATATAGATTGATTGTGTTTTTATGCTCTATATTTGAGGTGTGTAGGCTCAGTGCTGTAATCATGATTGGTTTGTAAAAGAGGAGGGAAGAGAGGTGAAATTCATGTACTTAGTCATCTTTGATCCCATTTAGTCAATGTTCGTCTATTGCATTACATTTGTCATTTCTTGATGTTGAACATTTGAAGAGAGATTGAGTTGGAGCATACTTGAGGACAAGTATGTTTTAAGTTTGGGGTGGTGATGCATCCCTATTTAAGAGCTTCATCTTGTGTCACATTGTATTTCAATCACAACTATATCTATTATATTACATGCCCCTAATATACATATATGTCTAAAATGCACTTATGGACATTATTTGCATGTTTTTCAGGCAGTTGGACCACGCTTGGATGGAAGAGAGAGAGAAGGAGTGATCCTAGGGTTTCTCTACCATTGGAGAGGCCTAAATTGAATCTGAGAATCCCTCAACCTACCCCTAGTGGCCAAAGCTCTATTGAAGCAAAGATGTCCAAGAATGAACAAAGAATCAAGTCAAAGTGTTGCAACAAAGACCACCATGGTTGTGGTACATCAGAACAGTTATGTTGGCTCTTCCAAGATCAATAGAGTCAACTCCGAGAAATGCAAGAATCATGATGGTTGTACCACTCAGAATGATCGTGGTATATGGACCCAGAATGGATGTGCCACCTTGCACGGCCGTGTTGCAGTAGAGCCAGAATGGTCGTGGAGTATAGAAAGGGAAGACACATCCAAGCCACCACAGCCTGGTGACCACCATAGCTGTGCTACCCTTGCCCCCCCCACGGTCGTGGTGACCACCATGGTCGTGCTACTTCATCTATAAAAGTGACCAAGTTATTGTGATTTTCCCCATTTCTCACCACGGTCTTTCCACTTCACCATGATCGTTCTCACCCCACTCCATCATGGCGGTGCTACCCACAAAAACCTAGCTACTTTTGCACTGCATTTCCCACTTTACACCTACTTGATCTATTGTTTCCCCCACATCTATGTATACCCTAAGGGTGGATGGAGTCGACCCTTAGCCCCCCTAGCTCACACCTACCACTCCATTTTCACCCCTTAGCCATTCCACTCCATTTCCACTTCCATTCATTCCATTTCACTATTTCCACCACGAAAACCCTAGTTTCCTAGTGTTTTGACCCTATTCCACCACCATCATCCCATGCCCCTTGCACCTTGGAGGAAGGAGGAGGACGTCTTGTAGTAGCTGAAGAGCAGGATTACTCCATCTACACCGAGTTCCATGGCTTCATCTATCTCTTTCTCCCTTGTTTTTATATTTTGCATTTCTATGAGTAGTTAGGCCCCTTAGGTGGGTTGTTTAGGGTCAAAAATGTTACGTCGATACCATGTTTGGGGAAAATTATATGTAAACATTATAATTTTGTTTGCTAATGAATGTTCTATCTCTATCTTACTCTTCATGAACTTCTTGTTGGTTTCTACTTGAAATCACCTAGGAATTTAGGGAAATTGCGTAGATGTGTGAATTTTGGGATTTTCTCCTAGGTAATTCATGGATCCCTAGCTAGCCCCCCATCTTCCTACATGCTAACCAATTCTTATAACCCTAGGTGAGAGATCTAAGTATCTAGATTAGATGAATTTAGTGTGCTTAGCATGGAGCTTTCTCAAGGCTAGAATGTGGGTGATGTGAGGCCTAAAACCTCATTTCCACTCTCATTACTACCATCAACCCCTAATCACCCTAAGAACCTATAAACTAGAAACTTGGGCTTGTTTAGACTCTAATTGAATTGCACCTAAACCCTAACCCAATTGATCCTCGCAAGGCTAGTAGGGGGTATTAGGGAGTAGTTCCCCTATACACAACCTAGCATATCCATTGCAAGTTAGTAGTTTAGGATAATTCATTAAACTCTAGATTTTTATTTGGTTTGATAATATAAATGAAAGCATAATGTTCACATGTCACCCCCCCAACCTAATTGATAAGTGCATCACCCAAACGGCCAACACATTCCTTTTATTGCTTTTAAACCCTAATTGCCTTTCATCTTATCTAGTGTTAGCTTAGTTAGCTCTTTACTTGCTTAGTTAGCTTCTTGCCTTGTACTTGCTTTGTTCTTGCTAGTTTAGGTCTTTAATAGCTCTTTTGCCCTATTTTCTAGCTTAGTGTAGTGTAGATCTCTTGTTGCCTGCCTTAGCATAGGTTGTCCTTTTATTGCTTGCCTTGTCTTTTCTTTCTCAGTAGAATTAACTATCTAGGGTTAACTTTGGTTTTGATCTTGTTTTCCATTTTTAATTGCTTGCTTGCCTGTTCATCATTAGTGTAATCAACAACCAACCTTTAAACCCTTCAACCCTAGACTCCGCAGTAGGAACCTAGCCCAAAAACTAACCTAGCTCTAGTGCCCCCTTTTCTCCCTATGGATCGACCCTATACATGCCACCCTTCTATACTATGACACCACCATGTGCGCTTGCGAGTGTAGTGTTTTGGTTTATGTGAGTATGCTAAGTTAGGTATTTATAAATTTTGAAAGTGATCCCACCGTGTTTTGTTTGCTTGTAGAGTTGCATCTATTCAAATTCCAATTGAGTAGTGTGTAATGCATCTGGTGGGATGCACCAGTCTCGTATATCATTAGTGAGGTTGTTTCATCTATTCATGAATTGTGGTCTATCTCATTGATTGCCGAAATATTAGCACTTCAATAGATCCTTGCAATTGATGATTCACGCATGTGATCTCACATTAGCATTTTTGGTGGGAATTCTATGCCCATAAATTTCCAAGCACTAGCCAAACAAGGCCCAACATTCAACACTTTGCAACAAAGTTAGGGTTTAAGTTCAAAGGCAGGGGTTAAACCCCTATAGCTAGGATCCAACATATGCACATCAAATACAAATTAAAAAAATTTGAGAGGGAAGATATGAACTAAATCATTGTGCTTGCAAATTGCAATTAGAACTTCCACGTAAGATGAAATTACACTTAAGACCACAAAGCATACAAAATTGGAATTTAAACAAATAAGATGTAATCCAAGGAGATTTTGAGATATTATTTAACTAATAAATTACAAAATCAAGTAAATCATAGAATTAGTATAATTAAGCATCCAATTATGATAATAACACGTGATTAGGGATTAAACAAGGTCATGTTCCTTACAACCATAAACACCTAATAAGGATTTTTCCCCAAAATCCTATAAGTATAGAGATGGGTACTTCCTATGCACATCATCCTCTAACCCCCAATGTGGCTTCCTCTACACCATGGTGTATGTCACAACACCTTTACCAACAATATATCCATGTACCTAAACTTTTGTACATGCTTGTCTAGAATGAACATCAAACCCTCAACATTTGAGATGTCATCATCAAGATGAACCTCTATTGGTAGTACAGTCTGCTTTGTATCTAGATGATATTTCCTCAACATGAAGACATTAAATGTGTTATGAAACATGCACAACTCTACTGACAACTCCAACTTTTATGCAACCTTCCCAACATGAATTGTAACCATGTAAGGTTTAATAAGACAAGGAACCAACTTACCCTTCTTTCTGAAACTCAAAACTCCTTTCCAAGGTGAAGCCTTAGGATACACTCTATCTCCACCTAAAACACCAATGGCCTATGCCATTTATCTATACATGAATTGTGTTTGTCATGTGTTACCTTGAATTGTAGTTTGATAACCTTGATCTTTTATGTGATCTACTGTACCAACTTAGAACCCAACGATGGGTGTCCACCCAACTCATACCAATAGAGAGGCAATATACAATGCTTCTTGTTTGGAGCCTCGTATGATGACACATCTTTGCTCCTATAATACCTTCCATTATAGGTAAATTTAATCAAAATATGATAAATATCCCAACTTCCAAGAATCTAGAGCACACACACTCTAAACATATCCTCCAAGGTTTGTTTAGTTCTCTCTGACTGCCCATTAATATATCAATTAAAATGATATACTAAACTTTAATTATGTCCCTAGAGTTGTATACAAAATATCCTAAAATTAGGTTGTGAACTCTTGTCTCCTATCAGACACTATTGTTAAAGGAACAACATGTAGACAAACTATCTCATGTATATAGAACTATGTCGACTTATCTACATTCAAAGTAGTCTTGATCGATATAAAGTAGAATGACTTTGTTAAACAATGAATGAACACCTAGATGGGATCAAAACCCATGTAAGTCCTATGTAGACCAACCACAAGGTCCATGGTGACATGATCCCACTTCCATCCTAAAGTCAGTAGAGCCTACAACATCCTTGTAGGATTATGTGCTCTATCTTAACATGCTAACAAACTAGATATCTAGCCACAAACTCTACCATCTCATGTTTCAATCTCATCCACCAATACAATTCCTACTTTCATAATGCATTGCATAAATTGATGAATGTGCCTCCTTCACGACCATTTTCCTTAGATAACCAATGTCAGGAACTTCTATCCTATTGTGATAGCACATGGTCCCATCATTTGAACATCATGCTTTTTTGTTTTCGAGCTTTTATTGGATATTAAGCATTATAGAATAATCTAATGTATCAACATTGGCTTAACCTGCAACCACGATAAAAAAACTACCAATAAAGAATCTTTCAAATGTACATTCTTATCTATCAAAGAGACACCAACATGTTTGTCTTGTAGCAAGGCATAGAGTATAATTGTACTTTCTCTATAAATCAAGATGAATTTATTCTCAAAACACCATCCATACATTTGCATTTCTAATTGGGTGATAGTTTATTGTACATTCATAATCCTTCATCAACACAATCTATCTCCTTTGTCTCATGTTCAACTCTTGCTTTAAAAAATTATATTGAATATTATTGTGATCCATGAAGATTTTACACTTCACCCACAAAGATAGTGCTATAAATCTTCAAATAGAGAGCCTAAATTGTTAGTCATGAGTTGAGAAATTCCCCCCTTTCTTTTTTAGCTACCTAGAAGCAAAAAAATCATGTTCTTGTCCTGCATGAACACACATCCCAACCCATTCTTTGAGCATAATAGAAAATGATATAGCCTTTCCCAGGCTCTAGAAAAAATAATACTAGAGAAGACGTAAAGTTCTCCTTCTGCAAACAAAATTTTATCAACACTTCTCATCCCAAGTGAGTGGCACACCCTTCCTAGTTAGCTTCGTTAAAGGAAAACCTACCCACCAAAGTTCCTGATGGACACCTTGTAGTAACCAGATAAACCTAGGAAACTTCAAACCTTTGTCAATTTTTTCAGATGCTCCCACTCCAATGTCGAATCTACCTCGCTAGGGTCTACACAAACTCCCTTCTGATAATTGACCTGACTGAGAAAAGACACCTCAGTCAGGAAAAACTCACACTTATTGAACTAAGCATACAATATATGTTGTATCAGCAACTTCAAATCCTGACAAAGATGATATTCATGTTGTTGGTTGTCTCAGGAGTAGATCAATATGTCATCCATGAAGACAACAAAGAACCGATCTAGATACTATTTGAAAACTCTATTCATCATATCCTTGAATGTTGAAGTTACATTTGTTAGCCCAAATGGCATAAGCACAAATTTTTAGTCATCATACCTAATCATGAAAGCTATCTTAGGTATCTGCTATGTCTTGATTAGTTGATTATATCCCCACCTCATATCAATTTTTGATAACAATATATCACCATTTAACTGGTCAAACATATGGTTATCCTTAGTAGAGGGTACTTGTTATTTACTATAACCTTGTTCAAATGTCGGTATTCTATGCATAACCTCATAGAACCATACTTCTTCTTAACAAATAACATAGGAGTGCCTCGAGGTGGCATGCTTGGTTGCATAAAACTCCTCTCAGACAAATCCTAAAGATGTTCTTCAACTCCTTTATCGTTATAGGTTCCATACTATAGGTGCATGTATGGGTTGTATTCTAGGGACCAAATTTATCTTAAAATCAATCTCTTTAGGGATATGGAATGCTAGGAAACTCATTAGGGAAAACATATCTAAACTCATCTACCAATGAAACATCTTGAATTCTAGGACTCACCGTCATGATATCTACAAGTATGCCAATAAATTTGGGAAACCTTATCTCATCAACTTCTATGATGTATTTGTTGACACAAGATATGTAAGGAGAATATACATATCTCCTTGGGAAGTCCTAGAGAAGTTCTCATCCCTAAACTTTGCAACCTTGGATGCACAATCTAATACCACCATATACTTCTTTTGGGTATGGTATGACATCTTTTTGAACATTGCTTATAGAGATAATAAGAATGCACAATGGACAGACCTACCACAAAATAGCAGAACCAATTAGGGGTTTCAAGAAAATATAATCAGTTCTATGACTGATTCGAAAGTTATAGTGTGCAATCACCTGTCTAGTAATAAATGAAATGTGTTGCACTTAGTTCAACCAGTATATATACATATATATGTGGATAAGACCAAATGAATAAGTTCCATCTAACTTTTCATGACCCCATGGACTTTCGACTCCCTCTGAAGGACTTATAGCTTAGAATCAAGTTGTTGGATGTGATCTTCCTTGACCCTAACTTCTTCCAGGTGGTCATGATGACTCTACTTGTAGAAGTCAGTCCATGTCCTCTACCAATTCCAATGCACTACTAAAATCCCTACTAGCTCCAACTCGACATTGAGATGCCTTTTGGTCCAATTATGAGCAAGACAACATATAGTGTTTGATCTAGTTGTAGTGGTAACACCTCTTCTAAGTGAAGAAGGAATACAGCCTAGATGTCCCTGTCATAGACATTGAACCCAACTATATGATCTAGGTCATGGAAAACCACAAGATCATCTAATACAAAAATATCAATGTGATTGTCCCTTGTCCCAGATGTCGTTGTCTTCTGTTGTAATTGTCAATACTATTTCAGCTATTATGGCATAGAAAAACTCTATTTCTTGTAACCTTTTGAGTGTTGACCAGATGACTATGCAAACTTCCTCTTAGCATCATGATCATGAATGCTTCTTGTCATCCTCTCTACTCTCCTACAACTTCCACAATGGTGGAAACCTTCTCACATGACACACAAGTAGATGCCAACTAGGCCAACTTAACATTTAACCCTTTCTTAAACCTTATTATCCTATCCTTATCATTGGATGCAATATGAGGACAATAATTCAATAGATCCATAAACTATGCTTCTTATGCATTCACACAACATCCTCTAGAGCAACTGTTCAAATGAGTTTATATTTCATCTAAGTATGACCGAGGGAAGTATTAACTCTTGAATTCCCTACTAAACTCCAACTAGGTGATCACCTTGCTAGTCTGCTTCTCCTCTTCAACATCCCACCAACAGCCAGTACTACCATTTAAAAGCTAATTGAGTGTTTGATATTGTCCTATTCTACAATGTCCAACAACCAAAACACTTTTCATCCTCAGCCAACCACAAATTTGCATCTACCACATCTATCATACTGTGGTGCCCCACACCACAAGCCATGAGATAACTCAAAACTAACTGCAAAAACAAACTTAAACAAACAAATTATCAAAAAATAATGGATATTAAAACCATTTTCATTAAGCTCCTAAACAGCAAAAACCTTTACATATAAGTCCCCACATGACACAAGTTACTTACATCAACGTGTTTTATCATGTATTCCGTCAACCTGTTACAAGAGAACATGTTACAAATATATATACATGCCTACTATACCTTTACATAAAAAGGGTACACAAACCAAAACCATGTATCGAAAGCATTTCTACAAAACACACCCAAAAACTATCTCGAAGACTTAAGTGTATAGGGACGACTCTAGGACTCTATCAATGAAAGGAACACAAGCAGCACTTCAAACCTTGTCAGCTACTATCCTTCTTGTTGATGCCCAGCCTCCACTGCACGATCTCTACCTCATCATGCACGTCCACCAGAAAACATGTGGGGAACCCACAGGGTGAGATTCCAAATCTCAATGGGAGATATAACTCTCCACCAACACTATTATTAGCACAGATAAGGTAATTAAAGAATAGAAGTAAAGCTACAACTATGATAAGTAGGTAATAATAATTAATGATATAATAAATTACAAATGGATTATGAAACATCTTATCATCATAAAAGTAATATGAAGAACATGTATATTCACTACCAACTATACTATACAAAAGCAAGCAAGGCCTCATAAAATGTTTTCATATTTTCACCTAAGCAAGGTACTACATGGCTGATTACGTATTTTATTATGACTTGAGGATTTGAGTCGTACCACCCAAATCAAACCGACCATTTCTAAGTCAAAATTAGTGCCAAAAAAGCTCTATGGAAGAGCCATAATCCACGACCTCACCAAACCTCATGGTCAATACATGAGTACATAGAAGAGACATACCCATCAACTACAACATGTGACATATAGTCAACACTGAAAATCCTAGCCCAACTTGGTACAAGTCACAGTGCTAGTGAAATTAAGCTACAGCCTATAGCCGCACTCCTTTCAGGGAATGGTCCGCAGCCAATCATGTGAAACCTCATAAGCAACATATCACTAAGCTACGGCCAAAGCCACACTCCTGCTAGGGTATGGCTAGCAGCTAATCCTGTGAATGCATATACTCAATAGTATATGACTCCAGGATTCCTCCAAGGGAAAGCTTGTTTCACCATCGAAAAAGTATTGACATTGAGATGGATCTATGGCATGGGGAAAAACTATGTGATTAAGTTCCACTTGATAGTTAAGTAAATTAAGTGTCTTTTAGCATCAATCAACTTACAACATATAAAGTCATAACAAATTCTACAAAGATAAGGGCATGGCATACTTTCAACAGATGTAAACATATAGGGTGTGAGCTTGTCACATTATCACCACATTATGCATGTATTAGTTCCATTCACAACATCATCAACAAATCCACATGCCATGGGATATCAATCACTCAACTCATCTCATTTTAGGCCACAAGTCACTTTCGGGTCATAGGACCATTTACAACATCATTCTTGTATCACAAGTGCCTCAACATGCCTCTCAAGGCTCATTTAACTTGTGTCATATCATACTCCCCATAACATGCACTATCTATTATTATCAATCTTATAATACATGCATGGATAGAATTTGATAAGAAAGAGATAAGGATAACCACATAACATTATAATCATTTCATGATAGGGAAACAAGCAAGCTCATTATTCACTATTAGGGTTAGGCTTTCCTCTTAGCCGTTTAGAGATTACAAGACTAGGTATGACTATCCGCCCTGGGACCATCACCCTCTGTCATCTTGGAGTGTATGAGGAGTAGGAGACATCATGAAGGTTGATTAGATAACATTCCAAATAGCACTATGTATGGCTTATGTATCATTCATATATGATTATCATTAAGTGTTCACATGTGTTTCACATCCACCTTCCATTACCCTATGTTAATCACATGACCATGTAGGTTGTGACCACTCATCATGGTTCATATCATGACTGACCATCCATCACATGACATGACCTCCACCCTCTAGGTCATGTCACACCAGCGACACTAGGTTAGGGTTCCACCTAAACATCTCGATCAGAAGGTGTCTTGACCTCAAGGGTGTCTCAGTCTCAACCAATGTCATGACCCAAGGTCATAATGGTTGTGACCCAACTATCTATGGCATGTCTCAAGCCAAACTAGGTAGGAACAAGATGCCAAAACTAGAGGTAACTAGTCCACTTAGCACTAAAGGACTTGATCCAACGTCACTAGGTTAAACCCAACCTCAAAGGAGCATCTCGACCAAAAGATATCAAGTTTGCGACCATCATGAGGAAAGTGTCATGACCATCAAAGATGCACCATCTAGGTCGCCAAAATAGAACTTAAACTAAGGGTGAAAATATAGTTATCATGGAGAAAAAGGTCACATGTAAATGGTCGCCAAGATGCTAAGTCATAGATCAAGAAACAACTAAGGAAGAACTTTTCCAAGGAAGAGAAAACCATGCTCAAGATAACCAAAACTAAAACTGTCCTCCCTCCAACCTCTAGGTGCACCAACACCATGCATGAGAAAAAAAAGAGCATAATATAGAGAGAAACCTTCATAACTCATCATCTCTCAAAACTGGTACAAAATATTAGGGTTTTGGATTGCTTTCAAACCAACCAAGATAACTTTACCAAACAAGCTCTAGAAGTTACCATTAAGCACAAGCATGATAAGGAAGAAATCAAGAGATAGAATTCAGTAACAAAACGTATAAAGAAGTGCAATAATATGTTAGGTTTAGTGTTATATAACCTGCCTTAAGTTGATCACCACCAAGAGCTCCAACTCCAAGATCAAGAACTCCAAGCACACGATCCAAGGGTTGAATGAACTTCACCAAAGGCTCCACACTTAGCCACAAGAACACCTTAAGAGCAAGAAGACACCAAGGTCAAATCTAGACCAAGGAAAGAAGCAAAGAAACTCTTAGCCAAACTAAAGAGGTAAGGAAGAAAAAGAGAGGAGAAATCATTTTCACACTTGGGTCTACCTTGTCAAGACATGGTCTATGACCCTTATGATGAGGGATTTATTTCTCAAAACGACCACCATGGAAGAACCATGGTCTAGGGCTTAGAAAATAGAGGAAGGTGAAGTTAGGAGATTAAGAGAAACATCAACTTAGAACACAAACACTTATCAAGGATGGAAGATGAGCTTGGATCACTACCACCACATGCAAGAGGAGACTTACCCTCTAAGCTCCAAGGACGAACCTCCTTGCTCTACCAAGATCCAAGGCAAGCAAAGGATGAGGAAGAATATAGAGGTATGAAAGGGTTGCAAACAAGGAAATACAATGGGTTATATAGATGAGGGATGAGAGAGAGAGAGAGTAAAGGATGAGGTGTCAACACGCTAAAGAACCCAAGGGACACTTGTTCTCGCAAAAGACTAGCATGCACCCACATGCAACCACTTAAACATGACATGCAAGACATGGTGATACACTCTAGGTAGTGTCTCGACCACCATGTCATCCCCTAGGGTCGCGGTCATGGCCATCCTAGGGTGCACCTCCCTTGGTCACGACACCATCAACCAACATCACCTCTAGGTCAAGACAAGACACCTCCACAAACCCTAGGTCATCCATCTCGACCCCCAAGACCACCCTAGACCTCCTAGGTCATGACCCAAACATCTGGAGGAGGTGTCTCAATCATGACACCCTACAAAACCAGCCTTGGTCGCGACCCAAGGTTGAGAAAACACAACCAACTCACACATGGTCAAGGTACTCAACACTCATATCAACCCTAATCACCACCTAGGGTGATGTTCCTCAACCAAGGCTCAAGAAAGGTTCCCTCCTCTTTCTCTTTCCTCTAAATGATGTCAATAAAGAGAGGGAACACTCTACAGATGGCAAATTGCACATCAACCCCCTATACTGGGTAAATTGCAATTTGCACCAAAACTAGCACAGAAGGGACAAACAATCATCCAAACAAGCTCAAACTGGAGACTTAAGCTCTCCAAAAGCCCGAATTACATCTCAAAAGATTAGATCAAGGTTCTAAGAACATGATTAAACCAAAGTAAATAGGGTTACCCCAAAACTCAGGTCAAGTTCCTTACACATACTCACATACTTCGTGGCACCAACACATTTAGCCTTTCAAACGTCTTCCCAGAACTTGAAGGCTCAACATTCATAGATGGTTCCTTAGATTGTGGAGTCTATACCTTCTCAGAAAACTATGCAAAAGTTGCCATCACCTTCTCGAACCTTGCTTGGAATGTTGGGTGAACTGGCATTTTTAGGGTCAATGGAGTTGGAATGGCCTACTCAGGCCCCATACCAAGTACCCTCTTCTCAGTCATCCACTGCCACTTGCCGCCTCTTGGTGAAATATAACTACTCTCTGTATGTTATTCACATTGTTCATCCCTATATCTACATAACCATAATTAATGGTTAGATATGAGGGATACATAAGAACAGACACGAAAACCTAATCATATGTCCATGTAGACTCAGAGAACCTAGGATCTTATACCATAAGTTGTGAAGCCCCACCACCACAAAAGAGACATTTCTCAAAAAAATGTCGATCAATATCAAACAACCATCTCTGCCAAAAACTTGCAAAATGGACAATATTATATTAAGATTCCTAATTAAACCATAGGATAGTTTGCAACAAATTCCCTTTTCATTTATTCATTTCTATGTGTATCTTTACAACATTGGAGTTTTGTGACCTCAGTCACACATGTATACAAAAAAGTATGTTTGTTTCCCTATATACAATATATAAATTATGTATAACAATACAAGGCATACAAGAAAAAACCTTGATTCATAATTTACAACCACCATAAAACTCCCCACCAGGACCTAAGAGTATAATAATGACTCTGACAAGCTACACCAAAAAACCACCACCAACCTTTGATCTACATATATCCTTTGAGTGATATATACTCACCACCACATACCCGGTGGCTTAGTTTGTCCCCTAAAAGATGTATAAAGCCAGGGGTGAGACCCAAGAACAGTGATATAATATAACAGTTGATACAACTTATTACTTCACACAATTATATAATCAATTTCAAAAAAGTTGTTGATTCAACAAGAATAAACATGATACCAAAATATACTAGAGCATTTAATTATACATGTTTAGATGCAGACACAAATTATGGATCACATATAATACTTGTAGGAAGTAAAAGAATACAATAATATATTTAATGTGATTTTTAAATTGAACATGGGTAGATATACTATACATCTGGTTTTCATGTTTTATTATGCCATGGGTAGTTTGAGGTGTACCACTAAAACTACTAGCTAGTGCTTGCAAAAGCTCATACTAGCCTCCTATAAGATCTAGCAATTATTCTACTCCGTTTGATTTCTCAACACCTTGGATTTGAAGAAAGGTTAAACAAAGGTAGAGTGCACAAAGGTTGGATCTATCATAGATTTCTCAAAGGTTGATCCACTTACAACTAGTCCCCTCTATAGAAAGATAAATCATGTAGCTCAATTTTCCATTATATGGTACAAAAAACCCTAAATATGCCATTTAAGGTTACTTTCACATGTGGTGCAAATCTAAGTTCATGCACAATTTAATAAGCATGTTATTAACATCATGGAAGGTTTTTAAGAGATCAGGAAGAACACATAAAAATTGGAATTTTGTCTTACATGACCAAAATAATGAAATATTATGTTTTTAGTACTTTAAGTTAAAATAGAGAAAGGATTTGAGTTTGCATGTTTAATCTAGATAAGAAATGCATTGTACTTTATATCACTAGACTCAAGGCTAGTGGAAACAAGTTCTGATACAATGCACCATGATCAAGAAGCTAAAGCTCTAAACGTTACTCATATTGTTTAAAAACAAAGCTTTTAGGAGAGCAAGACACAAACACACTCACATATCTAATCATTCTCTCTAGAAAACTCCAAATAGGCTTATCCACCACGAACCTAAGGTAATTAGGGAAATAGGAAAGAAGAAAATATGTTTAACCACTAGATATAGCTTTCCACAAAAGACATCCATGAAAAATGGTCCCAAGGAAGAAGAATAAGGTGATGGGTGAACATCAAAAAATGAGATGGAGTTAGGGAATCTTACTCAAACCATGTTGTAAGAGAAGATAACAAGGGTTGTGATCGTCAAGAGAAGAGTAAGCATTATCAAACATGCAATGACCAAATACTCTTGTCAACCTTCATTAACTGATGATGATCCCAGTAGTTTCTTCAGTTCCTTCAATAATAGTAACTCAACATAGAAACAAGGTGGATAAGAGGTTTCGATACTTATAAGCATAGAAGAGAGAGGGAAGAGAGATGGATATGGTTAACAACCATGGCATCAGTCTATGCAGGCATGTCATTGGTCCATTTCCTAGACTTATCGTTAATTACCACCATTGGTTGAAGCCCATTGCTCTCAGTCATCAATGTTTTACATGATCATTGGTTTATGAGTTTGATTCCTCTTTAACCAACATAAGCCTGTGCACTTTTTCATTTTATGCTCTACTATCTCTTTGGTAAATCATGAGGCTGCAACCTTGTTTGTCGCAAGCTTGGTGCTCCCATTTATCGTTACGACTGATGGTTCACATGTTCATGCTTGCACTAGCATCAGTGTAAGACAGAACTACTCACTGATTTCCAATCACACATCACACTATTCAGGATCAAGAGCCAACACTTGCACACCAACATAGAGATAGGGTATAATATCAAGGGCAAGGGTTAAAATCCTATACCTAGGATCAAACGCAAAAAAAATTAAGGACAAATCAAAATATTTTGTGAGGGAAGATATGAAACAAATTATGGTGCTTACAAAATTTCATTAAAACCTCCATCTATGACTAAATAACTCTTAAGTCCACAAATCATGCTAAATTACAATTTAGAAGATGAAATTTAAGAAAAAAATTCAAGATTTTATTTGAGAAAATTATCAAAATCAAATCAATCATGAAACTAGAATAATTGATCATCTATTATAATAATAAAAAAAAATTAAGGATTTAGCCAGTTGAGGGGCCTTACAGTGGAAACTAAGGTTATTCCTTAGGTTTAGCTTGATGCTAGCCTGATTGTCTTTAAAATTTAGTACTTCATTTACCCATGGTTTCAAAGTTGATTCCCCCTATTTCAATTCATTATGATAGTTGATTAGTGATGAAGCCCTTAATTGATGTTCACATTGTGTCATATTGCCCATTATTCACTTATGGATGCTTCATAATGTAAGTTTTCCCCTAAAATAGATACTTTGACCATTACATGATGGAAAGGAGATAAGGAGGTTGAATCTAGGGTTTCTATAGGCTTGGAGGAGTCCAAAATGTGGCAAAGATCTCTCCTAACCTACCCCAAGTGGTCAAAAATCATGTCAAAGCAAAAAAAACTCCATGAATGACCAAGTTCAAGATCAGCGTGTGATAGAAAACACCCAAAATAGTTGTGGTGTCCAACCACAATCGTTGTAGAGAAGTAAGTATCAAATACTCAACTCTAACTTTGAAGAAGTTCAAGAAGTGCAACCATCACAACAGTTTTCATCAACATGATTGTGGTGCTCAATGTCCTGCATGACTGTACTGAGAAGCACAGTTGTAGTAGAAAGATCCCATCCTTAATCTATCCACCACGACCATGGAACCCCCCCATGTTCATGCTACCTCAGACCCACCACGGTCGTGCTACTTCAACTCTAAAACCTAAAAATTCATCTGATCATTTTACCTTCACAACATGGTCATTTTACATTACCATGGCCATTCCCAAACTCAACCACCATTTTCGTGCCACCCACTGACCGGCCTAAATCGTGCGTCCTAAAATTGGAGGCGGATTTGAAGTAGTCGGACTTTTTTATTTATAACCTGAAACCTTCTAGTTCCCCGCAACTTTGTTTACGGGGTCGAAGTAGATATACGGGGTCGAACACAGGGACAAGGGTGGTAGTGTTCAGAATACAGAATCGACATGTTCCACTCCGGAAAGGGTAAAGAGATGGTAAAATTCCCAAAGGGAACAGTAGGATAAGACCGATAAAACAAAAGAAATCTATCTCCAACTAGAGCTACGAGGAAAAATTAAGTTTTAAGCATTATCAGTTTTTAGGGTTTTTGTTCAACGAAAACAGAGAGATAAAACTATTGCATTAGTAAGGTACGAAGGAGAAGACTTCAGTAAAACAAGCAGTAGTAGAAACATCCTGTACCCCTCCTCTCGAAGCGGGTACCTCTAACCAAACATCAACACCCCTCTCGAGGTTGTTGGGCTTAAGTTAGAGTGGAAAGGTTACTAAAGCAACTCCAATTCTGGGCACTCTCGTACTCCAGTATCAGACCAAACACTAGAGCCACAACACCTCTCTCGAGGCTGTTGCAATAGGAAAAACATGATTCGGTAGCTAATCGAAACACGATCCAAGCGTACAAGCTAGAGTTTAGATGTTAAACATAGCAGTCATTCAACAAAGGTACCAAACATAAAGCAGCAGATGATTAAACTCTTCTATTTCCATTAACATATAAGGGTCTGATTACATTGCATAAGTAAAGGAAGTAAATGACTGAAATAACAAAGGTAAATGTTGCCTTCTTGATTTATAAGGTCGACCGACAACATCCGACTCTCCATCCTGATACCGGGCAGGAGCCTCGCCTAATACGCCCGTGTCATGCGGCACACCCTCTCGGGCGACACACTCATGACGGGTAGACGTATCGCGTGGGGAGCCCTTGCCTGATATGATCATGTCGGGCGGCACCCTCTCGGGCGACACGCTGTGACTGGCGATGTGTATCGAGGTTCGGTATTGTGCCGGGATAGAGTGTTGCTTCCGGGTATCGGCCACTCCTATCGGGTATCCTTGTTGGCTGATATTGGCCTGCAACGACGCCCGGGACGGCCCTAAGTGAACCATTCCCTCCCTCTCGGGATGGGGAAGTGCTCACCTAGAATCGCCTGGCACAACCTCTGAGGCACGACACACTAGCTCCAGATGCTTTCCTCAGTTGGCTCACGGGGGTTCTGACCTATCTTTTCGGCTCCCTGTAGCTGCTATTTATAGGCAGCGGTTGGAAGAAATTATGGTGCTCCGGATGCCACGTGTCCTTCTTTAGTTCCATTATTGTGTCTTCAGGCACGCCCGATATGCATATCGCCCGGCACAAGGATGTCAGGTTTTCGGTCATCGTGACGAGTGGCGCCTGCCGGTGGGTGGACTGTATCACGCGACACGCTACAGCAGTCGTGGCGAGTCCGGCTCTCTGTTGGGTAAAAGGCATATCGCTCATCCGCTTCCTCTTGTGCGACACCCTTGTGTCGCGCGTCAGTGTATCGTGCTACCCTATCGGGTAGTGAGCATATCGGTCGACTTCCTGGAGAAAAAGGTCGATGCAGGTAGCGCATGTTTATGGGACGGGATGGGTCTTTTCGATGATAAATGAGTCAAAAATGGAGGAAAACTCTGCAAAAGATGAAAATATTGAGTTAAGAGCATAGCGTGGCCTATTATTGCAAAAGTACATATAAAAAGAGAGGAAAATAGTTAAAAAGGGCAGTTTTGATAATGAAATAACAGTCAAAAACATCACAAATTTTGGTGTTATCAACTCCCCCAAACTTAGCATTTTGATTGTCCTCAATCAATATTTAAACTTTATTTGGTGATGCTTCTTCTTGACCGATATAGTTTCCAGACCATGGGATTTGAGCGAGCATTGAGATGTCTCACAGAGAATGCGGCCCGACCACGAACAACAGACTTTATTTCTCCTTCCTTATTAAGCAAAATTTTCTCCAGAGCTTCGGCGAGACTTAGGTGCATGATTTCGAAGTTAGCTTTCACACCAAACAGCTTTTGGGGGAAGAAAGTTGTGTGTTTGGGTAGGCTTAAGGATTTTTGGGTTTTTCTTGTTTCACATTAGTCCATTCAGGTACGGGTCCATTAATGGGCAAGTGGTCCCTACAGTCCAAGCCAGTTGGCTTTCGAGCAGTGATTTCACATCCTACGTACCACTGCCCCGGATCTACCATGCCTAAAGATGGGTACTTTTGGAAAATCAAGTGTATATGTATTTTTTCTTTCTTTTCATTTGGCACAACTCTCATGCTTTTATTCACTCTCATAAGGTTAGTCTCTCTTTTTTGGGATTTTGTTGGGTAAGGGAAAATAAGAGAAATTTTTATTGTTTGGGCAGCTTTTTCCTTCTGCATACACATCTCTTAGTTGTTGCAAGATTATTTTTTGAAATTTTTTTGGCATGGAAAGTCATAGTCTTTTGTCATTTGGGGTTGCATTATCAGAAATACATAACAAAACTTGCGTCTCCTTGGAAACATAGAAAACAAACTGGCTAGAAGTCGTATCAGGTTTTTACTTATATAGTGACTTTGTACATATGCAGGGAGACAAAATAAGCAAAAATTTTCAAAATTTTTATATGAGCATGTATATGTATATGTACACATGATATAGAAGAAAAACAAAAGAACAAAAAGGTGGAATCTGAAATTTTTTTGATTTTTTGTACCTCCCTCACTAGTACATGGCACCCCCCAAACTTAATCCACACTCTGTCCCAGAGCTGTGAAGTGGATAAGGTAGGGTAATGTTAACCCAGTGAGGGTTAGCTGGTGAGCGCGCCTGTGCCAGATAGAAGCTCTCACACATATTCTCCTCGTTTGTTGTGGTAATCGATGTGGTGGAGCTGGTCAGGTGTCGCTTCATTCGATAGCCATTCCAGCACGAAGATGCCACAGTCATTGGATAAGGGAATCTGTTGTGGACTGCGGTGAAAGAACTGAAGCTCGTGCCATTTGGATGCTGCTGTGTCTAGGAATGGTTGTATTAGCGCCGCCACATCCTCATAGTATTTTCGTACTAGGCGCTCGAGGGAGGTCAACGTTGTTGATATACACTGCACCGGATGGTCTTTGTTGCTGTCCGAGCTGTTGTAAAAGATTCCTGCTCATTGGCGAGTGTACACCGTCAGGAGCATCCAGTGGTTGTAGTGCAGGATGGGTAGGAAGATAGTCTGTGGAACCCAGCTTTCCAACTCTACCAGAAATTCTTGCTTTGCTCCTGTTTCATTGGCAAGGAAGATGTCGTTGAACAACATTGGATGAGCTATGTATGCATGTTTGAACCTTGGCTATAGTGTTTGGATGTAAGCTGCCGCCACTAATGCATCCAAGCATCCTCCGTCTTTTACCATGTCCCTTAAGTCATCAACCGGGACTATGACATTACCTGTCTCGTAGATGACATCTGTCGGGGTAGAATCGGCCAACTTCAGAAGAATTTCATTGACCTGCTCCTGTGTGAGTGTAGCGCACGAGAAGCGGTCAAAATTGTTGATCAATTCTTCTGATGTTTCTGGCGAAGCAGGGTCTTCGAATTCGTGCACTTCCCACAGGATCTTTAACTACTTTCCTGCCCCGTACATGTCTTTTTCCATCTCAGCCTCCTCCTCTAGAGTGTTGCTGGGTTGCGAAGATTCATCGTCATGGTCATTGTCCAACAGCCTCCTAGGTACCCCTGCATCTCAGAAATAGCGCCCGTCTTTGATCAGCAGCAGGGCGTATATGCTCCTGAGTTGGTAAAAGTTTTGGCCCTGGAGGTGCCTCATGTTTCCAAATATGTTGAGAAGCTCCATGGTGCACAAGACGATAAAGGTGTTGTTTCTGCTTCCCTCTTCGGCTTGGATGGGGAAGTCTCGGATAGAAAAGAAGTTCCAAACGCCGTTGTGACGTTTGACTCCTTGTTTGATAGCTCATAGAAGACGCAGCAGTAGAAGCCTCAGATTTTTGTCCTCTGGGCGACTGAAAACAAGCTCGGAGCTTGGCACCTCATTGCTACTGCAGCTAAATAGCTGGACGTCGTGATTCCTGAGGTCTGCCATGCAGAGGAACCACATGTTGCGGTGCTTGTACAGAGCTAACACGATGTTCGTGTTATGCTCTTCGACGTGTTGCAGCATGTTGGCCACCGCAATGAAGTCTGGTACTCCCAACATCAGCCTTCTTGCCAAGGTCGGGGTGGCATTGTATACTGTCTTCCGACCTGTCCCTATGCTGATATTTTCTATTATTGCACCTTCAAGGACCCTGAACAGCTTTTTGCCGACGACGGCTGGCGAGCGGAATATGCCTTGGAGTGCTCCCCGTCATACAGAGAAGTAGTCGTCGCTCCAGACGACGTCTTCTTCATCTATCTGTGACCTTAGGACCTTGTTAAGCTATTTCTGGTCTCTGATCGTCAAGTAACTGATGGCCCTTCTGTCGAAGTCAGCCATCTCGAAGGAAGGTATCTCTGACGGTGCAGAGAACGCATCTGCCATCGAGCGTTTTCCTATGGGGGGTGTCTTTCGTTGGCGGCACAAACGTCCCCCCCTTCTCCCTCTGATTCATCAGAAGAATCCTCCCCGATGCTGATGTCTTCATTGTCATCTTCAGCTTCGTCCAGGGGGACCGAGGGAACTGTTTCTTCCAGGCCGTGGAAGCTCGCCTGTCTTGTTGGAGCTCCGTTGGCCGATCCCTGTGGCGTCCCTTCCTCGGGCGATGTGGACGGCCCGCTGGAGGAGGAAGAGGACGATGATCCTGAGGAGACTGCCGACGAAGAAGGTGGAGAGCCAGAGCCAGGAGGCGACAGAGACCTTCTCGACTGCCTTCGGCGCGGATGGTCGTCTCCCCTGTTTAGCCTCTCCTTAATCATGTCAAGGCATTGGAGGGCCTACTGAAATGTGGCGTTTAGAGTCTCTAGTTGGCCGGGAAGGCTAACTAGAGTCAGCAGTTCCCGTTCTTGGCTATTCAGCCTCTGTTGGAAAAATGAAAACTTGCGGGTTAGAGAATTAAATGTAGTCTAGTGGCTCTCTGTTACCTCCCGCAAGTAGTCAAGTGCGTGCCCCAGCATTTTCCCGAGCGACGGAGGGGTTCCTGCGGGTCTCCCTCACGTCCTCGCGATACTTCTCTCGCGTGAGGGTCTACCCGATGAGGTAGAACCTATCTCGATCGTCCGTGAGGTGGAAGCTGCTGGGCGAGGCGTTGGCACCCTTGCGGCTGCTGCTGCCTCGCCTTCTTGTCGTGGTGGAGAAGGTCACAGTGTGGGTGAATATTGTTCCACCTCTACGCTGACGGCGATCTCTTCAGCGGCTTCTATAGGAGACACCGGCAGTGGTGTCTGCATTAACTGTGCAGCCCTGAGCTCCATCTCAAGGATCTCGGCGAACACCCCATCATCGGCGTCCGGCTGTACCTCTTCATCTGCCTCTAAAGGCACCACCGGAAATTCGGGGGCTGCTGTTGTCTCTTCTGCGGAAGCTCTCGTAGTTGTTGTCTTGGTGATCTCAATGATCACTTGTTCTTCTTCAGTAACAACAGGTGTTCTTGTGATTGTGGCTGGTATGGTACGAGTGACGACAGCTCTATCAACTACTATCGTCAGTGGCTCTGGATTGGCGGTTGGCTCGGTGAAGGTCGTTGACGCTTTGTCTTGCCTTGGGTTGAGCGGAATTGGTTCTCCTCTCGCAGCAGCCCTCTCTTGAATTCTGGTGGTGGCGGCGTAAGCGGCGTCTACCGCCACAGCTTCTATTTCTAATTCGGTGAAGACCAGCTTTTCTGTGTCATAGGTGGCACAGCGAGGGAGTGGAAGGAGGGTATTTGTCCTTGCAAACTTATAGAAGTAGCATCTCCCCTCCTTTATAATGTTGGCCCTCATGAGGTATTTGAGGTCGATCAGCTCATCGCCCCTTGTCCTTGACAGACTATGCGGCTCCCGTGGATACCCAAGCCCAGCCGCGATCAAGTTGACGATGCCACCCATGCAAAATTCCTTGGTGGCATCCTTTATTGGGTGCAGCCTGTTCAGCAGAAACCGTCCAAGGTTGATCACTCTGCCCTCCATCATGTGCCACATGACGTGGAGTTCTTCGGTGTAAATGTTGTTGGACTCATTCTTGCTGAATAGTAGGCATGCCACCAGCTTGTGCACTATTCTATAAAAACATGAGTGCACCGCCGGTACCTTGCTTCCTAGCTTGAACGATGATTCGCCGGTTAGCCTTTTCCAGAGCTCCACGGGATTGAACCCGTCTCCTTCGGTGATCCTTTCACTGTTATTCATCAGCTTCTTCTCCTCCTCGCTGGAGGAGAAGATCTCGTTGAGTAGCTTCTCGGAGATGGAGTGCTCCGAATTGTACAGATGCACTTGCAGTCTATCTGCTCCGCCATATTCTTCAATTTCCTCAGCAGTATTCTTCACTCGGCGGAGAGACGACATGATCTCCCTCATGAGTTCGGTGTAGGAGGCAGAACGGCTGAGGCAGATCTTCCTCAGTCCTGCCACGGTGAGGATGCTCTCCAGTCTTCCAAAAATACCCAGCTGAATGAAAGAAGACTGGTGGCAGAATCTGCTCGGCCTATAGAGCTTTGTTGCCAGTTCTGCATATCGGCGTCCATGCTCGTCATCTCGCGGCACGAACCTTCCTGGCGTGTGATCCAGGGGTTCTACCACTACTGTTGGGCTGTTGATGGAGCCGCCACTTCTCCCGTTCTTGTTCTTTTTTTAGCATTTGATGGCCCAGCCGCCTCGGGATTCGGGCATTTCTGCCCGACTATTGTCGCTTCAGCTGCGACCTTGGTGTCGATTCTTCTTCTGTGTTTGTCAACTCGAACGACAGTTTGCTTTGTACGGGCCATTTTTGCTAGCATAAACAAATTCATTGATTGATTTAAATGTGCCGATATTAATGTAGGAAGGAACTAAAATTTGATATCGGCGTTTAAAAGAAAACAGAAAATACGATAAAATTCGGCCTGATACAAAATTACCCGACACCACTGTATCGGGCGATACGAAGCTTTCATAGATGTGGTCTCGTGCCCGATACGAGATCTGGGTGTCGTCTGTCAAAAGAGCATCTTAGGCGATACAGAACTGGACGATATGGAGAGAACTGTGCGTCAGGCTCGTCGCTCGGCATGGGTATGTCGGGCGATATGGCCACGCAAAAAAACTACCCGATAGGGCCTTCCTGATAAAACAACATGTCGCCCGACAATAAAACAAGCGCGGCGGCACAAGGATGGGTGACACGGTTATCGCCCGATATGGCATGTCGGGCGATACAAGGGAATTCAGCTAAATTCGTCTGCCCGATACGTTATGCGATAGGGAGGTCGTGTCGGGCAAGGCAAGACGATACGGCAGTCGGGCTATACCTTCGCTATTTTCTTAAGTTTTCTGCACGACACGAGAACAGAAAAGGGATGCACGGCACGGGAGCAAATGAAGGAAGTCACAACACGATACAGGTAGGTGAAACAATAAAGGCAGTAGCCCGACACGGTGAAACCTCTGCGCTATAAATAGCGATCCCAACCGGGGGTAAAACGGGTAATTCCGGGACGTGCGTTGGCCGTTGGGATAAGTCATTCCCGAGATGGGCAATCCATCTGTTGACACAAGGGTAATTACTTATCATGCATGATACTGGTGCACGCCACCCAGGCATGTCATCCGTCATGGCCGTTGTGATTCCCGTAATACCATCGCCTGATATGAGCGCGTTTAGTGCACCGGTTGAGCTGCTGCCCGATACAAAAACTTCAGAACAAAATCGAGGTGAAAAACTTAAAACAAGGCGGGGGAAAAGCGTTCGATGAGTAAAACATCATTGGCCTAAGGTTAAGTTCCCGGCCTCAGATAGTATTACCCATCCAGGTCTATAAAATAGAGTGGTGGCCCATAAAACAGAAGAGTCAGCGCATGTGGCGCATGCACTGACTCGGGCCTTATTACAGTCCAAATGTCCATAATGTTTGTTTTGCAGGAAAGTAAACAACATCATATTCTAGGAAAAATAAAAAGCTTGGGCTGCCTCCCGAAGAGCGACGGAGTTTGTCGCCTGCTCGACCGCTTCAGGTTCTTCACTTTTAGCTCTCTGCAGCATCCATACTCGCGACTCGATCTCTGACTTTTGTGATCACGGCCCTGCCTTTTTTGCGGTTTCAGTGTTAGAGGGTATTTTTCCTGAGGGATTCTTTATTAATTCGGCCATCTGAGCTAATTGCTAATCAATCTGGCGTTGATGCGTCTGCATATCTGCCATCTGGACCTGCAATGAGTTCAGAACACCCGAATTTGAAAGTGCACTCTGCGCTAACTGGTTATTAATTGTGTCCTATCTTTTTACAAAATCAAACAATTGCCCAACCACGTCTGATTGGTTTAGAACCTTGTCCTTTCCCTACTCTTTGGCTGATCCTTGGTATTTAACATGCCCCTGGAAGTTTCCTTTGTTTGACTGGAAGGGGGTGTTTTTGACGAATTGACTCTATCCTCCCCTTTTCTCGAAGGCTTGAGGTGGCTTGGAGGAAGTATGCAGCTGATGTGAAATCTCAGCTGCATCTTTGTTGCCATAACTGAAACCGGGATGGTCCGGCCTTTTGAAGTTTACAAAAGAGACATTCTCAGTCTCCCCATCCTTGGATTCAGTATCGCTCGATGCGTCGGGTCGGGTGTAGATGCAGTTATCTACCCCGTGTCCTCCCTCGCCACAGGTAACACACTTAATAACCTTCTCGAATTGCTTCTTTCCCTTCACACTAGACTCTTTCAGCTGCTTCACATCAGTTGCGATCCTCTGGATCTGTGAAGTGATGGTCTCCAGAGCCTTAGATTCCAAAGAAGGTCCTTCACCAGCTTTCTTAGCCTGTCCCCTATCGGATCTATCATAGTCAGTGCCGGCTTGCAGCTCGGCCATGTTTTTGATGATGTTCTCGGACTTGCTCGGCTTCTTTCCCAGAAAGTCACTTCCTGTTGCAGCATTCAGTGAAACCCTTTCCTCGGGGGTTAAACCGTTATAGAAGGTGGTGACCAAGAAACCTTTCTTGTAATTGTGATGAGGGAAGTCCCTCTGATATTCTTGATATCTTTCCCAGGCGTCGTGGAGGTTCTCGTTTGGCTTTTGCATGAAGGAAGTTATCCTTTGTCTGTTCCGCACGGTCTTCTCTATTGGATAGAATTTGTTCACGAAGGCATCCTCTAGCGCTCCCCATCCATTCAGGGCTTGGTGGGGCAGCCCCAGATACCATGATAGAGCCTTATCTTCCAAAGAGAAGATGAAGCCCTTACAGTAGATTACCTCCTGGGGAACTCCCCACATCTTGATGGTGTCGCATATGTTTTTGAAAGCATCCAAGTGGTGGTAGGGATTGTCATTCTTAGAATTCCCTCTAAAGCTTTTATTTTGAATCATGGAGATTACCGATGGCTTGAGCTCGAAATTGGTGGCGTTGAATCGCGGAATGATGATAGGGCATCGGGATTTGTTAGCCTTTGTGGAGGCTAACTCCCTCAGAGTCTTTTCTTCTTCTTTTGAATCATCACTGTCGCTACCTTCCTGGCGTTGTTCTTGATTATTGTGGTTCCTCATGTGCCTTTGGTGATGACGGCATCTATCCTGGCGATGATCTTCCCCAAACTGCTCCATTTTTGGATCTTCAGGCTGATCGTTGCCGTCGTAGTGGTCGTTATCTTCCCGTGGGGGCATGTGAGGTCTAGCCCTCCCTTGGCGTTCACCTTCTGAATGGGGTGGCTGAATGCGAGGTTGCATGTTGGATGGTGTCGGCACTCAGTTGAACAAAATGCCTTTCTTCTGAGTACCTGAGCATCGTGTAAAATCAAGTCAGGAAATATGTTATTAATAATATGAATTATTCATTTCAGGCAAAGAATAATAATAATAATAATAATGAAAGGAAAATGAGAGTGATGTCAAGCTTATTTCTAAGCTTGAGGCACTAGAGTATAGTTAGTGGATTCAGGTTCGTTAACAGTACCGTTTTTCCTTGTCCCCGGCAACGGTGCCAAAACGTTGACCGGCCTAAATCGTGCGTCCTAAAATTGGAGGCGGATTTGAAGTTGTCGGACTTTTTCATTTATAACCCGAAACCTTCTAGGCCTCCGCAACTTTGTTTACGGGGTCGAACACAGGGACAAGGGTGGTAGTGTTGAGAACACAGAATCCACACGTTACACTCCAGCAAGGGTAAAGAGATGGTAAAATTCCCAAAGGGAACAGCAGGATAAGACTGATAAAATAAAAGAAATCTATCTCCAACTGGAGCTACGAGGAAAAATTAGGTTTTAAGCATTATCAGTTTTTAGGGTTTTCGTGCAACGGAAACAGAGAGATAAAACTATTGCATTAGTAAGGTATGAAGGAGAAGACTTTGGTAAAACAAGCGGCAGTAGAAATGTCTTGTACCCCTCCTCTCGAAGCGGGTACCTCTAACCAAACATCAACACCCCTCTCGAGGTTGTTGGGCTTAAGTTAGAGTGGAAAGGTTACTAAAGCAACTCTGATTTTGGGCACTCTCGTACTCCAGTATCGGACCAAACACTAGAGCCACAACACCTCTCTCGAGGTTGTTGCAATGGAAAAAACATGATTCGGTAGCTAATCGAAATGTGATCCAAGCGTACAAGCTAGAGTTTAGATGTTAAACATAGCAGTCATTCAACAAAGGCACCAAACATAAAGCAACAGATGATTAAACTCTTCTATTTCCATTAATATATAAGGGTATGTTTACATTGCATAAGTAAAGGCAGTAAATGATTGAAATGACAAAGGTAAATGTCGCCTTCTTGATTTAGAAGGTCGACCGACAAAAACTGACTCTCCAGCCTGATATCGGGCAGGAGCCTCGCCCGATACGCCCGTGTCAGGCGGCACACCCTCTCGGGCGACACACTCATGACGGGTAGACGTATCGTGCGGGGAGCCCTTGCCCGATACGATCATGTCGGGAGGCACCCTCTCAGGCGACACACTGTGACTGGAGATGCGTATCGGGGCTCGGTATCGTTTTGGGCTAGAGTGTTGCTCCTGGGTATCGGCCACTCCTATCGGGTATCCTTGTTGGCCGATATCGGCCTGCAGCGGCGCCCGGGACAGCCCTAAGTGAACCATTCCCTCCCTCTCGGGATGGGGAAGTGCTCACCTAGAATCGCCCAGCACAACCTCTGAGGCACGACACACTAGCTCCAGATGCTTTCCTCAGTTGGCTCTCGGGGGTTCCGACCTATCTTTTCGGCTCCCTGTAGCTACTATTTATAGGCAGCGGTTGGAAGAAGTTATGGTGCTCTGGACGCCACGTGTCCTTCTTTAGTTCCATTATTGTGGCTTTAGGCACGCCCGATATGCGTATCGCCCGGCACAAGGATGTCGGGTTGTCAGTCATCATGACGAGTGGTGCCTGCCGGTGGGTGGCATGTATCGCGCGACACGCTACAGCGGTCATGACGAGTCCGACTCCCTATCGGGTAAAAGGTGTATCGCTCGTCTACTTCCTCTTATGCAGCACCCTTGTATCGCATGTCAGTGTATCGTACTACCCTATCGGGCAATGAGCGTATCGGTCGACTTCCTAGGGAAAAAGTCCGATGTAGGTAGCACACGTTTATGGGCCGGGATGGGTCTTTTCGATGATAAATGAGTCAAAAATGGAGGGAAACTCTCCAAAAGATGGAAATATTGAGTTAAGAGCGTAGTGTGGCCTGTTATTGCAAAAGTACATATAAAAAGAGAGGAAAACAGTTAAAAAGGGCAGTTTTGATAACGAAATAATAGTCAAAAACATCACAAAATTTGGTGTTATCACCCACCTAACCCTAATGATACCCTACTATCATTTTCCCATCTTACCCCCACTCATAGGGATTCTACAGCCACTATATGAACATTAGTGGCAACTAGGGGGAACAAGGTTAGCTCCCTCGAGCATTCATTTCTGCCACCTATCATCCACCTACCACTTTCCAACCCATTCTATCATCTCCCACATCAAAACCCTAAGTTTTAGGGTTTTAGTCACTTTTTATCATGTTTCTATGTTGTTCCACCACCGGAGGAGGGAATTACTCAAGCTTTTTGTTTTTGAATAAGGAAACCACCAGTAGTTTGATCTCTATGTCTTCTATTATCTTGTTTGTCTCCATTTTTGTATTTTCCATTGTCATGAGCAGCTAAAATTCATTGGTGGGTTGTTTTGGGGAATGAATTTGACTTTGATACCATGTTTAGTAATTATAGTTATAAACATTATAATTTCTTTTGAAAATTCCTTATTATTGCTTCTATTTAATTTTTTATCTCTTGCTATTTTGATTGATGCTTGAAACCACTTAAGTATAAAAGGGTATTATATATGTGGCTATTTGAGGAAAAGCTCGTAAGTCTAGCTAGTGGATCCTTATCTAGCTACCTCTCCTCCTACATATCCATCTACTCTTCTATCATTGATTGTGAGATCTAATTAGCTAGTATTGCCTCACATAATGTACTTAGCAAAGAGCATGTTTATAAGTTGGATAAAATGTAAGAAAAGGTGAAATACACTTATCCTACAACCCCATTCCACCATTTTCCACTAAGCACATAGGAGAACCACTCCAATATACCTAGACTAGTTTGGTACTTATTGAATTATACTTATCCCCTGGTCAATTGAACCTCATAAGTTTGGATAGGGTTTAATAGAGAGTATTTCATCTATGTAAACCCTATACCACCCATGTTCAACTAGTAGTATAGGATAATTCTTCACCATCCTACCTTGTTTTTTTGGCTTCATAACATGATTTCATTGAATGTGTTGTATGGTATGACCCTAACTAGGTTTATAGTCACATTTACACCCAAATGGACCACTTCCCTAATTAATTGGCTAAAACCATAATTCCTCTTTTCCTTAGTTGGTCTTAGCTAGTTATCTCCCTCGTTTATTTACTTAGTCAATTTTCATGTTCATATTAGCCAACCCTTGGTAGAGTACTTATTGATTATTATTAGTTACTTGTGTTAGCTTCTATTAGTCCATTTCTAGTTTGGTTCTCTAATTGTCATGTCAGTGTAATTGTTAGCTTCGAGTAACTAGTTTCTTACTTTTGCCTCAACTTGTTACTTGTTAACTTGATTTTCGAATTAGAATTGCTTTTGAATATTATAGTGTTGATTTATAGTCGAGTTTAGCATAATTGCCCCTCTTTCTCAGTTAAACGGCATTGTTTGTGTAGGGTTGATGTAGGTTTGATTCTTGCTCATTTCCATTTTTGTTCACTTGGTGTAATTCAAACTCTAAAGCTAAAACCTAGAAACCCTATACTCTACAATAGGAACATATTAAAGAAAACCTAGCTCTAGTGTCCCCGTCTCTCTCTATGGATCAAACCCTAACTTCCCTACTCTATTTTATACTTGGACCTCATGCGCTTGCGGGAAAATTATTATTTTTTATTTGATCTCTAGGGTCTAAAAATTTTGTTAACCCCACTTTCTTGTGCATATCCACATGACCAATCAGTCATCCATAGACAAAGGTAAACAATACAAGGGTAACTGAGGAAGTCTCTTTATGATATTGAGGTATGAAGATGTGATATACTCATTGTGCACGATGTTATATCTCCGTATTTTTTCAGCCTTAAAGAGAATTTTGATGATCCTCTCATAAATGGTCTATATTGAAATATAACACTTAGTGTATCGAGTGGGTGGGTCTTTAACCCATGAGTTACACACCATAGTGGTAACTTTATCATTACAAAATTGTAGATATAATTAGGAATGATTAAAAGGGACAACTTAGTTGTGCATGTGGCAATGGAAACACAACCATAGAGTTTTATTCCATACTCTTATCTATATTTTTTTTTGTGCTTCGATGGTGTTTGGGTAGAGGAAGAGATTTTCTTTGAATGGAATCAAAGTCATATGTTTGGTAGAGTTTAGTAATGGATAGTGCACTTTTCTAAGGTCCCTACTATGTGAGTGTATCCCTAATCCAAGGTTTCTGTGCGTTGGGCATACTCTCTAGAACACTCATGAAATAGATAATTGCATAGGTTGTAATTAGGCACATATATGAATATGTCATTGTCGCCTCAATATGTTTGCATAGTTTATTGCAATCCAAATCAGAGAGTCGGATTCAAGACATAGTTCACCATGTCACTCCTCATATAGATGAATTATTGCTATGCAAGGTCTATACTCACAAGCTGCCTATATTGAAAGACACAATCCACACTCCTTTTTGCCTTTTATGAGTTTTGAGGTTTATTAAATATTTGGAGAAATGTTATATTTTAGTCACACTTTTTTTGTATTTCAAAACCTCAAAATCACTCCTTTGTCCCACATTGCTTACTTCTAAAGCCAATGGGTTTACTTCATGTGGGAGTGAAAGCCAAAGTGATGTGAACCTTGTAGGGTCATGATAAATTATGGTTGATTGAACTTTGATAAAAGTAAACACACATACACACCTCACCTTTTTAGACTATCCAAGCCACGTCGCGCTTGGACCAATCTTCTTTGGTTTGTCCATGCATGTGAAATGACAGATGAAAAAACTTTTCTTTTTCTTTGTTTAAATGATGGTTTAAATGTTGTCATTTGAAGTCACAATGATGCACAACTTCCATTTCACTAACTGGCTTGGAAAAGTAATTCATTGAGTTGTCCAAGCATATATCTCTCTGAATTACTCCTACCCATTTTCTCATATAGGTTCACTATTCGTTAGTGGTTCGAGTCTTCTTGATTCTACTTGGATGCCCGACGAACCATGCATATAGGAACTTGTATACTACTTACCATGTAGAGGAAAAATGGCTAGTTGAGCACCTAGTTTGGTGGCTTCGTCCACCTATATAATGGATATGTGTTGACCATTTACAGACACATCTGCAAATATCAGAGAGCTATTGTGTGTAGATTGCTCTCCTCCTACATGTTGTTGTGTGCACTTGCTTAGTTATTGTGTGCGATCTGGTTTACATTGTCACTACCTACTACGTGCAAACATCTCCATCTCTTCCATCTCATCATTTCTTATCTTGCACGTGATGCTACCTATTGTTGTTTGTATAGGACTTCTACAACTATTTTCTTGAGAGAGATCCAAAGAGCAAAGGTCATTTCAACATTGTCCTCTTACTAGCATTGGGAGGCAATGCTTGAATAGAAGGCAAATTGCGGGCGAAGCTTGTACACAAGAGCGGTGGATTTGTCTTAAAGAAAGTGGTCATTGTGACGCGCATTCGCTTCTCAGCTCTTGGAAACTTTCTTTGTTCTATATTAGCTATTTGCTGTGATGTTTCGTAAAGATTTCAACTTAGAAATTGTAATATATCCAACAAAATGAACCGACGAGTACAGATTTTTTGTCCTTAAGATGTAAACGTAGATCCGTCACTAGTATATGTAGAACCGAGAAAATGAAGAACTTTAGCCTGTCGTGAGAGGATGAGCATGAGCAGATGATGAATTGATGATCACCTGTTTCCCCGTTGCCATGAGAAGTAGCTGCCGGAGGCTTTGCAGCTTTTGTCCCAACCAGGGATATCCGAGGTGAGCACAAAACCCTGACGGGTCATCACGTAAGGAAGAAATAATGGGGTGTCTTTGATGTGGGTGTTTGTTTTTCAAATATGTAATCAACCAGAAGAACAGGTCCATGCATTCGAATCAGTACCTGGTATTTTTTCAATCTAAAGTTTTCCCCATTCAAGATGCTTAAGGATCTAACCGTTTTTAATTCCTTTTTAATAACTGAAACACGCCTTGCAGTTTCCTACGTTAGGAAAATGCAAAGCATGTTCTCTTGTTCGACTCTGTTGATCGTTGTGTTTCCTCTTACGATCCGCAAGTATATAAGTTCATGTACTGTCATTGAAACTTTTGCATTTCAGACGCTGATCTGCTGGCATTAGCTAGCCCTTTCTACTAAGAAGAATAGAATGATACGTTAACTCACCGGAGACCTCATTCGACCTGTCATTTGAGATGAGGTTGTCTTCCCAACAGAGTTCGCCCCATCTCCACAACACCAACATCTTGTCTTCCCAACAAACTTCGCCTCATCTCCACAACATCAACACCTTTCTCGAGCCAACAGACATTCCTACAGCTAATACAAATATCATGAGAAGACCAACTCATCATACTGTTGGTAGTCCAGGCTCCCCATCCACACAGAATACCGCGTCATACTCCAATGGTGAGTCGGTGATCACTATTCACGGCGACGCTGAAAAGTTGTCCGACACCGCATCCGTTAAGGCTAGGAATGAAGAAGACCAAAATAAGGTGTGCAACACACAACTGCAGATCCTGTTTTTCTGTTGCAGCGTTGTGCTCATCAGCAACGGTTCGCTGAAGTTCAAGAGTGAGCAACCACTGATATTCTCACTGCTCATGGTTTCTGTGGTGTCCAAGTGCCTTTGCCTCATTGGGGGTTTATACGGGATGTGGTTGATTCACAGGGTCATCAAGGCTGCACCCCTCGGCCAACCACCAAAACCACCTAAGAAGATCAGTCGCGCACTGCCTTTGCTCATGGTATTGTCGGGGTTGGGAGCCACTCTTTCGCAATTGACTCCACTTTTGCCTTGTTGAAAACAAAACTGTTGGTGTTCTTTCCTATTGTTCTATCAAGGTTCCATCCATGTAATAATAGGTCCTTGAGAAGAAAACGGTATCTTTCTTCTTCTGTTTCGGGAGGCACAGAACGGCTTCCTGTTTGCTTCAGAATTGCGGACCCTTTTTTCATCTATATATTAAGGTGATATATAGCAGTAGGAGATTTGCAATGAAATATAAATGGGTACATGTTAACGGAAACGTAAGCTGAAATCATTTGACTGCTGAGTTTGTTTTTGGGTTGTTACGCAAGGTGTTGACGCGATTGGAAAGTAAATATGATTAAAATGGTGATTTACAGCTGCTCGAGTTTTGTAGAAATGGAAATAGTCTTCTTGCAACCAAAACAAAGTGGTGTGTACTTTGACATGACGTACAGAGTAGTTTTGTAGGTCGGGTTGTAAATGGAATCACTAGTACAAAGGGGGCCAGGCTAAACAGGCCTTGGCGTTAATCATGCATCAACAGCAACTGCCGATAAATTTGCTCAAACCGTTTATCTTGGGTAGGATTGTCAATGGGGAGGGTATGGAGAGGGTAAGGGCTTACCCTTACCCTTACCCACCAAGTGTGGCAGGTAAGGGTATGGATAATTTCCCACTCCACCGATATCCTTATCCTCCCCTTACCCTTACCCTCTTACCCACAGGGTAAACGGGGAGGGTAAGGATGCAGCGGAGAATTTTTATGTCTTCCAAAAGTTTGTTCTTATATTATCAATAATGGTTTGCCTAATATATTTATACATTTTATTGACATGTCAAGATGCTCTATAATGTATATTAACTACTCAACATGATTCTATTCACAAGGCAAGGATTGTTCATGTACAAAAAGTAGTACTCCTAATATTAATGTATGAACAAATAACTCACACCCAAAAGAAAAAGATGCTATACAAAAATGATATTATATGACAATATAATATAAAAGTTGTTGTAAATGGTGTTGTATACACAATCAAGTTAGCTACATAAGAGATAGATAAGAGTATCATGCATTGTATCAAATGATGACCGCATAATATTAAATAATACATAGACTTAAACATCACAATGACTATATATTTAACATATTTTACATAAGTCTTAGCGGGTAGCGGGTTAGAGGGTATGGGTAATGGCTTACCCTTACCCTTACCCACTAAGGTAGCGGGTTAGAGGGTAGCGGGTAGGCGGGTAAAGGGTAAGAAAATCATTTACTCTTACCATTCCCCTACAGGGTATGGGTAAAGGGTAAACGGGTTAACCCTTACCCATTGAAAACCCTAATCTTGGGTCGTTCTCTGTGGCTCCATTAAATATATTGCCAAAACGCACAGTTGAAATTCCTTTGGCAACAATGACAGTTAAGGTTGGCCTTTGTGCCTATCAACTAGTAATAAACAATAATACACATGCAACGTTGCAAGGCATGCATTTATTCTTATAATATTAAATATGTTGAGCATAGTACTCAGCAGGCACATCCTTCGCAACCCGTCAACATTCTTGTCACACGACTAATTTAATTCCATACTGCTAAATTATAAACAAAACATTCTGATCAGATGCTCAAAAGTCACTTTATATTGAAACATGTGTTCAGTTACAAAGAGCACATTCCCTTTGGCCCTGGGATTACAAATAAAAAATCAAAAGAAATCAGATTTCTGATCTTAATGATACAGTCTTTTCAAGATTCAACAATGCATATTCTTAGAATCTTCATCTTCACAGAAGTTGGATACTTCAACTGTAGTTATGAAGTCTGCCGTCAAGAATGGATCATCCTTAAATGATGTATTAAATCAAACCCAAGATTGGACTTAGTTTTGGAGTGATGGGAGCCATTCATAGGAGATCCTCCATGAAGAACATATGCGACCTGCATTAGGCAAGAGAAGAAATGTGAATCACCCAACATGGAGTACAAGAGCACAACTTACACTATATCTGCTGAAACAAAACAATCATCATAGCTATTAAAAACAAATTAAATCGGACCATTAACCTACGCATATGTTTCTATAACAGAGTTCTAATAAATGGTGTACATGACATTCTTACTAACTAAAGATTGAAACCTTATACATAGTAATATAGGACAAATATAGAAGCCAGAAATGTTGTTAGGCTAGTCAATAATGAACTAGAAATAGGTCTGATGTTCAAAGTCCACATGGACAAAATCAATGTGATTTAGTAATAGCAATACGGGTGATTTTCAGAGTAAGATTTTCTCCATACAGGAAAAATTTCAGTAGTGGAAGCATGTCCGTTCCCATTCAACTATTTTGTAGCCACAGATATAGGAGTTCTAATGAAGCATCTGAAAGCTATACTGGATCTAAGAAGAGTTATTTAATAGTCAATTTATGTAGGCCTTCATTAAGCCAACAATAGGTGGGCGCCAACTGCTATACTATGTTGGTAAGATTGTCAAACAACAGGCTAGAATCTCCTCTATTACCCAAACGCTAAAGCCCAACCATGATAGCAATTTTCAAAGTCACCATATTCAAAAGTGGAGTCAATGCATGGTTACAATATTTACAATATGTAATATAGCTGAAGGCAATATTGACTCATCAATCAGACTCAACTTTTTCATCAACTTTCTAAAGGTAACAATATCCAACTCTGTAGGTAAATTAGATATAACTGACGATAAGAGCTAGCATGCCATATGGGAGTAACATACAAACAGCCATAAAGAGGGTGATGAATTGTTCCATAAGGTATAAGGCACATAGAGAAACTAGTGTCATGTGTTATGTGCTTTTCTTGCTATTTGGCCTTTGTGGGAAACTAATCAAAGAAAATATTTCACTAAAAGTGACTTTTGATGGGGGCATAGATATTCCATATGCAGTTCCACATGCCAGTCTTGATATTCATTTTCCTCAAACAAGCATCAAGAGGGACGACCTTCTTTGTAAAGACCAATACAAAGGCTAGTGATAGTTCTAGATTGGTCACTAATCAAACAAGGTTGTGTATATGATCAGAGCACACACACACACACCCACTCTCACACAAGTACTGAATCATCCTCAACTTGAAGACATATAAGAGGTTTTTAGTTGTATGAACATCATGTACTCTCTAGTATGATCTAAATTACCCACGCTCACACAACCATTATATCACCCTCAACTTCTAGACATTAGGTGTTGTAGTTGCATGGACATCCCTTAATACTACTGCTATGATCCGACATATTCTAACAAGGTCATTTGCTAGGTATTTCCTTGAAAAGGACTTCAACCTTTTCCCATGGACTGTTCTATAGTGGTGTGTCCTGAATTTTGACTTACATTCCAGTAGTAACCTACCCATTGAAGAGGTGTTGCTTAAAAGTAAATATTCCACACATGTCATAGAATGAAGAAACCAAAACACATCCTGGCTAGGCACTTAGGTACTTAGATGTCTAAGATGCAAATACATACTCCATAGTAGTATAGAATAGTTGACCCACTAATCTTGATTATGAAAAGGTTAGAATAAACATCATTTGATTTACGACCTCTACCAAACCAACCACCTCAACATTAATCGCAACAATCCCATCTTGTTTCATGCATAAACCTAGACTAACCACCACACATGCAAATACATTCCTATATAATAACCATTTCAGAAATCTAATAAACACTTGGACGAAAATTCTTGAATAGTACCAAAAAGCCAAAAGCATCTCATTCAAACAGGATATAGTCAATACATAATATTTATTAACTGTAATTACAAATTCAAAAAAATGTGTAAGAAATATATATTTGTATTCTCTAAGTCATCTAACATATTTCAGATCTCTTATATCATAAAAATGTAAGAGTTGGGTATGTTAGTATACTTACACGTGTATAATTTGTATCTTCACGACATAAGTGCTTGGACACTACTACAATATGACGTTTCTTCCCTCTCACAACACTTAAACATGAAGCAAATGTTAGAATATGCAAAAAATAAGGTCTGAAAATTAGTAAGAAAGGAATTATTTGCATTGGTAGACTAAACAAATAACTAAAGAAAGAAATAAAGAAAGAAAGAAACCTAGTACATGAGAGTCTAAAACTCATTTTAAGATAAGTTCCTTACAAATTTATATGTCCTATACCTCACCCAACAAAATGATGATTACACATGCTTTCCTTATCACCCCATGATAGTTTTATAACCTGTTTAAAGATCTATCATCACATAAATTGTGGCAAGCAAAAATTACAGAAAAACTGATATTAGTAGTAACTAAATCAAAATATAAAAGAGTCACACCTAAAATATTGAAGGGAAACTTCAAATAGCCGCTTCAAGATCCTACAAATAATATTTCTACTAGATTATATTTGAAGAAGAATGAGATACTTAAATGAATCTTAAAAGACAAGAGAAACATAGAATACCTTCAAATTTCATGGAGTATTCCAAATTCCATGCCTCTTGTATGCATCACATCCGAGTTCCAAAAAGATCCATATACTAACTTCCCTTGAGTAGTACAGTCTTAGAAAAAACAATTGACCAAAAAGTGATATCTCCATATGTTTATATCTCCTTGTCTAAAGTCTAAAGTCCTTCAGTAGTCCTAGTTGCAAAATATGTTCCAAAAATACCAGTGGACTGAATACACCATTAAGAAAAACAAAATCTGGCAGCCTTATTATCTATAAAGAATAAAAAAGATTCAATGATATACTATATCTGAGAAGTAAAAGTTTAATATTTAATGGGATGAAACTTACATTTTATCCTGATATTTTTCTAATGGCCACAAGGGCCATGAGAGATCTGTGGTGAATAGTTGTGATGTGATGTTATCAGAATCAAGATGTTGTGTGTTAAACATGGTCATAAAATCAACTAAGATTTCATATTTGGAAAACATACCTGAATATCATTGTGACTACTTGATGTGTGGGGTTCACGAGAATTAGATGCACCTTTTTGGTTTTCCTATGATTATGAATCTCATTTAAAACAAATACTTCTTACAAATAAATTTGTTTAGCTAATTAGTACATGTCCAAGTTGTTATTGTAAACATGCAATTTTTGCTTCCAACTCCTTAATTCGGGATTGTTGCCTAAGATAAGGCCTCATTTGCACCTGTTGTAGATGAGATACCTTCCATCTTTGTCTAGATGCCCCAACACTGTATCCCCTCGCATAACCACCATGATGTTCTCCATGTACATCATCAAGAACATGAACAAAAGCTTGATGGTCTTTTGACCTCTGAAGTTGTTGTTGTTCACATTTTGAGGCAATTTCTTCCTACAATTGTTAGATTAATAGAACTAGGTCCATGGAATATTAATATAGAACTTATACAATGTGCATAGCAATTTTACTTACACATTTTCTCTTAGTGTACTCATCAAAATATTCACTGTTAGTATCTTGATGGTATTTAAGATATGCTTGCCATTCAGATGCTATAATTCCCTTTTCCATCTGTGTCCACATTAATAAAATAATTTTTATATTTCAAAGATATACCAAAAAGACTTGAATTCACAAATGTAACTATCATTTTTACCAATTCTTGATAACATTCTGAATATGATTTTGCTCCAGTCCTATGTGTGGGATGAGGACCTTTATGATTAATCTTATTTCGAGTGGACTCTTCCTATGAAAAATGAAATGAAATATACTTTCATAAGACTTGTACAAAATATCAAGAATGTATAATACATCATTACTTGTACTTTATTACCTATTTAGTAGGAGTCCTCCAATATTCCAATAATTGTTTCCATTTCTAGCTAGTGACTCGTGAATCTGGTGTTTCTTAGCATTCTTGATCTGGATGCTCGAAAGTAGAAATTTTATTTTTTAATGTGCTGCGCCAAGATCTAACCTTCCTTTGTAGATTAGCATAACACCAATACACAACATCTTGCATATTCACTATGGTCTCTCCATCTATCATGTAAAACTCATACAATTCCTAAATAATGTACATGTCAGAAAAAATTTCATATAAAAGTTCGCCCAAAGTAATGTACATGTTAGAAAAAAAAATCATATAAAAGTAAGTCCACAGTAGTTGTGTAATTTCTAGTAACATACCATGACATCATCCATAGTGGATTCAAAACCCTTAATGTGATATGCACCCCATTCTTTGTGTAATGGGAAAAGCATACCCTTCTTTGCACATATTCCAAGATAGTTAGTCAAGTTCCTAGCTATTTCCCCAATAGGAGCTCCTCGGTCATTAAAGAAACACTTGTGTACTTTTCCACGTGTTGGTAGTAAAGAACTTAACTTTGAGGCTCCTCTACGTCTTTGTTTTGGAACAAATGTTACATTGTGAGCTATAACAAAAAAGTTCATTTAGTATTATACCTATTTGTCATGTGAATTGAAAATCAAGATGCGTGTGGTTTCATACCAATGGAGCGTGTAGTCATTCTTGTATTTTGTCCCATTGTGTTTCCTTCATTCGGGGGCCTTGTAGAATTTCTAGAAGAGTTAAATCTAGGATGATTCCCTCTAGGTTCCACTATATTTCCTACCCAATGAAAATCATTAATTAACACATGAAAGGTTTTGAATTTGACCAATATATGTAAAAGAAACCATGAAAACTCTGAGTAAACCATGGTCATCCTCAAATTCTTCATTTGGTATCCTTCTAGAATTATTTGGAGTGTTGTGGCTAGAAATATTTCTTCTAGAATGCATGATGACACCTAACGAGTTTGAATTTAATGAAATATGTTAAAAACATATTCACTATATAAAAAATACATAAACTATCCACTAGAAGTAATAAAATAATTACCATCTTGAGAACCTTCATCTGAGGGCCTTGTAAATATCCTAGAAGATTTAAACTGAGAATGATTCTCTCTAGGTTCCACAACATTTCCTACACAATAACCATTAATTAACAAAAGAGAGGGTCTGGATTTGACCAACATGTGTAAAACAAACTTCTAAAACTCTTAGCAAATCATGGTCATATTCAAATCCTTCAATTTCCATCCTTCTACAATTATTTGGATTGTTCTGGTTAGAAATATCTCTTCTAGAAAGCATGGTGACACCTAAATAGTTTAATTATTTTAAGATCTATGTAGTAATGAAGCCAAAAAGTGCATGGTAAGCCATGTTATATTATAAAATCATCTCCACTATATCAAAAGTACATAAGATATCCATGAAAAAGTAACAAATTACTTACCAACTTGAGAACCTTCATTTAGAGGTCTTGTAGAACTCTGAGATGTGTTAAAGCTATAATTATTCCCTCTAGGTTCCACAAAATTGCCTACATGATGAAAAAAATCAATTAGAACAAAAGAGGATCTGAATGTGACAAATATATGTAAAAGAAACTTCTAAAAACTCTTAGCAAACCATGATCATCTTCAAATCCTTCAGTTGCTATCCTTCTAAGATTATTTAGAGTGTTTTGGGTAGAAACAACTCTTCTAGAATGCATGGTGACACCTAAAGAGTTTGAGAACAATAAGATCTATGTAGTAATGAAGCCCAAAAATGAATTGGAAACCATGAAATATGGTAAAAACCTCTTTAATATATCAAAAATACATAAGATATCCAAAAGAAAGTAATAAGTTACTTACCATCTTGAGAACCTTCATTTGGGGGCCTTGTAGAACTCCTAGAAGTGTTCAAGCCAGAATGGTTCCCTCTAGGTTCCACAAAGTTTTCTACATGATGAAAACCATTAATTAGATCAACAGAGGGTCTAAATTTGACAAATATATGTAAAAGAAACTTCTAAAAACTCTTAGAAAAACCATGATCGTCTTCAAATCCTTTAGTTGCTATCCTTATGGGATTATTTAGAGTGTTTTGGGTAGAAATATCTCTTCTAGAATGCATGGTGACACCTAAAGAGTTTGAGAACAATAAGATCTATGTAGTAATGAAGCTCAAAAGTGAATAGCAGACGATGAAATATGGTAAAAACCTCTCTATTATATCAAAAATACATAAACTATCCAAAAGAAAGTAATAAGTTACTTACCATCTTGAGAACCTTCATTTGGGGGCCTTGTGGAACTCCTAGAAGTGTTCAAGCCAGAATGGTTCCCTATAGGTTCCACAAAGTTGCCAACATGATGAAAACCATTAATTAGATCAACAGAGGGTCTGAATTTGACAAATATATGTAAAAGAAACTTCTAAAAACTCTTAGCAAAACCATGATCATCTTCAAATACTTTAGTTGCTATCCTTATGGGATTATTTAGAGTGTTTTGGGTAGAAATATCTCTTCTAGAATGCATGGCGACACCTAAAGAGTTTGAGAACAATAAGATCTATGTAGTAATGAAGCCCAAAAGTGAATAGGAGACCATGAAATATGGTAAAAAACCTCTCTATTATATCAAAAATACATAAACTATCCAAAAGAAAGTAATAAGTTACTTACCATCTTGAGAACCTTCATTTAGGGGCCTTGTGGAACTCCTAGAAGTGTTCAAGCCAGAATGGTTCCCTCTAGGTTCCACAAAGTTTCCTACATGATGAAAATCATTAATTAGAACAAAAGAGGGTCTGAATTTGACAAATATATGTAAAAGAAACTTCTAAAAACAATTAGCAAACCATGATCATCTTCGAATACTTCAGTTTTTATCCTTCTATGATTATTTAGAGTGTTTGGGTAGAAATACCTCTTCTAGAATGCATGGTGACACCTAAAGAGTTTAAGAACAATAAGATCTATGTAGTAATGAAGCCCAAAAGTGAATAGGAAACCATGAAATACGGTAAAAACCTCTCTATTATATCAAAAATACATAATATATCCAAAAGAAAGTAATAAGTTACTTACCATCTTCTAATGTGCTATAATATACCATGCACATTTAAATAGATACATAACAAGTTTTTTGGAATATGCAATTTGTATGATGTCTTCTAATGTGCCATAATATACTTGGCCATCATGTCCAATGGTTGCTAATCCACTATTTTGTGTCACTCTCATGCTTTCTTTAGCTTTAACCTCAAATTTATACCCATTCATAAAATAACCTTTGTATGAAAATATCCCAGGTTTTGGTCCATGAGCCAAGCATTTGCCATCTTCAGGAAAATGATAAAATCATCAAGTGTTGAAATTTGATAAAAAAATAGTGAGTAGTTATCCACATAATATATTAAGATAGCATGTGAAAATAATTGAGGGACTTACATAATGTTTAAACCAATGTACAAAGTTATGGTGTTGTTCTTTTTGAATTTCAAAATCACTCCAACTTGGGTTTTTTGTTTCCAAATTTTTTTTATGTATCCTACATGAAGCATGACTAGTTTCAATAAAAGTATATCTATAATATAGAAATAAAATATATATATATATCGAATTTACCTTAGATAAGGTTGGATTTCCTCAATGTTGAACAAGACAAACCGATGTGCTTGGAATAGTTCCTCTCCAGAAACAAAACACTCCATAGCAGTACCAATTGGTCCCTCCTTATATGTTTCCGTACTATCCAACTCAACATTCTTACTATTCATGTATCGAGAATAAAAGGCAACGGCTTCCTCCATGAGATAGGCCTCAGCAATCGAACACTCTGGCCTATTTTTATTTCTAATAAAAATTTTGAGTCTAAATAAATAACGCTCAATTGGATACATCCATCTAAAATACATTGAGCCTGCAACTTTGGCTTCAATCGCTAAATGGATGGGCAAATGCATCATTATATAAAAAAATGTTGGAGGAAAGATCTTTTCTAACTTGCATAGAGTGATACAAATTTTCTTCTCTAATTCTTCCATCTTGCTAACGTTTATAACTTTATTACACAATTCTCTAAAAAATGATGACAACTCACTTATTGCCTCTGCAATTGGTTTAGCAACTATAGTTCTTAAAGCCAGAAGTAGAAGTTGTTGCATCAAAACATGATAATCATGGATTTTTAGTACTCCAATCTTTCTATCTAAAACATGTACTTTGCTAGAAATATTTGAAGAAAAACCATGTGGCAATTTCAAATCTTTGAGAACTTTCAAAAAAGTTTGTTTTTCATCATCTTTCATATTGTATAATGGATGTGGAAGAATTGATTTTTTAGTCTTGGTTGTTTTTATTGGCCACAAAGAATGTCAGATCTTTAGTTCCTCCATATCTAGCCTTGCCTTAATGTCTTTGGTCTTCCCATCTTTTTCTAACAACCAATCCAAAATATTTTTACAAACATTCTTCTCAATATACATGACATCCATGTTATGGCGTAGCAGTAATGTTTTCCAATAAGAAAGCTCAAAAAAGATACTTTTCTTTTTCCATTCACATTTTCCAAAACTTATGGGATCATAATCATTTAAAAGGTTGTCCACCTCTTCAGAAGATAAGGGCGTGGGTGCAGTATCATACTCAGCAGCACCATTAAAGTTCCTAACATCTTCACGCCATGGATGACTAGTAGGCAAGAAACGCCGATGTCTTAAATATACAATTTTTCTACTAGACGGAAGGTAAATCGACCCATTAGAAGAATGGCATGTAGGGCATGCTTTATATTCCTTTGTACTCCATCCAGACAACATCAAATAAGCTAGAAAATCACTTATTATCCACAACAAAGCTGCACGCATGGTGAAATTTTCACCAACAGAAGAATCATATACTTTTACACCATCATTCCATAATAATTTCAACTCATCAATTAGTGGACGTAGATAAATATGAATTTCTTTTGGCATCTTAGGTCCATCAATCAATAGATTCAACATAAAATAAGATTGATCCAGAATAAACGAAGGAGGTAAGTTGTAAACCATCAATATCACAGGCCATATGGAATGATTGCTACCTTTAACCATACTGAAGGGGTTAAATCCATCAGATGCCAAGACTAGACGTACATTACGAGGTTCAATACTAAACATAGGGTGTTTAATATCAAAATCTCTCCATACTTTAGAATCTCTAGGATGACTCATTTCTCCATTTTTACTTGGTGGCGTCTTTTTATGCCATGTCATAAGAGAAGATGTAACGGTGCACATAAAAAGTCTTTTTAATCTCAGAATCAAAGGGAAATAATGAAGAATCTTAGCCGTTATAGCCTTCTTATTTTCAACTAAACTTTTCCATCTAGACTTTTTACATTTTGGACACTCATTTAAGTTTTCATTTTCTCCATAATACAACAGGCAATCATTAGGACAAGCATGGACCTTCCTACATTTCAAACCAAAAGTGCTCATGACTTTTTTACACTCATACCAGCTTTTAGGAAGTGTATTATTTGGAGGAAGAATTTTTTGCATAAAATTCAAAACATCGCATGCACCTTTCTTACTCCATTTATTATCACATTTCATTTTTAATAAATCAAGTATAGCATCAAGCTTGGAGACATTACAATCAAGATATAGAGGAGTGCACGCATCATTCATGAGATCTTTAAATTTTCGAATATCACACTCATCAAGATATTGTTGAGCTTCATTACTTGAATTATTGATTTGCTCAACTTCCTCGTAAGTACCCATCATGTCATCTAGCATATGTATAGTTTCATTGTTGTTCACATTTTGTGTTCTAAGGTTATAGTCATTTTCTCCATGATACTTCCATCTTGTATACTGATCAAGGAATCCATGACACAAGATATGATATCGGGTAACATCTAAATGTTGATGAATTGTATTCTCACAAATTTTGCAAGGACAGTCTTTCAATGTTAGAGTTTCCTTTGAATGCAAAATTTAAGAAAACTTCCACACCCACACGAAAGTACATATTGTTTAATCTATCAAATTTTGAATTGCAAGAATACATCCAACTCTTGTCTTCAATAAACTTTTTTGCCATCTTGATTATTTCCTTCACTCAAACATAAAATAACAACAAACAATATGAGTAATAATTAAACTAAAAAGCAGATACAATAAAAGTTACTTTAAATGATGAAGTATAACTCAATATAATTTAATGATAATTGTATACTAGAATTGCTCTATTGCCATTTTTCATTTAATAATTATGAGACATCTTAATGTTATTAGGATAAGTTTGCACTACATGATCAATGACAATGGAAATTCAATTTAGCATTCTACCAAAAACACAAAAAGCAACTATTAACAATGTCAAAATGAAAAGTAGGATTTGATGATCAAGCAATTAACTTAAAAATAGTAATATTAGACAAATAAAAAATCACTCAATAGATTATATATAAAGATTGCTGACATACGATCAATTATGCATACCTAATGATCTGATTATACAAAGACCTTTTGGTTTACGTATACCTGATTATAAGCTTCTAGCTGTAGTATAATTTAATTCTCATGAATATTTTTTTACCTTGTAAATTAATTATTGTTCCTTTTTAATGAGTTGTAGAAAACCATACTCGAAGGATTATGAGACAAATCATTGCATAGATGAAGCTCTATGCAATGAATTCGATCTCTAGTTGATAGGACACTCAATAAAGGACCAATCTGTTCTTTCCTCGTTGACTATAACTCACAGACCTAAGTCTAACTCCAACCATCACATAACTTTCTAGTTCTTGTTCTTATAAATTTTAATAATACTTACTCCTGCACTATGTTTCCATGGCTATCTGCATTTTACCTATGTGGGTGACCGGTGTCTCTTCCACATTTCCCTTTTGTTGATCACCTATAATCTCCAAAACATGGCTTTTGTAGTTTCCTTTAGCCTGTTAACTCATTATTAGTTTTCATAGAGCCACTCGGCTCTCTTTAACCAAAATACAACAAATTTACAATAAAACTAATGGAAGATGCTTATTAATGGCCTAAACATTGAAGCTATGGGGAATCATCGATATCTATGTTGTGATTTTGGTTTTCGATTGTATTCCCCAGGCGAAGCTTATATCTATAATATTAACAAAGATGTAAAAATAAGGGATATTTGATTTACTGACTTCGTACACATTAAGCTTAATCATGTTGTGATATGAGATGAGTAGTATTTATATTGATTTGTTAGGATTAGAAATATCATTATTATAAGTAGTATCTTGTGTTGCATATAGAAGGGGACTGCTTCCCATCAGAGTGTCTTCCTTCTACGGAAATTGACAAATTCAAATGCCTTTTAACCAGCAGTCTGGCATTTCTGATGAAAACTGAAGCAACTTTATTTGACAGCATGAAACATAGAAGCAAGCCTCTCACCAGATGCAAATTCTAAATCTTTTCTACGGTATAGATTTAGAATAATAGAAAGGCCATGCCAATACAATAAGTATATAATATGTTTTACATTATTGTATAGTTCTTGTTAGATTTATGTCTTATCGATTCATAAGATTTGACTAAGTTAATTATGCGCTTGTTTAATACGTATCATCCATGATGGATGAACAAAAGACAAGAATAGCAGCACAATATTTCACAAAGAAATAGATAAAGAAACACACAACACGATCAATCAGAAGTAGTATAGCGTTGCTGAAATAGATCTAATCGTTGAAGTTTTCTTTTATTTTCCACTTCCTGAATATCTGTTGTAGATTAATTGAAACAAAATAGGAGCAAATGAATAACTGTGTTTCACAATCAATTTAGGGCTTTGGTTTGTGTTCCCTGACTGTTGTGAATATCAAATACTGATTAAGTAGAAGAGTTAAGACATGAGAAAGATCAGTAGTCGATCACCGGAAGAAAAGGGGCAGGCGAGAGGCGTCGTCGAGGCAGAAGAACCGAACTCTTTTTCCCTTTGGTTTCCAGCGGAAGTCTGGAACCCATGTCTTTATATATGTCCAGAAGTCCGCGAAAAACTATGTTAGTCCACTTTCTAATTTTCTTATAACCAGTCATATAAAACTTTGTTTGGAATTTGACTTGCTGTGTTTTTCTAAGAGAGTTACGGGGAACCAACAAAGTCTTAGGCTAATGTAGTTGTGTAATAGAAACATCAAAAAAGTCTTAATACCGGAATCTCTGTCAAATGTTATCAAATAGTTTCTGGTAGAAGGTCAAATTTTACTATATGGGTTTTAGGAACTTTTCTAAAGCACAGAAATCTACTTCTGAGAAAAATTATACTGCTTGAAACATTCAACTAGTAAAATTTTTTTGAAGGAAAATTGTAAACCCTCTAACCTTAAAAGGATTTGGCCTCTATTGATTGTCTCCCCTTGTCGTTCTGCTGCTTGCGGGTCTGCTGCTCGCCAGCTGCCTTGTTGCTCGCCAGCAATGTCGTTGTTTTGTTAGCCGCTGCTGCGTGCCACCAGCTTGAGCTACAAGACCATCACCCAAAGAATTAGTCATCAGCCACGCCAGAGATCACCAACACCGTCGCACCGTCTCCAGTGAGAGAGTCGTGCCGTCAGCAGCGCCGCTGTTTTGTTAGCCACCACTGCGTGCCACCCACTTCAGCTACAAGACCATCGCCAAAAGAATCAGTCGTCAGCCATGCCAGAGATCACCGCACCATCTCCAGGGAGAGAGTCGTGCCATTTCCATGGAGAGAGTCGTGGGGAAAGAGAGTGAGTTTCATCTGCCAGAGTTTTTGTGTGGATGGCAATTCACTAGGGCCGGTCTGGTTGTAAGTGGGAGTATTTTGCAGATTTTTTCAATCCATGACTAAGTAGACTCGCGGGAAAAATATCTAAAATATGGTGGACTGGTGGGAAACTATAACCAATGATGACACCCGTTAAGCATATACAATCGTTAAACTTGTGGTTACACCCCCCCCCCCGTCTGAAATACCCTGCTTTTCAACAGTGAATGGCTGGATAAAAGTTTGTCCATACTTTTACAAATGATAGAGTTGCAAGCAAAGTATGGAGTCAAATCTGTTGTTTCAGGATGTTGTTCTAAATTGTGTTTTAGATAATCCAAACCGTACATCTACCCTAAAGATCCAACCCTTGAAAAATAATAAATAGAACATGTCCGAAACAATGTCTCGCAACAACAAATATAGACCTGCAAAGTATAGGATGATTACTCGCTTAGTGAAATAAAAATTACCTTGCATTTATCTCAACATATTTTTCCATCAAAGCTAGATGTGAAGAGTAGTAAGTGAAGTATATTAACTAAGCATGGATATATAACTTTAGTAATCATTTCATATTATATTTCATACTCTAAACACAATGCATTGTCCAATCAAACATTTAATTGTTGTGATTTTTATATTTCCAATGGTATACACCAACAAAATTAGGAACCCAAAAAATAATTTACAAACAAGGCCTATTTACATAATTATGTGAAATCTGTCAAGAAACTAGTTGTTATTCCTAAAGTATTATGAGAAAGCTTCATGAGCTGCCAATTATGTTTCTTAGTTTATGGAATCAATAATAATGAAATTTAAGCAAATACATTTTGTGAGACTGGTGTTGAAGCTTATTGTTGGTCATTCATTCAACAATCAAGATCAGATCTACTCTCTAGACAATGATAAATGTATGCTATTTATTCTACATTTTTTATATATTTTTGTCTATTTAATATACTCATTTCATCATGGTTTGGGGGTTCACATACAAAAAGATCTTTCTCTAGATTTAAGAGCAATTTTCCTTTAAGTGAGACTTTAGCATATCTTTTTCAATAACTTATCCAGTCAGATTATCATGAATACAATATTTATTTTTCAATTCCATGAGATATTCAGTTGACAATATCTTTATAAAATCCATATATGTTTTATAATAAGGCAGACTTGGTACCTGAGATTTATCACCTTTCTTCCTATTTTTAATTGAGTTTTATTCATCATATGACTAAATCCTACAAACTAAATTATTTTTATCTGATATATCTCTAGAACATTCCTGCAAATCTATATCTTCCTAGTGATACCCATGAAATATTGCATTCCTCAGGAGTCACATGGCAAAATCTTGTGTTATATCACGTGGATGGCCCGTGGATGACATAATTCCATTAGGGGTTGCTCTTGAATATTCCTTATATTCCCAAACCCAAATTCCATGCTATAAACCACCATCCATGGTCACCCGTTATGACTGTTTGAAACCCAGAGAGGAACCTATCTCTCTATTTGCATTCAATTGTTTGAAGGATTGGATGACCCTTCCTCTGTTACAATTGGTTTTAAACAGTATTAGGTTGTAGAAATGGTAAGACTTTTTAATTTACACTGTTTTCCATCTAAATACCCTCCTTACCTACTTATCTTTGTTGTTTTGATCTAAATTATACAACATGGTCTTCTCTTCACTACTTAGTTAGTTGTTCTTGATAACTGTTACTAAAGTATCTATCTTAAATATCAACTTCCATGATTAATTAGGCTAAAGTTGCCCCATTTATCAAATTATCAATAAAATTTTCTTGACTTAGATCTACTAACATGTAGTCTAATTAATTCTTGTATATATTATTGATTTAATCTAAAAGGTTATATCAAGATCATATCCATTTTTCTATTGTTCTGTCTCATTTTTCATCATTTATCCCAATTGTCTAGGATGGGTCTATTCAGTCGAACATTCTGAGGTGATTGAAATCCATTACCTAAAGTTTAGGATCTTTGGGGTGTTGATGGGAAATCCACAATCATCTCCAACCCCAAAGTATAAAACTAAAGTTCATTTTTATATATTTAATCACTTTATTTTCATCAATTGATGCAATTTGATACTTTTTACTTGAGAATTTTGAAAATACAATAATACTTTCATGGTGATGTGGGGTGCCTAATGCATTCCCCACTCAATCATCATGCTTTCCTTTTCCTTTTATGCCCATGAGTGGAGTCAAATTTGGTCTTTTTTGCATTTTCTCATCAATTCAAATGCTTATCCATGTTAATCCTTATTTTACAAATAAAACATGATGGCTATTTATGTGGCCGCTAATATTAGCTTCTTTGTAAGATGTTTCTCACATGTAAAGCATTTTGGCAACTCCACTGAGAACTATTGGACAATCTGAGTTGTTTTCTTTTTTTTCTATTTTCTCGAGTTGATTCTTTCATCTAGATTTGTGATGATCTTTCAATTTGGTTTCCATAAGAAACCAAAGTCAGGCAAGTATCAGTCTGAGAACTAGCAAATTTTGACTGGACCCTACTATGGCATTTTTCCATATCTCACCTGTGGTAGAATTCATTATTCTACATGCTCTATTGCTTCTATCTTTTTTTTCAAGATTTCTTGTCAATCAAATGTTTGTTAGGGTATCTCGTAATTGCCATTTTTTCATTTCTATGGTGGATCTATCATTTTTATTTTAGGGTTTGATTTCTGCTTCCCATTTTAAGATTTTGGTTTCTACTTCCTAATTAGGGTTTGCCATCGCTTCATAATTAAGGTTTGATTTTCTCTTCCCATTTTAGGGTTTGATTTTCTTTTCCTAATTATGGTTTGCCACTACTTCTTGATTAGGTGTGAAATTCTATTTCCCATAACCCTAGTTTTGATTTTCATTTCCTAATCAGGGTTTTCCGCCGCTACCCATCAAGATTTGATTTTCACTTCCATTTTGAGGGTCGGTTTCCACTTCTCATTTAGGGTTTCTCCTTTTTTTTAAGATTTAGTTTTGCTTCATAATTTTTTGAAACAAAAAAGCAAATAAAATCATAAAAGAGGAGAGAAAATGATAAGAGTGGTGTTTCTTCATGAGAAATATATTTCCTTATTAATGATTACATGATTCTTTTGTTAACAGAAAAAGATTCCAAGTTCGCATGGCCTTTCTGATTATAATTTACTTTCCATATCTTGCTATTATGAGATTGCTCTTGAATATGTAAAAGATCACATTTGTATTATACAGACCTAGAAACACATGCGTCTACATAATGGGTTCCAACACGCAAGTTAGATCCCTAGATGAGGTGGGGTTAGTAAGGGTATTGGCATAGTATAATGTTGGACATATAAAGGTCTTGAGGACACCACTGACACACTTGATACGACCATTTGGCACTCCAAACGGCCGTCTCAGCACTTGAGATGGGCGTTCGGTAGTGTTGTCAACCTGTTTGCTATCTGAATCAAATGCCTAAACACTTTAGCACTTAATTCAACTCTCATTCGAGATCTAAACTCCTCTTCTAGGTCAAGACCTATGTGTGTGACCTTATAGGTCCCATATTACATTGGCAGTGAATGTCCCTAACAACTTATGACATCACAAGCAAAGAGTGGTGCCTAGTCGCACATCATTGCTACCCAAGTAAATGGAAAAGTTGGGGAACAACTTCAACCTACAATTTGTGCATGGTGTTACAGTGTTTGTATAGTTCCTTTGTCACTGATGTCTAGATTGAACTAGAGGCATGGATCGATCACCCTCATTATTATTCAATCTTGTTTCTTGAACCAAGAGTAGACTGTCTAAGATATATGTAAGCTCAATATCACATATTGACTCACATGCGCATGGACATGCTTTTCTCAGTCTCTCCTATCAAGAGGCCTAGGACATCACACTCTAGTAGGAGGGACAAATCCCATGTCTATCACTCACAGTCACACTCCATGCGTCAAAGCCACCCAATCATCATCGTTATAACAACCCATGTTTCAGGATTGTGTTTGATGATGTCAAAGTGGACCCAACGACGTGTGTTGAGTGTAGTGATTTTAGGTCTAAGAACCACAACCACCACCATCACTATGAGAGTTGACTATGACTTCCATGATAATGGATTCCATGTGTCAGTCTCATGGTGGGTCTGTCTGTTACATGGTTTTGTAACATGTATCTATGTGATTGGTTTGATATCATCATATCATGACCAATGAGACTCAGTCATCAACCAACTCACACTTTGATCTTATGTGTTATTGTTGTCTATCAACCTTCCACAATAACAACCGATCAGGGACATAATGAGAATGTAAATATATACTCTTAACACTAGTATGATCTCATTTCTTCCAAGCCACGTACTTGAAGACATACATCATTAAGTAATATTATTCTCTAGACATTTATAATGCTACATCATCATCTCATAACTAAATTAAACAAAATAAATTGGAAGATTCCTTTTTATTAATAATCAAATCATTTTTACATGATATGCCATTACAATCATCACATGATTGGCTCTTTGGGCATACATAACCAACAGACTCCCACTTGCACTTAGAACCAATCACCCACAAATCTTATTCTGAGTGACCTAACATGACCATCATGCTTCTGCTGTGAAAGTGCCTTTGTCAAGGGATCAACAACATTGCTCTCAGTTGGAACTTTGCAAATCTTCACATCTCCATGCTGCACGATTTCTTGTATGAGATGGAACCACCTTTGTATATGTTTTGAGCACTGATGTGATCTGGGTTCCTTAGCATGTGCAATAGCTCCATTGTTGTCACTATATAGCTCGATTACATCACTAATGCTAGGAATGACCCCAATTCTGATGAACTTCTTGACCCATACAGCCTCCTTTGATGCACTTGATGCAGCAATATACTTGGTCTCTGTTGTAGAATCGACAACTATTTCTTGCTTGGAACTCTTCCATCTCACAGCTCCATTATTAAGGCAAAACATGAATCCCGATTGTAATTTGTAATCATCTTGATCAGTTTGGAAGCTTGCATCGATGTAACCTTTTACCACCAACTCTTCCTCTCTGTCGTAAACCAAGAATTGATCCTTAGTTCTTCTCAAGTACTTGAGGATGTTCTTCATAGCTATCTAGTGAGCATCACCTGGATTTGACTGACATCTACTCATCATGCTCAAGGCATATGAGATGTCTGGACAGGTACACAATATTGCATACATGATGGATCCAATAGTTGAGGCATATGGAATCTCACTCATGCATTCCCTTTCTTCACAATAACTGGGACATTAAGCTCTAGATATAGAGACATCATGATGTGTAGGTAGGTTTCCTCTCTTTGAGTTCTCCATGCCGAACCGCTTCAGCACCTTATTAATGTATGTGCTCTGACTTGGTCTGAGAAGTCTTCTAGATCTATCTCTATAGATCTTTATCCCCGAGATGTAGGATGCTTCACCCAAGTCTTTCATAGAGAATGTATTATCAAGCTAAGTCTTTACCTTTTGTAAAGTAGGGATGTCATTCCCCATCAATAGTATGTCATCTACATACAATGTGAGGAATGTCACTATGCTCCCACTAACCTTCTTGTACACACAAGGTTCATCTTCATTTTGAGCAAAGCCAAACCCTTTGAAACAAAAATTTCAGCTCTGAGATGCTTGCTTCAATCAATAGATTGACCTTTATATCTTACAAACTTCATTGGCAAACTTTGGATCTATAAACCCCTCAGGTTGTGTCATATACACATCCTCCACAAGATTCTCATTAAGGAATGCAGTTTTAACATCCATTTGCCAAATCTCATAGTCATGATAAGCTGCAATAGTAAGCATGATCTTGATGGATTTAACCATGGCCACTAGAGAAAAGGATTTTCCATAGTCCACACCTTGAACTTGTTTGAAACCCTTTGCAACCAATCTACCCTTATACGTTTGAACTTTTCCATCCATGTCAATCTTCTTCTTGAAGACCCACTTGCACCCTATGGGTTGCCCTTTTAGGTGGACCACCAAAGTTCATACTTTGTTGATATACATGGATTCCATCTTAGATCTCATGCACTCAAGCCATTTCTCAGACTCTGGTCTCTCTATAGCATCTTTATACATAATCGCTCATCTTCTATGACCAATTCACTACCTTCCTAAGTTATAAGATATCCAAATCTCTCATGTCCAAGGTGTGTCCTATTAGATCTATGAGATCTTGGTGTTACTTGAGGAATTTGATATTCTAGAAAACCTTCTGAATCTTTTGGTTCCTCTTGTACATGTAATGCTTCAATATTTTCTTGTTGGTTTCGAACCTCTTTGAGTTCTACTTGCCTCCCACTGTTTCCTTTGGAAATAAATTCCCACTCTAGGCATACAACTTTTCTGGCAACAAACACTTTGTTGTCATATTGGGAATAAAAGTAATAGCCTTTGGTCTCCTTAGGATATCCAACAAAATAAAATTTATCAAATCTTGGGCCAAGCTTTTTAGGAAACATTTTCTTAACATAATCTTCGCAACCCCAAATCTTCATAAAAGACACGTTGGGACGCTTCCCATACCATATCTCATATGGTGTCTTTTGAACGGATTTAAATGGTACTCAATTTAGTGTATACACAGAGGTTTCTAGAGCATACCCCCAGCAGGTAGTTGGAAGCTCATCTAAACTCATCATAGATCACACCATATCTAGTAATGTGTGATTTCTTCTTTCTAATACACCATTATGCTGAGGTGTTCCAGGCGGAGTCCACTGGGATACAATCACATGCACTCTAAAAAGGTCCTCAAACTCTTGGTTTAAGTATTCTCCACCTCGGTCAGAATGAAGTTCCTTAATACTTTTATCAAGTTGTTTTTGTACTTCATGCATAAATTCCTTGAACCTTTCAAGAGCTTCTTACTTATGTTTTATCAAGTAAACATATCCGTACCTACTAAATTCATCAGTGAAGGTAATGAAGTATTGATACCCACCTCTAGTGGTTGTTCTAAAAGGTCCACATACATCAGTATATATGAGTCCTAATAGATCACTAACCCTCTCATTGTAACCAATGAAAGGGGTCTTAGCCATCTTTCCCAACAAACAAGATTCACATGTCTCTGATGATTCAAAATCAAGAGAGTCCAGATAACCATCTTTTTGGAGTCTAGATATGTGATTCTCATTTATGTGCCCTAGACAACAATGCCAAAGGTATGTTTTGTTTGAGTCATTGAGTTTTTTCCTTTTGGTATTGACGTTATATACACCTGTCTCTAGATCTATCAAGTATAGACCAAAAGGCATTGGGGAACTATCATAAAAGATCCCATCTTTGGTAATAGAACATCTTCCAGTCTTTATAAGAAATTTGAATCTGTTCTTGTCCAAACAAGATACAGATATGATGTTCCTATTAATGGCAAGTATGTAATAGCAGTTCTCTAAACTCTATCACAAGCCCACTTGGCAGAGATAACTCATAGGTTCCAACTGCGCTAGCTACAACTCTTGCGCCATTAGCAAAATGCAGTTCAACCTCACCTTTCTCTAAAGGTATACTTCTCTTCAGATCCTTTACATTTGAGAAAATGTGTGATCCACATCCGGTATCAAGTACCGATGATGAAGAGGTAGCAAAGTTAATCTCAATAACATATACCCCAGAGGTAGAGATCTTTATCCCTTGCCTCATCTTCCTCGGTTGCCTTATCCTTCTCTTTACTTTGATCACAAAAGGTTTGGATTTTATCTTAGACACAAAATGCATTTTGGATTTTCCTTTGTCCTTGGAATCAACTCGGCTGATCATCATCATAGATTTATCCATCTTCATTTGTGCTTCAATATTTATCAAGATGTCAAGCAACTCTAATAGCAGTCCAACCATGTTGTATGAGTGATAACACTCAATGAGTTGGCTATATGATTTAGTCAATGATTGCAAAATCATATCCACGGTCAACTCTTGACCCAAAGGAAATCCTAGTTTCTCAAGATGCTCCATATGCCTAATCATATTAAGCACATGAGGCTTTACTAGATCTCCCTCTGTTAGTTTGCACTCAAATAGTGCCTTAGAGACATTATACCTTTCATGCTTGTCATGTTGTTTATGCAACTCATAGTTCATACAGCACAGCATAAGGTTCTTGATGTTCACAACATCATTGGCATGCTTCAAATAAGCATCCATGTCAGTCTTAGGTGAATTTAAAGTGGATATTGGCTCTGGTATTTCAGGATCATGCATAACACTTCTCAAGGTTCTGAACCAGTTATGGAAATAAATCTCATTTAAGTTGTCTGAACATGACGATTTGTTTGTCATTTGATTCTACAAGAGATAAAGTTTGCATTTGTCAAAAACCCTTTTGATTTGATTTGATTTGAAAATTTTGACAATATAATTAGGTCTTTAATTATTATCACTCCTACTATATTATTCAAATTTATAGCCCTCAATATCAATTTGGAATATTGCAGTGTACAATATTCAAGTGGGACAAGATCCAAACCAATAGTCAATACCCAACCAATGCTCGCGCTCATGACTAATTGTTAAGGTAGGCAACAATTGCCAATTGCATCATATGAAATTCTTAGATAGACCATATGCACAACTCTTTGCCATAATTAGTTGCATGCTTCTCAGTTTAGACTCTCTAAGAATCACCAGTTAAGCCTAACCCAATAGCCAAAAAAATAATAATGCACCCCACTTGGCGGTCCCACATTATTATCATCACACTTCCACAAGATAGACAGCATACCACCCTTGGGGTTCCCATGCTTGGTCAATCAATCTTTTCATGTGTGTTGCTAATGGAAAGAATCTTAGAGTTAATATTTTATTTGAGGGAGTTTGTATTTATAAGTATATACATATACTTTATCCAATCACCACATATATAGTACATAACATATACATGATATATCCCACCACAAAAACACGCGATAAACGAAAGTGATGGTTATGGCCAATCCTAATGTAATCCCTTGGAGCCACAAGGAATTATGGTCATCTAGGTCTACATCACATGTAGAAACCTATTTTTGATGAAGATATGTGCTTGCCCATCTGGATTGATCAGTTCAACCCTTGAATTGATGGGCTCGCCTCATGGCTGGTTGTTAGGTCATCCCATTGGTCGCTTGGTCCTTCTATCTACCATTGATTGGCTCCTCCAGCAAATTATTTGTGTCCACCAGGAGATTGGTATGGCTTTTCCTCCATGTCCTCCAAGGTCCTTCATCTTCGTCATAACAGTAAAGTACATTATCCTACTTTTACATGATTATAGGAAAACCTTGAGTTACATTCGAGGGGAGCAAAGGTAGAAGAGAACTAACTTTACATGGGAAGATAAGATAGAGGCTCAGTGTGCGGATCAAGATAAATGGATAAACCAATCACATACAATCATGCAGAGATAGGGTTTATTGGCCACAACCATGCTACACATCCACCATCAAAACCATTTTAGGGCGATGCGTGTAAATTACATATTATATATATATATATATATGTATGTATATATCATATATATATATATATATATGTATATTAGTTTGGGATTATCATGGTGTTTGGATTTGATAAGATATTATTCACATCGCATGTAACAATAGAATGAAAAAATCAAAATCTGATCATATCGATTATCCTGTAATATAGTAAATTGACGTTGGCTCTGATACCACTGTTGGAAACAATGGTACAGAGCAGGAAGCGGAATTTAAAATTTTATTACCATATTCTCCATAAATAGTAGATCACGTCGATAATTATAATGCAGGAAGGATGGTTAATGGGATATACCTGGTCCTGGAGCAAGTCCATTGACAATACTCATCATTGTAGATGTGCAACTCTGAATCTTAGTTGCATTGGCACTTGTCTGATTGCTGCACCTCCTGGTCTGCACCACAGATAGCATCCACGAACATTGTCTTCTTTAGCATCTCCTCTTGTCATTGACTGCTAGTTGATGTTGTCCTCCAAGTAGCAAACAATAGCTTCATGCCTCTATGGTAGTCCACACTGACCGCCTAGAACTCTTGTCGTCTTGCTGGACCGGATAGGAAGGAGTTGTCCCTCTCCTTTGGTGTACTAGTCACCGACTTGCTCTCCAATAAAGACAACTCTTAGTTGTTCCCTCTCATGGTTGTCCCTCCCTTGTCGGGTTGGATTTTCCTGGGCTCTCGTGGTTACCACAACCAGAGAGGACAACAGTTGTCAGAGGAACTGATTCTCAGTTGTCTGTGTTGTAGTTGTACTTTGGGAAGCCCCCAGTACCCCTCTATATATAGGAGGGGTTAGGGTCAGGGTTCCCTGTCCCCAACCAATGCAGGACTAAAGTGAGAGTGGAAAGGACAAGTAGATCTTGAATTTTCATAACTTTTCTAGAAATTGCACAACATGTGACAACTAAAACGGTTGTTTGGCTGAGCCAGACGATCGTTTTACACGTGAGATAGTCGTTTTGTAGTTTCCAGTTGTGTTTAAATTTGGCAAATCAATTCCCATCAATGTTAGACATTGATTTCCTTATGCAACAAGTATTTCTCAAGAGGAACGAATAGGAAAACATCTAGAACCTTCCCCAGTTGTGCTGGACCATCTCGCCCATGCGAGATGGCCATCTTGGTTCATCCATACGGTCATCTGGTGACCCAAGTCAAGCCCATTTGGTCGGGTCAGTTCGTTCAATTGTCAATTTGAACACACAACCAGGCTTGACTCTCAGACGCCCGTCTCAACACTTGAGATGACCGTTTGGCACTCCAAATGGATGTCTCAACACCTGAGATGGGCATTTGGCAGTGTTGTCAGCATGTTTGTTGCCAGAATCAAATGCCTAAACACTTTAGCACTTAATTCAACTCTCATTCCAGATATGAACTCCTCTTCTAGGTCAAGACCTATGTGTGTGACCCTATAGGTCCCATATTACATTGGCAGTGAATGTCTATAACAACTTATGACATCACAAGCAAAGAGGGGTGCCTAGTCGCACATCATTGCTACCCAAGTTAATGGAAAAGTTGGGGAACAACTTCAACCTACAATTTTTGCATGGTGCTATAGTGTTTGTATAGTTCCTTTATCACTGATGTCCATATTGAACTAAAGGCATGGAGCAGTCACCCTTATTATTATTCAATCTTGTTTCTTGATCCAAGAGCATACTGTCCGAGATATATGTAAGCTCAATATCACATATTGACTCAGATGTGCATGGCCATGCTTTACTCAATCTCTCTTATCAAGAGGCCTAGGACATCACACTCCAGGAGGAGCGACAAATCCCATGTCTATCAAACATAGTCAATCCCCATGTGTCAAAGCCACCCAATCATCACTGTTATAACAACCCATGTTTCAGGACTGCATTTGATGAATGTCAAAGTATACCCAATGACATGTGTTGACTGTGGTGATTTCAGGTCTAAGAACCACAACCACCACCATCACTATGAGAATTGACTATGACTTCCATGATAATGGCTTCCATGTGTCACTCTCATGGTGGGTTTGTCTGATACACTATTCTCTAACATGTATCTATGTGATTGGTTTGATATCACCATATCATGACCAATGAGACTCAGTCATCAACCAACTCACACTCTGATCTTATGTGTTATTACTGTCTATCAACCTTCCACAATAATAACCAATCAGGGACATAATTAGAATGAAAATATGTACTCTTAACATTCGTATGATCTCAATTCTTCTGAGTCATGTACTTGAAGACATACGTCATTGAGTAATATTATTCTCTAGACCATTATAATGTTACATCATTATCTCATAACGGAATTAAACAAAATAAATTGGAAGCTTGCCTTTTATTAATAATCAAATCATTTTTACATGATATGCCATTACAATCATCACATGATTGGCTCTCTTGACATACATAACCAATATGTCATGGGGCTACTAAGTACATCTCATGTTACGGTTGAATGAATCCTTCTATTTTCCAGATCTAGGTTCATACACAATGTATTTACCATACATCCCTAAAGTTATTTCATCAGATTCATCCATTTATAATGTTTTGGAATACCAAGGAGTATCGTTTTTTACTCTTCTAAAAAATGGAAAATTCCTTTTACTTTTTGTATGTTAAAGAATGTGTAGAAGGATTTATCATGATGCACAATATGTATATATATTTCACACTAAAACTTTTTTTGACCCCCTTGACCTAAATTTAGGAGCTAACAAGAGTAAATATCTCACCTGGTCATATAAGAAATTGGTTAAGATAAACAGATCAAACAATGTCGAAAAACAATCTAAAGTGGGTGCTAAAGGAGGTGTTGGCCGTCATAAGAAGGACGAGCCCATATTAGGGGAAAAGATCAAAGAAACTATGTAGGTATTGGAGGGGTTGACATCTGTGGAGGTCTTGCAGCCACATACCCTAGAGCATCTAGTCAATATTCCTTATATGCATCCATAAAAGTCAATCATCTTGGAAGGCGTGTAGTGTTCTGTCCAAGTCACTCAGTATGCCAACCCAGAAATGCATTCTTTTCCATACATCGTATGGAACCCTTTTAGCATAAACCAATTCAGTTGTAGACTTGGGGCTTATTATTATCTATCACATGTGAATGTTGGTTCAGTATTGATACCTTCTAAACCAACAACATTCATTCCAATCCCTGCCGGTGAAACTAAGGATGAGAAGAAAGAAGAGGGGTGAGATCAATGGAGAGAACTATGAAACCACAGAGAAGGGCAATGCTTTTAGAAATGTTCACCATTTGCAACATGGGAATGCCAATGGAGTATTTTCCAACCAGAACATATTATATCGACTGTGCCTCCCAGGTACAATTCATACATCAAAGGACCATATGGGCTCTTGCCACTTGTATACATGGTCGTTCCCACAACACAAACTTCTAGTGGTACCCATGGTTACATCCAGTAAAGTGGAGGCCATCCCAAAATATGCTTCCACAGATCCCATCATGACCAAGATCCTTTGTAAGATTAAACTGTTAGAGAGGAATATATATGGGGAAAAACATTTGGAGACTTTTTCCATTTCCCAAATGAAAATCTATGACACAAGTTTCACATGCCAAAATTTCATAAACACCCAGGGAAGGGTGATCTATTTTCTCATGTTAATTTATATAGTTCTAACATGTTGGAACTATTGGGGAAGAGTTCATTGATTTATATTCTTGGAATTCGGGTCAAGTCCTGACCAAAGAGGACTTGGAGGAACTATAATAGAAGATAGATGAAGGCTTCTCTAATTTTGTTGGGAGGTGGTGAGAACTAGACACCGAGTAAGAGTTGACACCAACTAAAAGAGAGACATTCGACATGGAGATAAGAGCATTTCACTTTCACTTAAAACATTGATATCCTTGAAGATGTACAACACATTCTCTAAATTGATTCAAGTCAGAGTCCATATTGAAAAATCCATCAAAAGTGGGGTCTACCAGAACATAAGCCTCACTATTCATCCTCAATCCACATTTTCAACAACAAAATAGAATTTAGAGTGAACAAAAACAAAGGGTGTTGACTCGACAGTGGGAGGAGTATTGATTCCATGTAGCAGCAACAATGGCAAGAAACTATACAAGTATCTCTAGCTAAAACACAACATCCCAAAGTCGGCAACATCATTGTGATACTACAACTACAACGTTTCCAAACAGTACCACCCAATACCCAATACTTCCAACGTCAATATGTGGCTCCACAATAACAATACCAGCCAAATGAGTTCAATGGGTATGTACCACCACCATTTCACAATCTTGTATAACAACCTATAATAAATAGCCCACCACCATAAGGAGGGTATCCATTGGCTACTTGCTTAGTATAAGAGACAAAAGAAAACCTAAGAGGAAGTTCATTGCCTTTGGGATCGTCCCTCCTCACTATCTTTCCTACCATCTAACACCTCTTAAAGTTACCCCAGCATAAGGGATGCTTTAAATCCCTTGCCTAAAAGCTATAACACCAATGCCCATTGTGATTATAATCACACCAAAGGACACAAGACGAGCACATTCCTAGCCCTCAAGAAAGCTCTAAAAAAATATAATTGAGTCAATGTGTGTTGAAGTGGTCATGTCAGAGGACATGTTATCATCATTCAACATTGTGGTTGCCATCATAATGGCTAGACATCAAGGAACGTGATTGTTCTATCCCTTGAAGAAAAACCTCAATAGTTGGTACCAGAATGCTTATTTCATTGCTTATGCTAATGAGAAGAAGCATGTGATCCCTAGGATCGTACATAGAGAAGTCAACATATTAAGGGCATGTCTAGGATAACACATTTGACCAATTTGTGTCCCAAAAGCACCTTCCATGGCTGCTATTGGGACAATTATCATACCATGGACTATTGTGATTCAGATAACCTTCCCAATTGTGATAACTCAAGAAGGCAGATAATCAGAAGTCATGAACATGTGTCTGTGCAAGTTGTATCCCAATTCACTTCAGTATAGATTCATCCATCCTTAGACAAATGGAAGACGGTCTAAATATATGAGGGTGTACCCTCAAATGCTTCAGAAACAACAATATATGAGAATACTGGCAGAATCCTCATTCTTGTAGTCAACACAAAGCAAGTGCCTCACACCCCTAATTTGTGTGAAGAAATAAACCCCAGAGGAGCAGAGATCATTCAGCTCTTAAACAATCTAGAAGGAGAGGTATAATTGGCCAACGTGATGCAAAGCTCTAGAATGTACATGGAAGTCATGAGAAGACCCTCAAAGGATCCATGTCTCCAAGGAGGTGAAACCATAAGTGCTTGATGCCACCATAAGACTGATTACAACTCTAAACCTGATATCCTTCTTTAAAGAAGAAATGCCTATAAGGGGGAACATAACAGGTTGTTGGTTATCACTACCTTATATAGAGGTCTCAAGACCCATTCTTGCTTCATCGACAATGGGGAATGCCTTAATGTATTCCCCCTTAATATGGTCATCAGTCTAGGAAGAGATCCTTCTAACCTACAACCAACAATCCAGAGAAAAATGTCCTTTAATGGTGCATTAAAGGATGCCTTAGGAGATGGATATTGAACTATATATTGGCCCAAGAAAATTATCAACCTTGTTGGCAATCACAGATATAGGCCCTTCAGTATGTTTTGATCATAACATGGTTGTCCCATCATCATTACATCAAAATCTCAAATATTGGCTAGGTATGTCATTGTCGACTTCCATGTTGACAACCCAAGCAATACCATAGATTGTATATAGGAAGAAGACCTTAGGATCAGGTTTGAGATGCTCATGTCTCTACTTTCATCTAGTATCACCATGAAGACATCGAACATGCCATATTCCATATGAACTTATGTGGATTACTCAGTGATTATGGGAAATGAACATCAATATGGATCAAGGCCTAGGACCTAAACAAAAGGGTAGTGTGGAAATTGTACAAATTTCACAACGAATGAAGCATGTGGGACTTGGTTTCTATGGCCAATCCTACTCTCACCCTTGCTTTACAAGACAAACACCATATTGGAAGCCAAGCTCGTTGTGGTCTACTCTAAGTTATTTGACAAAGTGAGGCTATGATGCGAGTTTTAATGCACAAACAAATTCCCTGATAAATTTATCCTAGGTTTCAAACCTTTTTCACAATGTAAACCACTCACCCGCAAGTTGACATATTAATTGGAATATAGAAAATGGTCAAACAAAAGAGGCAATATATTAAGAAATTTCCTGTGGACCATTTTTTGAAAAATACTTAAAACCAAATTTGAGGGTACTTATAAGCTATTGTTTGAATTGAAAGTTGCAGTGTAAGGAAATGATAAAAAATGGGTTGGACATAAAAAGGGAGACGCATGCATTGAGGCACAACTTTCCAACATTTCTTCCTCATAATGAGAGAAAAACTCATCCCAAGGAAAACAACTCTCAATAGGACGAAAAATGAGAGAAAGTGATGCTAGCATGTTGATGAATTTGAGTTCCACTTCCTCTCAAAAACCAAGGTCACTAATAGTTACCACATCTACATGGATGACGTACATGCTAAGGCTCTTGGGAAAAGGCTTGAGGACAAGAAACTTCTTCAAGGAGAAGACAAGGTCTTGTTATGACAACAATGCGGCAACAAAAACAATGACTTTGGGTCTGGATCTATATGTGCAATCTCTACACTGACATAAGATGTTTCTAATTTTTGTAAAAATAATGTGCACCAAGGTATATTAGATATCCCTTCTATGTCTTTATTGTACAATTTTTTTTATGGCTACAATGGATTTCTAGGCAAAGGTATTATTTTAAATTCTGTCACACCCCTTCACTCAAAACCTTATAGTGGTACTAGAGGTGACATGTATGCTTTTAGCATCAGTTTGAAGCTTAAACCACATACCATTAGTGAATGAATAATTGTGCAATGTGTATCCACTTTCATCACCAAATACCTTATACCATATGATATATCTATACTATATCAAAACAAATGTGATGCCTTTGAAATTTTTTTGGTGGATGTGGATATGAAAACTGCATTATTGTGGTGTTTGTGATCGAAAAACATGTAATATCTCTATTTTTGATGTGATCAAAAGTATGTTTGATATATATGGCCTCCATGACATGCCTCTTTTTCTACATTATTCAAGTAAAAAATCATTTTTGCAATTAGGATATGATGATGTATTGACACTACTGGTGGACAACAGTGGAGAGGAGGAGTTGATAAAAATCCCAAACCAACAAGGAAGGTCCTTATAGGGTTCATGATGAAGACAAAGCAACAACTCCATCAAAAATTGAAGAACTGTCAGAATAGGGAATACAATTAGGTGATTGGTTTTCCAGTCAGTCAAATGAAAAACCTTGTAAAGGAAGATTTAGGGTTATGTTAGATGTGAATCTCTTGGTTTTTTTTCTATAACTCTTATTGGTACAATATCGTGTACTAATCTCCATATCTCATTTTATCACTTGTGGTGGCTATTGAAGTATATGTACAATATAGTATATGTCATGGTGATTGGACTCATATGATTATTATATCAAAAGAATCCCTCTATATAATATTAAATTTTAAGATGCATTCCATTAAGCAATACACATGAAACCTCGATTGGCCACGTGTGGGCACGCTCAGCATGGTGCATCATCTATCTTGGTGAAGAGTAATAATAAGGATGTGGGCCTACTCAGCAAGGTTCATAGCATATTGTATTGGCTTTTGGATTGGACTTGGCTAGGTGATCTTAATAGTATTAATAACCTATGGGCATAAACATGTCATATTATTCATTAGATGATTTATGACAAGGTGTTTTGCTACCATCCCTCCAATAGTTGCATTGGATGCAATTTTCCTACCCAAATAGTTAACTTATGAGTGTTCAACCAAAGTTGACCCATAACTTAATGTGTTGTGGATTTTGGATCATTAGAAGAATGCTTGTTGCAATCATCTAAATTAATAGTGAGGGTTATTAATTTGATCAAAAAAGTTAGAGAATTACCAATGAAAGGTAAAATGAACATGGTCAAATCAAATTGATTTTTCAAATAAAGTTGTTAACTTGTGCAAATTTTTCTTTCTAGATCTAGTGGAAAACATACATAACAAATTTTCATTGTGATCGGTCCTGGATAAAGAAAAGTTGAATGGAAATAGCTTCCTTGGTTGGTATATAACATTGAGAATTGTTCTCACTCATGAGCATAATATCTATGTCCTAGAAACACTAGAACTATAGGAACCAGTTCCAAATGTGTTGAGAGCAGAAAGGGAAGCATCTCATTAGCATACCAATGGCACTATTATCATCATGTGCCTCATGCTAGGCCTTCATGAATCATGAGGTTCGAAAGAAACACAAGAACGTGGGAGTTATAGAAATGGCCATATGATCTCAAGAACATGTTGCGAGATCAATCTAGGCACTAGAGGTATGATGTCTCCAGGGCCATGTTTAAGTGCAACATGACTGGAAGTGATCCAATTGGGTCTCATGTACTCAAATTTACTAGGTATGTAGAAATTCTAGAGAGTTTAGGATTCCCCTTAGACCAACAGTTGTCCACTAATGTAATCTTGCAATCATTTTTGGAATCCTACAGTTAGTTTATCATGAACTACAACATAAACAAATTTGTTCAATGTTTGCCAGAGTTGCTTGACATGTTGAGAAATGTTAAGATTCAAATGAAGAAATATAAGGAAAAATCCGTGTTGATGGTCAAAAAAGGATAGGGAAAGTCAAAGGGCAAAGGTAAAGCTAATAAGAGTTATAAATCTAGCTAAAATATCAAGTCTTCTAGATTTAAAGGTAAAGGAGTAGGAATGGAAGGTAATCATCACCATTGTCACCAGGCTAGACATTGGAAAAGAAATTGTCCTCTTTACCTTGAGAACTAAAGAAGGAGGAGGGGATAGGGATACCTACTATAGGTATATGTGTTAAGAGATAATTACCTACTTCTTCATCTTGGGTATTTGATATTGTATGTGGATCTCACAATTTCTCTAACATGAAGCATATGAAAAGAAGTAAACCCTTATTCAAGGGAAAGGTGTTGTTATTGGAGAAATAGTTGTGCCACAAATATAAGCATATATAGTTTATGTTTGTCCAATGGGCTTGGCATAGAGTTAGAGAACTATTATTATGTACCTACAATAAATATAAACATTATTCTTGAATCATGTTAGACAACAATGACTTTGAATTTAAAAATAAAGAATTGATAAATTTCTAATACAAAAGATGAGATATCCTATGGCATGCCCCCAATGTATTATGGTTTATATTTATTATATATTTAGACAAGTTTGTCTAACGAAAATACTAAGAAGTCAAAACTTGATGAATCGGAAAAATACCTTTAGCACTTTCTTCTAGGGCACATAAATGAGTAACACATTTTTGCACTCCATAAAGATGGTTATCCAAACTCTTTTGATTCTCAATCAATAGAGACAAATGAATCTTGTTATTGGACTAGATGACAAAAACACCCTTCACCGGTAACAATGATAGGTCAAGTAACTTATTTGGACTCATGCATACTAATGTGTGTGGACCTTTTAGCATAAGTTCTAGATGTGGATGTCAGTACTTTATCATATTTATTGATTACTTTGTATGATATGGATATGTGTATCTTACGAAATACAAATAAGAATCTCTTGAAAATTTCAAGAAATTCATAAAAGAAGTACAAAACCAACTTGCCAAGAATATTGAAGTATCATGGTGGAGAATATCTAATACAATAATTTGAGGCCCTACTGAGAGACCTTGGTATTGTATCACAGTTGATCCACCTCAAACACTAGAACATATTGGCATGTTAGAAAGAAGGAATCACACCTTGTTGGATATGGTACGATCAACAGTGAGTTTAGACAATCTTCTAACTTCCTTATGGGGATATGCTCTTTAAACCACTACATTTACACTTAATCTCATACCTTCTAAATTGGTTCAAAAGACACCATGTGATATACATAATGCGAATCATCCCAATATGTCTCTTATGAATATTTGGGGTTGTGAATCTTATGTTAAGAGATGATCTTTTGAAAATCTTGGAACCAAATTAGATATATATTTCTTTGCTAGATACCCTAAGGAAAATAAGGGTTATTACTTGTATTTTCCATATGACAATAAAGTGTTTGTTGCTGGATCTATTATATTCTTGAAAAGGAACTTATTGTCAAAGGAACTAGTGGGAGGAAAATTGATCTCAAAGAAGTTTGAGGCTAATAGGATAACATTGAATCTATGAAGGTAAATGAGGAATAAAGATATTCACATGCCTTTATTGAATATCAAATTTCTGATGCAGCATAAGAACCTCAAAGGTCTAGTAGGATATGTTTGAAGGTTGAGATGTTTGTATTTCCCATTACTTAATCATACAATTTGTTGGTCACAGACGATGATGAGCCATCTATCAACAATGAGGCTACTAAGGAAGTAGATTCTACTAAATGGCTTGAATTCATTAGATCTGAGATGTACTCCATAGATTCCAACAAATTATGGACTTTGGTGGACGAACCTAAAGGGGTAAAACTTGTAGGGTGAAAATGGGTCTTCAAGAAGAGACTAACATGGATGGTAATGTACAAACCTACATAGGATGATTGGTTGTAATAGGTTATAGAGAAGTTCAAAGGTGTTGAGTACGATGAAACTTTTTTACTAGTTTTCTTGGTTAAATCCATTAGGATCATGCTTGCCATTACATTTCATCATTACTGTGGGATTTGGAAAATGGATGTTAAAAACACTTTACATAATGAGAATCTTCTCGAGGATGTGTACATGACACATCCTAAAGATTTTAACTCTCCAAATGAATCCAATAAAGTTTGTAAACTCTAAAGATCACTTTATGGATGGAAGTAAGCGTTTATAAGCTAGAATCTTCATTTCGATAAGACTGTCAAAGAGTTCAGCTTCCTTAAAAATGAATATGAACCTTGTATTTACAGGAAGGTTAGTGGGATCATAGTTGTATATCTAATATTATATGTGGATGGCATATTATTGATGGGAAATGACATGCCTATTCTAAAATTGATTAAGACTGGGTTAAGAAACATCTTATCCATGATGGACTTAGGTGACTATCCTAAATTTTAGGCATTAAGATGTATAGAGATAGATCTAGAAGGATTCTTGGCCTAAGCTAAAGTACATACATGACAAAGTGTTGAAAAGATTTAGCATGAAGGATTCTAATAAAGGAAACTTACCCATGTATCATGTAATAGGCCTCTCTAAATCTAGAGTCATGTCTATTTGGAAGAGCTAGAATGCAGGAGAAAGATTCCATATGCATCTGCAATTGGAACATGTATGTTATGTGCACGCCTAAATGCCTTGTATGCCTTGAGCATGACAAGCATGTACCAGTCAAATTCTAGTGAAGGTCATTGGAGTGCCATTAAGAATATCCTAAAGTACTTGAGAAGAACAAAGGATCAATTCTTAATATTTAGATGTGAAGAATATCTAGTTTTAAGGGTTACACTAATACAACTTTCCAAGCTGACAAGATAGATTTCCAATTACAATTAGGATTTGTGTTTCCCTAGAATGATAGAGTTTTAAGTTGGAAGAGTTCCAAGTAAGAGATAATTATACAAAAAAAATTGATTATATTGATGCATCCAATGCAACAAAGGAAGTAGAATGGATCAAGAATTTCACTAATGAACTTGGGTGTTTCCAACCATTAAGAACACAATAGAGTATTACTATGACAACAATGGAACCATTATGTAGGTTAAGGAACCTAGATCACTTCATTTTTCCAAGTACATACTATGGCAATATCATTTCACATGGGAGATCGTACAATGAGGAGATGTAATGATTTGCAGAGTACCAATTGAAAGTTATGTTGTTGAACCCTTGAAAAAGCACGTTCACATAGAAGCACGATGGTCATGTTAGATCACTTGGAATTCACTCATGAGTGATTGGATCTAGTACAAGTGGAAGACTATTGGTTGCATGCCCTTAGAACCATCATGTAATGATTATAATAGGGATACATTATATATAGTTTGTTTATTAATAAAAGACAATTTAACTTATTATCTTTATTGAAATATTGAGATAACTAATAAATGTAATAGTCCTAACAATGTTTTGACTATATGAAAAATGTTTTTGGTTGAATACTTGACCATGAGATCATATGTATACTAAAGACTATTCCTACTTTCTATCTCCCCAGTCGAATTTTATTGTGGATATTATAGTACAACAATAATATATAAGAATAGTTTGTATGTTGAATGATGAATATGCCTCTTTATTCACACTATTAGATATCAATTTAGGTACATGAGTACTTGTTAGAGAACAAGTTTCACTATAGAGACTCACTTTGAGAATGACACATGGAAACCATGTCATGGCAGTCAGAGTCATATCTTAATGTAACAGTGGTGAATGTGACCTATAAACCTAAAATCTCTACAATTATAACATGTCGTTCTTGTTTGTATGCATGCAAAGAGAGACAGCCATATGATGATTGTAATGGAACATCTTGTAAATTATATGATTAATAATAAAGGCAATTTTGTCTATACGTTTGTTTAAATATGAGATGATGATATAACATGATAGTTGTCTAAAGAATGATACTACTCAATGACATATGTCTTCAAGTTTAGGACCTGAACAATGAGATTATATGTATGATAAGAGAATTTACATTTTTTCTTGTGTCCCTATTCGAATATTATAGTGGAAGCTAACAGACAAAAAAATACATCAGACTAGAGTGTGTGTTGGTTGATGATACAATCTCATTAATCATGTTATGTTATATCAAACCAAACACATAGGTACTCTTAGAGAATAGTGTACTAGACAGACCCACCTGAGAAGTGATACATGGATAACAGTCATAATCATATCTCAATGTGACAGTGGTGATTGTGATTCTAAGTCCTGAAGTCATTACACTCATCACATGTTGTTCAATGTATTTAACATCATCCAACATGGTCTTGAATAAGAGTTTGTCTCAAAGGTAATGCTTGGATACTTAGCAACACATGAGGATTGATTGTGAGTGATGAAGATGGAATTTTTCCCTCCTATTGGAGTTGATATCCTGGACACTTGATAAGTGAGATGAGAAAATGTATGGCCATATTCATGTGATCCAATATATGATATTTAGCTCACATGCATCTGTACAGTCTGTTGTGGTTCAAGGGACATGGATTGAATGATTAAGAGGATGACATTTCCATGCCTTGAGTTTAATTTGTATGTCTAAGACAAAGGAATTCTACAATCGTAGTAACACTAATCACGGATCTAGGTTGAAGTTGTTCTTCAACATTCGAATTATATGGGTAGAAATGATGTGTTTCTAGATACCTCTCATTATTTATGATGTCATAAATTAGTTATGGACGTTCACTGCCAAGATAACTTGGTACCTATAGGGTCACACGCATAGGATGCATCTGGAATAGGAGTTTACTGATGAATAAGGTTTGGCTTAATTGCTAAAGTGTTTAGGTAATCAATTTAAACAACATTGGCTGAAAATTGGCTGACTAGGAATGTGAGTCAACTGACTCAAGTGTTCAATTGACTGATTCAAGTGTTAAGTCAACCGAGTGAGAAATCTAGTTGACCGACTAGACAATCTATAAGACCGGATCAAGGATTGATGTTGACGTCATGTGGTGCCTTGATCATTGAATTTAAAGCCAATATGTTTGTGAATAGGAAAGCATTCCAATTGACTGACTACATATTCCAATCAACCAACTGGGGTGACTGACTCAAGTTTCAAGTGGATTGGCTCATGAATTGCAGTAGCTATAAATTCGTGAAAGTCCATCTCTTCAACTCCTAGTTCATTTGGAAATCCTAACCTTAACCCTCCTATAAATATAGGGTTAGTCAAGGATTTTAGAAGACAACTTACAATGACAAATGGTTTCCTCTCACAGTTGTGGTCATGTGAGAGCATGAACAAGTCTTACCCATAAAAGGGAGAGCAACCTCTAGCATGTTGACATCGAAGGGAAAAACTCCTTCTTGTCGTCTCTAGTAAATTGCAATGAGGAGTTCCCAGTGGTTCGCGTGGACTACATAGAGGCATAGAGGTCATTGCCACCACAGTAGGAGGACGTCGTCATCTTTTTTTATGGTGCTACACCAGGAGGCCACCACTGAAAAACATCTGGGTGATGTTTGAGAAAGAAGCACATTGTTGCGAGGACCATGTATATACCTTACGAACCCTATTTCCTAAATAAATCATTGTTGATGCAATCGGCTTGTTTGGGATATAGGAAAATAAAATCCACTGCCTTATATGATGCCCAATTTCCCTATAGTGGTATCAGAGCCACATAATTTGTAGTGTACTGGATTTAATCGATATGATGATATTGCATTTTATCATTTATTTGTTGCATCCAATGTGAATACTTAATATTATTAATGTGCATATTCAATTAAAACCACATACTCCTATATATATGATATGTTATATAGGAAACCAATATGTGTTGCCCTAAATTTTGTTTTGATGGTGGATGAATGTACGGTCATGGCCAAAGACCCCTTGTGGATGTGTGTGCCTAGTTGAATGGTTTTATTCATGTTGTTATTTGGTTTTCATACTAAACCTCTACTTATTCTCCACATGTAACTTAATGCTTCCCTCCCTATATTCCCCTCAAATGTAACTCAAGGTTCACTTTTATATTGTAATAAGTTAATAGGAATAGGATAGTTTTAATTTATGTTTCAATAAGAGAAGGTATTCTGCACTAGGCGAGTCGACCGACTGATAAGTTGAGTCGATCAACTGAAAGACCGAGGAGTTCAGACGACAAGAGGAGCCAATCGATTAGTTGGAGGCCCAACTAGTCGACTGAAGGAGTCTAGACACCACTTGAGATAGGAACCAATCGACCAATCCATGAAGACCAATCGACCCAATGTCTTATGGTTTTTATTTTCTAGATATAGAGACTAGTGTGTATAATGTACATAGAAAAAGTTTAAAACTCATTAATTCAAATAAAACATACATTTGGCATTGTTGTCTAAGCCACATTAATGAGAAATGCATCTCTATACTCCATAAAGACGGTTATCCAGACTTTTGATTTCAAATCAATAGAGACATGTGACTCGTGTTTATTGGGCAAGATGACAAAGATTCCTTTCACTGGTCACAGTGAGATACCAAGTGATCTATTAGGACTTATACATACTAATGTATGTGGACCTTTTAGAAAAAATGCCAGAGGTGGTTATTAATACTTCATTACCTTCATTTGATAATCCCAGTAGGTTTGGCTATGTGTACTTAATGAAACACAAGTCAGAATCCCTTGAAAAGTTCAAGGATTTCATGAATGATGTACAAAACCAACATGGTAAAAGTATTAAAGCACTTCATTCTTATCAAGGTGGAGAATACTTAAGCCATGAGTTTGAGAACCTTTTACAAGCATGTGGTATCGTGTCATAGTGGAATTCACCTGCAACACCACAACATAATGGTGTGTTAGATAGAAGGAATCGCACATTACTAGACATTGTGTGAGCAATGATGAGTTTTGTTGATCTTCTAATTTCATTCTGGTATATACGTTAGAAATTGTCATGTTTACACTTAATTGTGTACCATCTGAATTGGTTCAAAAGACACCATATGAGATATGTCATGGGAAACGTGCCAATGTGTTTTTTATAAAGATTAGGGGATGTGAATCTTATGTTAGAAAGTAGTTTCTTGAAAATCTTGGAGCCAAGTCAGATAAATGTTATTTTGTTGGATATCCCATAGAAATAAGGGGATAATACTTGTACACTCCATCTAAAAACAAAGTGTATGTTTTCAAGAATTTTGTATTCCTTGAAAAGGTATTTATTTCCAAAGGAATCAGTGGGAGAAAAGTAGAACTCAAAGAATTTGAAGACCAATAGGAAAACATTGAACCTCCAAAGGTACATAAGGAACAAGAAGACTCACAATATGTTGTGGAATCTCAAGTTCCTCTTATAACACATGAGCCTTGTAGATCTGGTAGGAAACATCCTGATCCTGAAAGATTTGGTTATCTTATGACTCAAGAAAGGGATGAGTTGGTCATTGATGATGAGCCAACAACCTGCCTAGAAGTTATTGAGGGACCAGAGTCTGAAAATGGCTTGAGGCCATGAGATCTGAGATGGAATCCATGTACACCAACAAGGTATGGACCTTGGTTGGATCCACCCGAAGGGGTAAAACCCTCAGGGTGTAAATGGATCTTCAAGAAGAAAACTAGCACATATGGTAATGTACAAACCTATAAGGACATATTGGTTATAAAGGGTTTCAGACAAGTTCAAGGTGTTGACTATGACAAAACCTTTTCTCCAGTTGGCATGGTAAAATCCATCAGGATCATGCTTTCCATTGTATCTTATTATGACAATGAGATTTGGCAGATGGATGTTAAACATGCATTCCTTTCCCCTAATCTACTTGAGGATGTGTACTTGACACAACTCAAGGGTTTTATAAATCCAAAGGAATTCAATAAAGTATGTAAGATACAAAGGTCAATCCATGGGTTGAAGCAAGCATATCGGAGCTGGAATCTTCAATTTGACGAAAACAGTTAAGAGTTTGCCTTTAGTCAAAATGAAGATGAACCATGTGTTTACAAGAAGGTTAGTGGGAGCATAGTTGTATTCCTCATATTGTATGTAGATGACATACTATTGATGGGGAATGACATCCCTACTTTATAGATGGTAAAGACATGGCTAAGAAGTACCTTCTCTATGAAGGATTTAGGTGAAGCATCCTATATTTTAGGAATCAAGATCTATAGAGATAGATCTATAAGGCTTCTAGGTCTAAGCCAGAACACATACATTGACAATGTGTTAAAGTGGTTCAACATGGAGAACTAAAAGAGAGGAGACTTACCCATGTCCCATGGTGTTAGTATATCGAGAGTTTAATGTCCCAATTCCTGTGAAGAAAGGGAGTGCATGAATAAGATTTCATATGCATCTACAATTGGATCTATCATGTACGCAATGTTATGTACTTGTCTTAATGTCTCATATGCCTTGAGTATGACTAGTAGGTATCACTCAGATCCCGGTGTAAGTCCATGGACTACCATAAAGAGCATCCTTAAGTACTTGAGAAGAACTAAGGATCAGTTGCTTGGTTATGGCAGTGAGGAAGAGCTGGTAATAAAAGGTTACACTGATGTTAGCTTCCAAACTAACAAAGATGACTATAGATCGGAATCCAAATTTATGTTTTGCCTTAATAACAGATCTATGACCTAGAAGAGTTCCAAGAAAGAGATAGTTGTTGATTCTACAATAGAGGTTGCTTACATTACTGCATCTAATGCAACAAAGGAAGTTGTCAAGATCAAGAATTTCATCTTTAAACTTAGACTGGTTCCAAGCATTAGTGATGCAGTAGAGTTGTATTGTGACAGCAACAGAGCTATTACACAAGCTAAGGAACCTAGATCCCTTCAGCATTCCAAGCACATACTGCTGTGGTTCCATCTCATATGAGAGATCATATAGTGAGCAGATGTGAAGATTTGTAGTTTATCAACTAAAAGCAATGTTGTTGACCCATTGACAAAAGCACTTTCATAGCAAAAGCATGATGGGCATGTAAGGTCACTTCGGATTGTGATTGGCTCTAAGTGCAAGTGGAATTTTGTTGATATGTATGCCTAGATAGCTAGTCATACAATGATTGTAATGGCATATCTTGTAAATGATTTGATTATTAATAAAGGAAATTCCATCTATATGTTTGTTCAAATATGAGATGATGATATACATGATAGATGCCTAAGAATGATATTTCTTAATGACATATGTCTTCATGTGGAGGACATGAACAATGATATTATATGTATGATGAGAGTATTTACATTCTATATTATGTCCCTAGTCGGGTATTATTGTGAAAGCTAATAGATGACAATAATACATAAGACACGTGTGTGTTGATTGATGACAAAATCTCATTAGTTATGATAGGATATATCAAACCAAACACATAGGTACTTGTTAGAGAATAGTGTATTAGACAAATCCACCCTGAGAAGTGATACATGGATAATAGTCATAATCACATTTCAATGTGATAGTGGTGATTGTGATTCTTGGACCTGATGCCACTACACTCTTCACATGTTGTTCAATGTATTTTAACATCATCCATTGTGATCTTGAACAAGGGTTGCAATAAAGGTGATGCTTGGATATATTGTGACATGTGAGGATAGATTGTGAGTGATGTAGATGGGATTCGTCCCTCCATTGGAGTTGATATCATGGCAGCTTTATAAGTGAGATTGACAAAATGTATGGCCATACTTGTGTGAGTCAATATATGATATCGAGCTCACATGCATCTCTATAGTATGATCTGGTTCAAGGAACATAGATTGAATGATTACAAGGATTATGTTTTCATGCCTCGAGTTCAATCTTGATATTTGAGACAAATGAATTATACAATTGCAGTAACATTGATCATAGATCTAGGTTGAAGTTGTTCTCCAACTTTCCAATTACTTGGGTAGCAATGATGTGTTGCTTTGTGATGTCATAAATTAGTTATGGACATTAATTTTCAATGTAACTTGGGACCTATAAGGTCACACACATAGGATGTGCCTCGAATATAAGTTTTGTAACGAACTAAAATCTAGGTACATTCTTATTTGGCCCTTTTTGTAAGTTTTCCTATCCTTTTTGTCCTTGATGTTGAATTTGTGAAATTATTAGTGGTTTGGAGTATATTTTATATCTATTCATGCCAATGTTTGGGTTTTTGCACAAATACCGCAGTTAATGTTTCAATTAGGGTCTAAGATGCAAAATAACCACTTAAGTGATATATATATATATACATATATATATAATTAAAATAATTTGTTCTAGAACTTACCTTAGCCTTATGGAGCAAGCAAGAGAAAAAGGAATAAATAATAAGGCTTTAAACATGATAATGTAGCATTAAATAATTTAATGTGACTAATAGTGATAATAATGTGTAAAGGGGATAAAACTCCTAAAAGGAAGACTCATTGGATAAAATAACTTTCGATTTGAATTCTTTGGATCTAATATGGCTCGAGGGCCAATTTTCACAATTTTGAGGTAATAATAACTATATCTATTTTATTTAGAAAAGAAAAGGTGAGTTTTCTCCAAAATATGAAATAAATCATTTAGTGACTCCAAAAGTGGCAACTAATCTTATATTTGTAATCTACACATTAAAATTTTCCTATGGGAAAATTTTCATCTAATTTGGATAATATTTATTGCTTATATGTAGATTAGGAGAGAGAAAGACTAATTAAAGTCCAAAATATTAAATAATGTGTTAAATAATCCCAAAAGAGAAAATTAATGGTAAATTCATGTTTCACAAGTTTAAGTTTGCTTGAGGGTGAAGTTTCACATTAAATTGGACAACTCTACATGTCTCTAATGCATTAGGAAAGAGAAAATGTGATTTACATTACAAGATTCAAATAAAATACTTAGTCTCCAAAACTGAAAACTAATGCCAAAATTGGATTCTACATGTCCTAATTAGTCTAGGTATCAATTTTCATTTAATTTGGAGTTTTTTTGCACCCTCAATTGAGGAGAGAGAAAAAGATGAATAATTATTGTGTCACTATAGTCCAATTAAAACTCAGAATGTATTTAAATGTCACGCACCCTTGTATTTCTACATGGATAATCAGTTGTTGGATTCCGATTTTGCGGTTAGTGCTTTGTCACCTACCTTGCATCGTTATGGGAAACAGGTCACCTGGTAGGGTGATTTTAATACTATGATATCTTCCTTGAAACTTGATTTTTGTCTGAGATTTCTTCGCCAAAACATTTGTAGTTTCATTCTACATTGACCAATCCTTTACACAAGAGTTTTCATCAAGTATTTATGATTTACCCAATTCCCCTCTCCAACCACTCGTACCTTCTACCTCGGAGCTCTAGAACGGGAACCCCACCTATATATAGTGGTTCCTATAGCTCTACTACCTTCTACTCTACCCTTCTTTACACTCAATTTCTTCTATGGTCTCGTCCACTCTCCTACCAATCTCGATCTTCCTAACCACCAATCAGCTATAACTAATGGTGCCTCACTCCATCATTTTTTAATTGGTCTTTGGGGTAAGCTTCCTCGACCCCCAATCTTTAGTTCTAATCTTTCAAAACCTCAGATTGTCACCTCGCACAGTTTTCCCCAATTCATAGGGTAACAACAGCTTTACTTCTTGTAGCCATGGTGAGGAGGATGATTCCCCTTGTTTGAATACTTGTTTTACCCCTCTTTTCTCCTTTCTTTAGTTTTCTCATGCGAGGGTGTTTTGGTCATTTGGCCCACTTTTTTTGCTTTTAGTGAGGTCAAACTGACCCTTGACCAAGCAACTTGGATGCACCTTATTGGGCCAAGTTAGTTGGGCTCGATCCCTCTCTCTCTCTCCCCTTCTTGTGAATTCTCACTTCTTATTTGAATTTTTCAAATTTCCTGATTGGTCAGACTAAAAAAATCATATCTTTTTATCTGCTCCTCCAAACATTGTGTAAGAATATGTTTTGGAATCAAAATATGAGATACTTCTAGTAAAAATGTTTCCAAAGTCTGATTTCTACATTTTCAAAGGTTGATTTTTGGGAATCTAGTAAAGTATGTAAAAAACATTAAAATTGTAACTAATTCATATAACTCCAAATAAAGCAAGTAAATATGTTTTCTTGATCAGAAAAACATAAGGAATTGATTGGTTTAGGTTTTGTGACCAAAATCCAAGGATTTCTGAAAAGGTCTAAAATTAGGGTTTCTTTACACTTGTATGCATTATAAACCCTAATGTGATTAAATAGAAATTAGGCAAAGGTGATCTTGGAATCTTCTAAGTTGGTGAAAAGTGATAACTATGACTCTGAATTAAGGTATGTGCATCTTATCCCTTAAGTTGGGCATATTTGATAACCAAACCCTAATTTCCCAGAGAAACATGAACTGGAACCTTTATTCCTATTATTTCTCTTTTTGGTATAATTGATTTACTACTTGCTTGGGTCTTTAACCCACTTTCCATATCACTAGTATTTGTTGCTTAATCTTTCTATATGATTTCTTTGAGCATGATGATATGTTTGACTTATTAGCTAATGTATTGTACTTATGTACAACCACCCATAGTTGGGCATGTGTTATTTTGCATAGGGAAATGTGTTACTCTCCCCATATATAAATATTTTGTAGGTGACTGGGAATGTGTTTACTCTCCCCTCACCTATTGATTGGGGTCTGGTAGGTGCCTCATACCTACTTAGATAATTTTCTCTAACTTAATCATTCATTCAAATTTTCTTGTTATTTGTTATGGAAAGAATCTTATATGCTATGTGCCTCATACTTTTGACCCTCCTTATTTCTTTTCTATTCTATATCCTTTATTTTCCTTTGTTGTTCTTATTCTTGTTTTTGTTCCTTATTTGAAACATACCTTGTTTTCTCCTCTTGTTGGGTGATCTCAATCACCCAGGCATAGGACAAGGAGTGGAACAAGACCAAGGAGGACCTACCTAGGAGTAGATTTAAGGAGACTTTATTGAGATATCTAGGTTGCTATTGCTAGATCCTGTAGTTTTCTTTTCTAGTTTATGTTTCATGAAACTCATGTAGTGAACTGAGATCAAAGCAATGTAATAAATTTGTATTTTATTTCTATTGCTACTATTGACATTTTTGTATCTGGATCATTCTTATTTAAATGAAATTATTATGCATGCATCCTTAATAATTTAGTATTTTTCATTAAATTTTAGTAAGGGGGTGATCTCACCTCCTTACAGCATGGTATCAGTTCCTGTTAGGTATCTATTAGGGCATAAGTTGAAAGCAAGGGTGTCTAGAAAGGATCAGGGTTCGGGGGTTGGCAATATTTTCCTCTACGCCACTAGTTTGATTTACGAGGACTCTTGGATCCACATGATACCTTCCTGGCTTGAGCTAATACTGACTGTCTGAAATAGCATGCCTATAGGCATAGTAACCTTAAACATCTATGTTGGATACTCTTGGGAACCTTGTATGATGACCTTGTGACTTTTGTTAGTATGGATACCTAATATAATTCTCTTATGTCCCAAAGGACCACATGTTTGGGTAGTTTGTCCCTGGAACCTAGACTTTGAGCTTTGGTGATGTTAATTAAGTGTTAGATCCTATACATGGTTTGGTTAGACTCACCCTTTTACCTCTAATTTTAGTTTGACTTGGTAGGTCAAACCTTTTAAGGGGTGGAGGGGTAGTAGTAGTACCTTGATAGATCATGGATATGTTGATTTCGAGGACGAAATCCTTTTTTAGGGGATTGAGTCCTTAACATACAAAATGTCATGGATGGGTAAACCCTAATGTAATGATAAGTGAGATAATTGGAACCTAACCCTGAACTTAATAAGAAGGTATAAGTGAAGTATAATGATTATGTTGACCTAAATCCTAATATGTAGCCATCTAACACGGATATATGCATCTTTAATGACTTTAATGATACATTAGTGACATTAGTTGTCATAATCAAATAAGATACATTGATACACATAAAACCACATAATCTTGAGTTAATATGAATATCAACTCATTAATATGTAATATGTTTCACCTTGTTCGCTAATATCTACCTAATGACTCAAATATGGTTAATGAGTAATTTGATTCACATAAACATGCATGATGCCTAATGTGGTATTAAATGTGCATAATCAATAACAGGAAGTGTATAAACATGAGTAAATGAATAATGAGGACATTAATGTGAGTAAGAAAGGTAATGTGACAATGTATAGATGTTTAATATAGGTAGAAGTAATAAATGTGGCACTAATTGGATTATTGTAGACTTAATAACAAATTGGATAAAATTACCTATTTTGCACAAATAATATGATATAATTTAATAGAATGATAATATGAGGATAATGGAGTCTAAATCCAAATTATTAAGGATAATAGTCAAATATAAATATTGAGATAATTGAGAAAAGTGCAATCGTGCTAAAACTCTTAATGAGATAAATAAGAAATATATAGGGTTTCGTACATAATAATGAAATATAACTCTTTTGACAACAAAGTGAATAATAAGATACAATTAGAAGAATAATAAGAATGATTTAATATCATAATAAATATAATGCTAAAAAAAGTTAATTGTGGTATATCTCATAAAATGAAATCTCAATAGTGAAACCCTTAGTGATCCATGAGAACCTGACCTATGAGGAGTTTCTGGAAGTACCATGGTTTGGAAGAAACAACCTTGGAGCTTAGAGATGAGATGTTTTGTACTCACCCTTCCCTCTTCGCTTGAGATTTTGGGAACGAAATCCTTTTTAAGGGGTGGAGTGTTGTAACGAATTGAAATCTAGGTACATTCTTAATTTGGCCCTTTTCCTAAGTTTTCCTATCCTTTCTATCATTTTTTTCCTTGATGTTGAATTTGTGGAGTTGTTAGTGGTTTGGAGTATATTTGATCTCTATTCATGTCAATGTATGGGTTTGTGCACATATGCCTCAGTTAATGTTTCAATCAGGGTCTAAGAGGCAAATTACCACTTAAGTGGCATATTGTTAAAATAATTTCATTCAAGAACTTCCCTTATCCTTATGGAGCAAGGAAGGGAAAAAGGAATAACTAATAAGGCTTTAAACATGATAATGTAGCATTAAATAATTTAATGTGACAAATAGTAATAATAATGTGTGAAGGGGATAAAACTCTTAAAAGGAAGACTCATTGGATAAAAAAACTTCAAATTCGAATTGAGGGCCAAGTTTCACAATTTTGGGGTAATAATAAATATATCTATTTTATATATAAAAGAAAATGAGAGTTTTGTCCATAATATGAAATGAATCATTTAATGACTCCAAAAGTGGCAACTAATCTTATATTCGTAATCTATACATTAAAATTTGCCTATGGGTAAATTTTCTTCTAATTTGAATAATCGTTAATGTTCACATGTAGATTAGGAGAGAGAAAGAATAATTAAAGTACAAAATATTAAATAAAGTTTTATATAGTCTTAGAAAAGAAAATTAATGGTAAATTCATGTTTCACAAGTTTAAGTTTGCTTGAGGGTGAAGTTTCACATTAATTGGATAATTGTAGATTTCTCTAATGCATTAGGAAAGATAAAGTGTGATTTACACTAAAAGAATTAAAAAATACTTACAGTCCTTGAAAATCAAAAACTAATGCCTAAATTAGATTTTATACGTCCTAATTAGGCTAGGTATCAATTTTCATTTAATTTGGAGTTTGTTTGCACCCACAATTGAAGAGAGAGAAAACGATGAATAATTAATGTGTCACTATAGTTCAAATCATACTTGGAATGTATTCAAATGTCGGACACCCTTTTTATTTCTGTGCGGATGGTTAGTCGTCAGATTCAAATTGTGTCGTTAGTGCTTTGTCACCTACCTTGCGCCGTTTTGGGAAATAGGCCCCTGGTTCGGTGATTTTCAAACTGTAATATCTTCCTTGATACTTGATCTTTGTTCAGATTTCTTCCCTTAAACGTTCGTAACTTCATTCTGCATCGACCAATCCTTTACACACGAGTTTTCATCAAGTATTTAGGATTTACCCAATTCCCCTCTCCAACCTCTCGTACCGTCTACCCCAGAGCTCTAAACGAGAATCCCACAGTGGTAAATCTATCGCCTTCCACTCTACCCTTCTCTCCACTCAATTTCTTATGGGGTCTCATCCACGCCAATGCCAAGCTCGATCTTCCTAACCACCAACCGGCCACAATTGACGGCGCCTTGCTCCACCATTTTTCAATTGGTTTTTGGGGTAAGTTTCCTTGGCCCCCAATCTTCAGTGCTAAGCTTTTGAAAACTCAGATTGTCACCTCATGTAGTTTTCCCCAATTCGTGGGGTAACAGTAGCTTTGCTTCTTATAGCCATGGAAAGGGGAATGGTTCTCCTTGTTTGAATCCTTATTTTGCCCCTCTCTTTTATCCTTTCTTTGGTTTTCTCGTGCGAGGGTGTTTTGGTCATTTGTCCCACATTTTCTTTGCTTTGGGCGAGGTCAAATGGACCCTTGACTGAGTGACTTGGCTGCACTCTATTGGGCCAAGTCAGTCGGGCCTGGTCCCTCTCTCTCTCCCCTTCTTGCAATTTCTCACTAGTTATTTGGATTTTTCAATTTTCCTAATTGGTCATAATTATAAAAATCATAACTTTTGATCTGCTCATCCAAAAAATATGCATGAATATGTTTTGAAATTGAAAAAAAAATGAGATATTTCTAATAAAAATGTTTCTAGAATCTGATTTCAATGTTTTCTAACTTTGATTTTTGGGAATCTAATAAAGTATGTAAAAGTCCTAAAAAATTGTAATTAATTCATATAATCTCCAAATAAAGCAAATAAATATCTTTTCTTGATTAGAAAAATATAAGGAATGGAATGGTTTAGGTTTTGAGACTAAAATCTAAGGTTTTCCAAAAAGGTCTAAAATTAGGGTTTCTTTACACATATGCATTATAAAACCCTAATACATCTGATTAACTTGAAATTAGGCAAAGTTGATCTTGGAATCTTCTAATTTGGTGAAAAGTGATAACTAGGACTCTAAATTGATGTATGTTCATATTATCCTTTAAGTTCGGCATTTTGATAATCAAACCCTAATTTCCCAATGAGGCATGGACTAAAACATTTGTTCCTATTATTGCTCTTTTTGCTCCAATTGATTCATTACTTGCTTGGATCTTTAACCCACCTGACATATCATTATTATTTGTTGCTTAATCTTTCCATATGATTTATTTGGGCATGATGATATGTTTGACTTGTTAGATAATGTAGCGGTACTTATGTACAACCACCCATAGTGGGGCATGTGTTATTTTGCCCAGGGGAATGTGTTACTCTCCCCATATATAAATATTTTTAGGTGACTGGGATTGTGTTTACTCTCCCCTCACCTATTGGTTGGGGTTCGGTATGTGCCTCAACTTTACTTAGTTAATTTAGTCTAAGTTAATCATTCATCCAATTTTTTTTATTATTTTGTTATGGAAAGAATATTATATGTTATGTGCCTCATACTCCTGACCCTCCTTATTTCTTGGGTATTCTATATTCTTTATTTTCCTTTATTGCTCCTATTCTTTTTTTTTTCCTTATTTGACATGTACCTTATTTTCTCCTCTTGCTGGGTGATCCCAACCACCCAGGCCTAGGACAAGGAATGCAACAAGATCAAGGAGGTCATGCCCAGCAGTAGATGCAAGGAGACTTTACTAATATGTCTAGGTTGCTACTTCTAGATCATGTATTTTTATTTTCTAGTTTATGTTTTATGAAACTCATGTAGTGAACTGAGATCAAAGCAATGTAATAACTAGTCTTTTCCTCTGCTGCCACTATTGACATTTTGTATCTGGATCATGCTTATTTAAATGGAATTATTATGCATGCATCCTTCATAATCTAGAAGTATATGGATGTTATGTATTTTCTATAAAATTTAAGTAAGGGGGTAATCTCACCTCCTTACAAGTTTACTCATGAATAAGGCTTGACTTGATTGCTAAACTGTTTTGTTAATTAGTTTAAACAACATTGGCTAAAAATTGGCTGACTAGGAATGTGAATTGATCAACTCAAGTGTTGAGTCATCCGATTCAAGTGTTGAGTCGACTAACTGAGAAGTCTAGTCAACCGAGTAGATGATCAGTAAGATTGGATCAAGAATTGATGTTGATTTCATGTTATGCATTGATCATTACTTTGAAAGCCAATATGTCTATGAATAGGAAAGCATTCCAGTCGGTTGTGTAGATATTCTAGTCGACCGACTAGGGTGAAAGTCGACTAGATCAAGTGTCAAGTCGACCAGCTCATGATTTGTAGTAGCCAAAATTTTGTGAAAATCCATCTCTTTGACTCCCAGTTGATCTGGCAACCCTGACCCTCCTATAAATAAAGGGGTAGTCAAGGCTTTCGGAAAACATAATCAAACTGACAAACATTGCCTTCTCATAGTTGTGGTAACGTAAGAGACTGAGCAAGTCTTACCCATAAAAGGGAGAGATAGCCAGGGAGAACAAATCAGCGCTAGCACGTTGACATCGAAGGGACAAACTCTTTCCTGTTGGCTTTAGCAAAGTGTGACGATGAGTTCCCAGTGGTATGTGAGGACAACATAGAGGCATGGAGGTCGTTCCACCATGATAGGAGGACATCATGAATGGCCATTAATGGTGCTACACTAGGAGGTCATCGTCGACAACCATCTAGGTGTTGTTTGAGAAAGAAGCACGTCACTGTGAGGATTTTTGTTGGGCTTGCTCCAGGACCAGGTTTATACCATGCAAACCCTCTTTTCTAAATACATTGTTGTTGACACGGTCTGTTTGTTTGGGATAAGGGTAGAATTTTTTTTCCTACTGCCTTATGTGCTGCCTGATTTCCCTACAGTTCTATGTACTTCAACACTACCCAACATGACTCATAATAAGGATTGATATACATGTATTGATTGGTTGTACTATGACACTTGTGGATTATTGTGAGTGATGCAGATGGAATTTGTCCCTTCGTTGGAGTGATATCCAAGCCACTTGATAAGTGAGACTATGAAATCATGATGATGCTCATGCTATTCAATATATATTATTGAGCTCACACAATCTTAATATCTGCTCTAGTTCAAGAAACATACATTGAATGTTAATAGGAAGACAAATATGTGCCTCAATTTCAATCTGGATACTATGACAAAGGAACTACACGGTCATGGTAAAATTGGTCACTATACATGTTAAAGTTGATATCTAATTTAGTCATATTAGTTGGGTAGCAAGGATGTGTTTCTTGATACCAATCTTCTCTTGTGATGTTTTGAGCATCACTGCCATTGTAATAAAGAAACTACAGGGTCACAACATAAGGATGCTTAAAGGGATTGAAGCTCACAATCACACATATGATTGGAATGGTTTTGAATCATGTATAAGATAATTTCTACCTGAATCAAAACTGGGAGAGCCATTCGGTAGAGTGAGGATTAGTTGATCGGTGAGTGTTAATCAACTGAAGGATCGTTAATTGGGCAAGTGACCAATCAACACATTGAACAATCCCTTCAAGTGATCGGGTGAAATTAGGGTTGAATAGGAATTCGAAAGGCATGATTCATTGGAATCTAATTGAGTAGTTTATATCAGAACATGACTTCCTAACTAAGAAAATTGGGCAACTATATAGTCTACTTGGCTGAGTGGGTTAGTGATTCAGCCATTTCATCAATGAACTAACCTATTGCAAAGTTTGTTTGATTTTTCCATTTTGATTCTAATTGTGAGTTGTGTTGTGAGTTGTGATTAGGAATGAGATTGGATTCTTTGGAAATTCAAGCTTATGAATCTCCTGTGTGAAGGGGTGAATGTCAAAATGGAGACATACTCATTGAGACACAAGTTATTAAAGAGTTCTTCCACTTGTAGAGAGAAACACTCTTCCCAAGGAATATAGTCTACAATAAGAGGAAAATGATATATAACTACTCTAGCACATCGATGACCCTGAGTTTTGCTTCCTGTTAGAAACCAAGGTGGGAAAGCAAGAGTTTCCACATCCGTGTCGATGATGTAGAGGTTGAGGCCCTTGGGAAAGGGTTTAAGGACAAACAACTTCTTCAAGGAGAAGACAAGGTATTAATGTAGTGACAAGCAAAGACAACAACAACCACTTTGGATCTTGATTTGGAAGTGCAAGATCTACATCAACATAAGCCGTGCCTGGTTATTGGACAACTCGTGTGTGCCAAAATATGTTTAGTTTCCTTCTATGCATTTAATACACTGACATTTTATGGGTATGATGGACTAGTGGCTTAGATTTTTGTTGGGAAAAGTTTTATTTTCCATTGCACCCTTTCCCTAAAAACCCTACTAAAGGAAGAAAGAAGGATATAGAGGTGGAATTTCATTGTTTCAACCAGAATCTAGCATTCTTCTCCTAATTGGGAAAAATCCTCAATAGGATGCCCTAATATATTTGATATTCAAAACTATGTAAGATTATCACTCATTCTACTGAGTTGTATCAAGAATCATTGAATTTTTTTATATTCTTCCTCAATTCTTTTTCTTCTTATGTAGACTAGGTTAATATAGGTGTTGATAATTTTAGGGTGGTAATAAGATCTAAATTGATCTTTGGGAGAATTTATCTTTAGTAGAGTGACTTATCCTCCATTCTACGAGATCCCATTAAACAAAAAATCATATATAATTAAGTTATATTGATGCTAAGAAACCCATTTAGGGTGTGAATTGAGAAAGAAAAAATAGTTGAATATGATGATATAAGTTTAAATACCTTGTTCTACCTACTGAATTTACCGATATAAGTCTTTTTGAACTCAATTATATCTTGAATAATATGATACATTGAATCAACTAAAACTTGATAATATTCATAAGTTTGTTATATAAATAATCCATATATATGTATATATATATGAAATGCACATATTCTTAAAAATAATCTTCAGAAATTCTCTAGTATCAATGGGTTGTGATAGAGATGAGATTTTTTCTTGTCTAAGTAAGATATGAGGAATAACTAGATTAAAGAGAAATTACCATTTATGCTAATAGGTAAATAGTAAAGGGATCCAAGTTACCTTAAGGATTGAGATATACATTTAATAAGCTTTTATAGAAATGATAGGAAGAACTTATTTATCTAGTTTGTTGAATTTTAGATTTGTTGAGTTTATCTTGGGTGAGATGTGCTAGGGTTTACATATGAAAATTATGGCATACTTAGGATTTATATATATTGTTTTATACAAACCTTAGAAAATAAGTAATGTGGAATAGTAATTGAGTGTAACCCTCAGCATGCTAGTTTTAGGCCCCCAATCACCATAGAATTTTCCCATTTTGTGGATTACAAGAAAGGGAATCTTGTTCTTTTGTAGCAATCTAGAAAATTGTGAGTAGGCTCCCAAATTCATGAAGTTGTGTCTTTACACCAATGTTTGTGAACTTTAATTGGTGAAGTGATCCATGACATCACAATTTCAAATTGTGAGATTACATGATCCTATGTTGTGGTAAAGATGGTAGCTCTATTTAGTTGTCCATTTGTAGTGAGAACATGTGATGTTTTGTTTCATTGTCTTGTGTGTTCATGCATCAAGTATAACATTACAAACTCTAGATTCCCATTCTACATATCATTTATTAGGGCTTGGTCTTGAGTATCCATGATGTGATACCCACTTTGAGTAGGACCCTACAGTTGCACAAAGTGAAATAGGATGATCTCAGTGAAACCAGTAAGCCCTAACATTTTTCTATAAGCTATTTGAATTGCTCTCGATTAATTTTATATCAGTGGATGAAACCCAATTAGCTTTGGGAAACGAATGAAATGTGTGTATAAGTATATCATCTTCATACAAATAACATATCTTCTTTACATGTTGTTAATCTTTAAATAGTTGCATATTTCTAATGAGAAGTAGCTTTGGTGGTGCAACTCAGTAACCCTCAATGAATGGTCCCACATTTGACCCATTGCAAGAGCTATTTCTCCAAATTTTTACCTTCAACATAGCTCGGCCAACTTTTTAGATGTATCTCGGGTGCGTGGGTGCTCAGAGGACACTAGTGTTTACACTCTCAGGGTGGGTCCTTCAGTGGTCCTTCTTGGGTGTGGTTATCACTTAATCTAAGTTGTCGTATTTCTATTTTAGTTATTATTTATTCATTATTAATATTCATATGTATATATTATCATGATACACTTATTTTAAATCATTTTAGTTGCTCAATTTAAAAATAGTACATTTCTTTTCTCTTTTAGGTGCCTTTGTCACAAACCAAGACTGTTATCTCATGTGGAAAATTTTCACATATTTTAGGTTCTAACAAGTAGTTAAAGTATCCCAAAGATGAGTGCCCACAATAATGTGCCCAACAGTTTGTGTGGACTAATATTCTGAGCTGGGAGTGTTGGGTTTAGTAGCAGGAGAGTCATCTCTATTTAGTTGAGTCATAAGGATTTTTGGGCCATTTTGGAGTTTGTCATTGTACCTGTCAATGTTTTCTAGATGACTTTGTTTTTCTGATGGTGTAACTAACTTTTCAATTGCAATCTAAAATACTTGTTGTATTTATAAATTGAGCATATGCAAGAGTATATGCTTGTAAATAGTAGTGTGTGTAGGCTTATAAGCCAGAAACGTTGAAGATTGATCTTCTTGTTGTTGGACGGCTAGATTGCCAATGCCAAAATTTTAATGACCTTTGAGACAAGTTAGCCAACCTTTGGGCTAACCATGCCAAGATTGTCCAGAATCTTAAAAAAGGTAGACCAACATAAGATAACCAACTAAGGGTTCCTAACTTGAAGTTAGGGTTCACCTAACCCTAAGGACATCTATTCACATCTTACACAAGACCCAAGAATTTGTATCATAAATAGATGGCAACATGAGAAAATCATACATTCCATAGACTAAACATTTCATCGAACAAAGCCCTAAATAAATTATACCAACCATATTGCATCGTAGAACTTCCTATAGGTATAAATTTGGTTCATATTATATCACTTAATGAAAAATTATAAATTGGTAGTATATTAGGGGTTTTATTGTATATTTAAGACATCATCACATATTTAACTTGAGAAGCAATTTTATTAAGGTCTACATATAGCCAAAAGTAAGCATATTCATTCAACATTAAGGATTTCTCTTTGCAAGTTACTCATTTATATATGACAAGGAGTTTTTATAGAAAGTAACAATTAATAATTAGCCATGCAATTTACAAAAATTAGATGTGATTAAGAAGATTAAGAAAAAATGAGATCTTTATTACATATGAAATAAGTAAGTGTATATATATATATACATATGTATGTGTGTGTGTGTGTTTTGAAGAACTCACGTACATTCTATTGTCTCTACTCTTATCACATATTATATAAACTAGTCGACAAACTTGTATAGAGGTAAACTGACTTCAAAAAGTTTGATCGTATACCCTTCATAAACTTGGCTGACATATTAGTATGGCCATCACATAGGTTGACCAATTTCTTAGAACTTGGTTGATGTTTCAAACTTGAATACCATGGAAGTCAGTCCTCCCAACTATCAAAAGCTTGGTTGAGTTGTAGACAAGTTCATGAAACTTATTAGACCAATTTGCCACAAGGTTTTTCTATCCCAAAAAAGCAAACCTAGGACAACATCAACCAACATGTTGATTGACCTTTTGACAAGTAGGAAAAATCAATATTTATGGTTTCTCTTTGCATATTACTCATTTAGATATTACATCAATGTTTTATATCTAGTAAAAACTAATATATTTATATGCAACTTACAAAGATTAGATGTATCTAACAATATCAAGAACTAACTGTGAGACCCTTATGATAGCTAAAAGTAAAGTAAATGGGACCCAGTTTAGGTTTAAGTCTTATATATATTAATTGATGAGCTTAAGTAAATGATAATGACCCTAATTTGTTTCACTATGTACAGAAACAACTTGTCAAACTTGTTCAAAGGTGGATCGACTTTAGAAATCTTGGTCATACCCTTCACAAAGTTCGGTTAATTATTAGTATGACTCTCACAAAGGTTCACCAACCTATAAGAAATTATTGGACCTCTCGAATTGAAAGACATTGGAGAATATGGTCCTCCCAACCCTCCAAAGCTGGGTTGACTTGTATACAAGTCGATCTAATTTGCTAGACCAATTTCCCACAATGTCAAACTATCCCACAAAGACAAAAATTGAACAATATCGACCAATATGTCCATTGGCCTTTAACAAGTAGGGCATATTTTGGTCCATATCAGACCAAAGTCAACAAATTTACTTTAAAATACATCTAAATCATTTTCAACCAAATCAAGCATTCATTCAAGACACCTAGCTTTTCTTTTTGACCCCAAAATGGTACTAGAACAACATCTTTATCAATATCGTGACACCTACATCATAAGGGAAATATTACCCAAAATATAGACGTGAACTTAAAACTTAAGCACAACATCACACACATCAGCCACATATGGATCTCATAAAAAAATTTGCAAATGTCACAATACCACTTTCCATTGCATACTTGGTTCAACACCATGCCCACAAAATCTCAACAAAGTACATCAGTTATAAATCCTTAAAATGTTGTGTTGCTACAGAGCATGTCTGTGGCAAATTACAACATTTATAAATCTGGTTCTAGAGGTTGTGCACATACTGGATCCAGGGCAGACAAAGGATAACATAAAAGCAAAAGTCTCCAGGACCTGGGAGTATATGGACAACTATGAATCTATCCATATATGCTTTACCATTGGAGGAGGTCACACAAACATCACCTTCCTTTGACATCCCTTCATAAAAACATCACCACCTCTAGATCTTGACACCTTCTCCCTCCTTATTGATCTTTTTTGCCACTTCCTGGATAGTTGGGATTCTCACCTAAAAAATAGAAAATTCACAAGGGTGATACCGCAAGTGTTGACAATATGATATAATGCCTAAAATGTATATTACTTTCTATGGATATTATTATAAAGGAAAAAAGTAAGGTAACAACATAAGGATTACATGTGTACCTGAGAGTACATGCTTACCCATCTCAATGGCATCCCATCTACCTACAACATCTATTAGATAGTATAGTTATAACTTCCAATATGAATATCAGCATCCAAGGTGCAAGCATATTTAATGTCAATTAAACCTAACAGTTACACTACATGACCGATATATGTTTTAGTTCCCTGGGTTGTGTGCGGCGTGCCACCTAAATAGCTAACTAGATGCTATTAAGAAACCCCTATACATCCGTGTAAGATCTAATCCTAAATCTCACCTCATATCCTCAAGTTGAAATGAGGCATCATAAAGGTATGGAGCACGTCGAAATCCCCACCGTGGTATACACTAATGAGGTAATCCACCACAACATGCTTGTCTTAGGTACACAGGTCACATCACCACATAAACCAGATAACCACCCTCCCAAAAATACCATGATATTGCATACTTCACCGAGCAAAATCATTCAAAGATAATAGGATGTTTGCTCTGAAATGTCCCCATATTCACTAATATATATCTGATCATATTCGCATTGTTCTCGGCTGCTACATGATTAACTCGTTTGCCCATCCCCCTAAAAACCCAAGGGGATAGTTCTATAAATCAAAGCTCTACTTAGATTTCTCTATTTAGTTAGGTCCATTGCCTTACAGTTACATCAAGCAAATCACAAGACAACCTATCAATAGATCGACAAGAAACAAGCATTAAATAACTTTAGAAAATGTAAAACATTCAACAATCATGACCTAACTTGACAATGTAACAAAGATATCAAGTTTCTAGAAACTATCAATTGTCACATCTTTAGCACTCCCAAGCCAACCAAGTGGAGAATAGGAACATGCCTTCCTCTTTTTCAATAAAGAATCCACCTTTTCATATTCTAGCAACATAGTATTGTGGAAATGATTAAGTGCATGCATAATGATGGAAAACATATGTAAACAAACCATAAGTTAACATCTTTTTATCGTGCATGTCATATGCCCTACTAGGGAGGAAACCCTAGACTTCACCTGCCATCTAAGGTCGTCTACTTGCTCAAACATGGTATATAAGGTGTATATATGTCAGAGAAAGAAAATAGGGGCACATAGAATCAACTAGCAAGTACATAAACTTGTTGGTTAAAACCTAAGATACTTTAATCTTCCATTTTTGGAATATTAAAGGTATAAATTTTCTACATCCACTACATGTAAGAACAAAGCAATTAATAAATGAAGAAGATGTTATTTCACTTGCCTGAAAAGCTAGAAACAAGTCATGCATGAACAACTATGAGTATGATACCAGCTTAACAAAAAACTCTAGAATTGAAGGTAGCTCTCCTAAGGTTTGAGTTTTTCTTCTCAACCATGCTCAAATTTTGATGGTTTATGGATGGAAGCAACTAAACAAGTAGGGCAGAAGGGTGATGATGGGGTGTTAGACTCTTCAACCAAAACCTTATAGAAAAATCACCTAGAAAATGGCCAAGATGAACAAGGAGATAGGGTTCACTAAGAAAGATGCATGATCAAGGTTCGACTTACCCTGGTCAAAACTCAAAAGCCACCATATAGCCTCGCATCAGTGCAGAATAGATCAAAGGTAAATCCCATCAATATTATGAACCAATGGATCCAGAAATCTTGTCAGTTGTCATTAATAGATGGTGATCATTCACTTGGGTACAACATTTCTTTGTTTAGAAGTGCAAGTGAGCTGAGAATGGATACTATGGGGTATATATAGCCCTAAAGGAGAGAGAAAATTTGATGAAAACTATCACACTTTTGGTCAGAGCTATACCTTTTTGGTCAATCATGCCATCAAAATATGTACCCCGCATTTCCATCATATATACCACCAGAAGCAACATTGGTAGGCATAATTGAAAACACAGTTAGTATTCTCTTTCAGTAGAAATCATTGATTTAAGTTCACATGAAAACCATCATAAGAGATATTGTAAGCACCATTGGTAGGTAGCTTATAAAAACCATCTAAACGCAAGGTGCAGGCCTTCCATCAATATTCTACCAATGGAAACTTGCCATCATATTGCTATTTTTGTCAATTTACCAATATGAAGATTGAAGGTCATGACCAAACACCTCCCATCAGTTGTTTACCTACATAATCGAAGAACCACGCCGCTGGTCCACAACTAATGAAATGCTAGTTCATGACCAAACACCTCCCATCAGTTGTTTACCTACATAATGGAAGAACCACGCCACTGGTCCACAACTAATGAAAGGCCTAGCATGCTACAAGTCAACAACCAGGCAGAGGATCCTCATCGATCCTCAACTGACAGAAAAGCAGACATACTTCTACCAGTCTTCTAACGATGAAAGGTCAGGTTGCTTCCATTAGTTCTCAATCAAAGCAAAGACAATAGAGATGGTTAGATCACACAAGTGCCTACCTTCAACCACATAGGGAAAAGGAAAGGCAACCCAAACTTTGTGTACAAATTAATAGGAAACCCTTAACCAAAGGACATTTGCACATCCTCCTTCAACTAGAACACATAAAGTTAAACACATACTTATCAAGCATCAATACATGTTATAAGTTTAGCATAACATGAGTAAGGGTGTTAATCTAGGTTAGGGGCATTATAATTATCTGGTTTATATTTAAGTTTTTATAGTATAAAATTATTCAAAAAAAAACACTACTCTGCATCGTAAACCATTATTCACATGATTATTGTTTGCCTTGATCATCATATTATAATAACAACAAAAAAAGATATAAACATACATTAATATAACTAGATAAAGAAATGTGGAATATAAATAACATCTAAATACTAACTTAAATAGATACATCTAAAATCACCACACAGCCTAGGAACTCATCCTTAAAAATTTGTGATTTATCTTGGTTTGGTTGAATTGAGATACTAGGGCTAGTTACAACATGGAGAATGAGTTTGTTCCATATACTTAATTTATTTTTAAACTGGTTGTGTTAGAAACTTTTTTTTCAATATAAGTAAAAATACTTTGTTTATTTCATTATAATAATTGGGTTGCCAAATGTGAACCCAACAATTTATGGGCAACACAGGAAGAATTTTACTAAATATAAATATAGAAATGGCAGTCTTCAATATCCATAATGTTATTTCCTTACAATATGTGACATATGTACACAATTTTGTTGATCCTCTCATAAATGGTTTGGATAGAAATCTACCACATAGTGATCAAGGGGGTTGTGTATTCTATCCTTAAGGTGAACATTACAGTGGTAACCTTGCCATTTCACAATTGGATCTTGATGGGGAATGATTCATAGGGGAAATCAAGTATGCTTTATGTTTTTATAGAAGAAAAATCAAGGACTTTTAAACCATCATGTATGGCTCCAGTGCTTTGTTTATGTCTTGATATAGGAAGATATTTCCTTTCAATGAGGTTTATCTATATTTCATAGGTTTATAAGTTGACTCTTGGAGATTCCTACTATGTGAGTGTAAAATTAAGTGTCACAGATACATATATTTCCAAATCCTCACTCCTGATGGCTACACAGCCAAAGGCGAGAGAACCCAAGCATTTGTCCCTAGAATGGCACATAGTTTCACACAACAAATATATATATGAAAAAGGCAAAATCATAATAATAGTGATAATAAGATATATATAAAGGAGAAGAGAGTCATGTTCCCATTTCCATATCAAATATATCTTGTTGGTGTTTCATTTCATAGAGTATTTTCTACAGATGTTCATTTGTCATCTAAAAATTTGATAAACAAAATATATGAATGTGAGTGCATTGAGCATGCTATGAAAGGGTGTGTAAGACAATTTAATAGTAATATAAAATTTCTTGGTTAGAAACATTATAATAATCAAGATGAAGGAACAATGTTAGAAAGCTTAATGACTTCCTTTTACAAAAAGCATATTTTAAGTCATTTTTTCTTTTTATCAACATTAGGCCTTAACCAACTTCCAAGGAAGGTTATGAGGGGAATTTGAGGATAAAAGCATAAATGTCAACCTATTTCAATGTGAGGGACCTCAAGACCAAAGTCAATGAGCTACCATGTTTCAACATGCCTTGTTCCCTTACCCCAAGAATTTAGGTAGGTATACAAGGTCACATATTGTATTTCCTAGACTATGTAAAAAGTTTATCAACATAGTATAATCAAACATGAAAATAGTATCATAGGACCAATAGGCAACAAGTAACTAAGGAGACACACATTCATATAAGTATACATACAAACAAGAAAATATCATAGTAAGGTTAAGAGAATAAGCATACATTATGAGAAATGGGCAAGTTAAGATCCTTACGTAAGATTTCTAGATAAATTCCCAACTCAAAGAGGGACCTAATATGCAAAAAGATATAACATGAAATCTTAGATCAATAAGATTTTAATAAGATAAACATGTTAACATCATTTGGATGTTCTCTTAGACCAAGGTTCTACATCATTCATGCTTAGTTCCAACATACCAAAATGTACACATTGATTGAACATAGCACAAATATCACAAAGGTACCTTAGGTCAAGATGGAACATCCAAACTAGACAAGTCATAAGATTAATATAATTTCTGATATGCGAATAGGGAAAGAATGATATTTAGGTTATAATTAAGGATTAATCATGCAAGATCAGATCTAGTCATATAAGATCAATTTCATGCAATAGTGTTACATTTCCAAGTCAATGGAGCATTACGTAGATTGATTTGGGATTAGAACTACAAACATGATAAATCTATTGATTTGAAGTCTTAGGATATATGTGTAACATTAGAGCATGTTCTTGCAAATCTAAGAGTCCCACAATCAATATGTACATTTAGATCACATTAGGTGTCACATGTATGTCACAAGTAGTCAAAAGGGCATATGAATGTGTTACATAGCATTCCATGATCACGTCGTTATAAGGACTAATTTTGAAGGTCAACATAGAGGTTTGAACATTAAGGATCAAATTTTACCTAAAGACTGAAGGTCCACTCCTATAAGTACACAAACATCTTAGAGACAATTAGTGTACAAAAGTAAGTCTTTATGTCATACGAGTTATTCATGGCAAAGAGACATAAGTTCTTAGTTAACATGGTACAAAGCATCACAAAATCTATTGATTTCAAAGTTAGATGATCTTAAGACATCTAATTAGGGTAAAGTTCCATTCTAAATTAAGTTACATCATCCATACATATAAAGGAGTCATTTTTAGGTCAAGGTAGCCATTAAAGCCATATCAAGAAGATCCAAGGCATTAAACTTGTTCAAAATAGAGTAAAACTATTGATTTAGGGATTAGATGTAACATTTGATCGTTAGTGACTAAAGTGAAGCATAGTTGAGTGATGGAAACATTTAAAATATCATAGATATTATATTTTTAGTAAAATGGAGATGATACTAGAAAAACTAGGATATGAGAATATCCATTTTGTAGATCTCATCCAGTTCATCAATTTGATATATAGGTTTGTTTCATTTGGACAAAGGATCTAGGAGATATACATTTTTTAACTTATTGCATTCAAACTATAGGGAAATTGAGATAATAGGAGTTACTCAAATCATGTAGTGAACAATAGCCCTTGTATTTTAGATATATAGCTTGCAAGCACACCCATAAGGGTTGGGTCGGGGTGACCCTGGGCCTAGGTTGGCCACAGCCCATGAATGCCACTGACCGCCATGCCAATAGCCACTAGAAGCTCCTAGTCACTAGCTATCACTATCTACTGTGGCTCTAGCTGAGCCAACATGCCCACAATCGAGCAGAACCGAGCTCAACCTCTATAGATCATATGGAGGTGATGGACAAAGCTCCTCACCATAGATGGTGGGTAGGAGAGTTTTGGACCTCCTCATGACTAGGCAACATGCTTCCCAAACTTGTGACAATTGTGCAATGTGGAAGGGAAGGAGAAAAGGTCATTTTAAGGTAGAGAACGAGAACCCCAACTCGACCATGGCAATAGCTGCCATGGTGGTCCAACAAGGTTTTGGGGGAGGAAGAAGAAATAGAGGGGGGTGCTACGGTGCACGAAAAAGCAAAGAAAGAGGTGCAAATGAAATAGGAGGTAGAAATAGGAAGATTTAGGTGTTGAAAAGCATTAAAGGGAGGTGCTAAAGGGTTGCCAAACTCCCCCTCATTTCCCAAACACAAGGGTTGTACAAAGGTTGAATAAAATGCATTAGCCATTGGATTAAAACCCCAATATGTGGCCATAGGACTGGAGGGTTGAGATTGGTCAAAAAACAAGCAAAGGGATTGATGATTAGACAAGTTGTGAGGGGAGAATGTGATTGGTCCACGCCCATGTATTGATCCCAAGAGGCTAGGCCAACATGGAGTAAAAGGCTAAAATTCGAGATAGAAATATGAATAAATCAAGCAAATTTCAAATGTGCATATCTCTCTCATCCTAGCTTGGAATTGAGTAAAATTTGGTACGGTAGACATGTGAGAGTATCCTTTACAATGATAAAATAGGTTGGGGGTAAGAATAAACCTATAGGTTCTACCAAAAGTGGATGAGAGAATATGATGTATGATATAGGTGCAACCTTGGTTTCTTATCAAATTGAGTGTGAGTACTCACCTTCTGGATACAAGATAAACTCAACAAGTATCAAAACAACTCAAGTTATGAAATTGATGGCATGAGTAAGAAGTTAGTGCAAAGACGAATTAGATAGCACATGTAAGAGGAGAGAGACAAGTCCAAGTTGTTAAATCATCCCCACCTTAAAGGGAATTTGGACACTAAAGTTAACGCAATCCTTCAGTTGATATTGGGACTTTGTTCCATATCACAGACGTCGTCGCATTCCAAAAGGTATCATCATCACTTGAAATGTCAACCTGACTCTAGAAACGTGGAAATCATCTATCCAAGTTGGATAATAGTCACATCAATCATCAAATTGAGAAGGCTATTACATAGATCACCATACTTGGAGGGATCACCATGTACATCGCAAATTGGAGAGATCATATTTTAGGTCAAATGAATAGGGAGTTTTAAATAAAGTGCAAATTATGACTTATATTTCCAACATTTTAGGGTTCTAGCTTCTACATTGACCTAGGTTGGGTTATACATCCATGATTGATATTTCATATTTCAATAACTTGAGACGAGCATCATGATTCGATATAATGATTTTACATTCAAAGTCAATGCAAGCTCCCACCCTATTCCATATGCAAGCTTAACCCTAATTCAAGAATCAACATAATCATATTTCTAAGATTGGGGTTTTGAAAGACATTAATCATATATCAAGGGTGATATCAATATCCTAAAACGTGATCATAGAATTTGTACCATTGTCAAGATCAATAACCATTAATTGAGAATTCATGAATCAATATCAAGAGTCAAGATTTGGACATTACGAGTCATATGTCCAAAAAAAATGAGGTTAGGGAATAGATTCCTACCCATACCATATGTGTGATCATTCATCCATAAACAAAAATCAAGCAATAGTGCAAGATATCATCATCAATTTCATTATTATGACATTCAAGGTTGATGTATGATTTAGATCTAGGTCATTCTAGAAACCTTGACCAAAAACCATTGTCAAGTTTATCATCAAATTGAGATTCAATATCAAGTGTCAATATCACCATATATGTCTTATTAGAGACTTAGGTCAAGAAATCAAAATCATGTGGAAAGAGCTTACCTTTCGGAGCTCTAAATAATCAAGAGGCAAAATTTCCATAAAGTTGTAATAAGGAAGGTGACCTAGGTTAGGGAATCATACTGCCACTTTAAGTAGCACATTTTTACTCTTTAGACATGAGACATTAATCATAGAAAAATAGGGTGAGCAATTGATGCACTGAATAATTGTCATTCTCATAGACTGTTTAGTATTGATTTTTGTACACTTATTGTTCATTTTTTATATCTTTTGTGCATTATTTATCATCATTAGCATGTGACACTTAATTGCATCAAATAGAGGAATTTTAATGTTCCTGATAGATTCATTATTATTTGGGAGCTTATATTTAGTTTTTTTGGAATTATAGGTGAATCTATAAGAAACTACACAACCTGGTACTATTGACCTACCTGTCGGCGGTACTGACACTTGATCAGAAAGGAGCATATGAAATCGATAAAACTCAATAGTATTGATAAAGGAATCGGTACTATCAACAACCTTACAGGATGAACTCAAAAAATATCGAGAAGTCTTCGTACTACTGAAATAACTCGGTAGTACTGAGAACTGTACGGGGGTACAACTTATCGAGGGTGTCGATACTACTGACATCCAGTCAGTAGTATTGACTCAACGGGATTAGACAAGATCTGAATTCACAGTTAATCCAATGGTTGACAAGTAATGACGCCCTAAGTCACATCTATGACTTAGGGGGAGTGTGGCCAGACCTAAGAATCATGTCCTATTTAGTTGTATGATAGAGCAGAGTAGAGAAGAGAGAAAGGAGAGGAGAAATCAATGTTCTGGGTGGTTTGTGCACTTTCGGTGGCCCAATTTGTAGTCGAAAGATGGAAAATCATTGCGTTCATTCAGAGGAACCTTCCATACCATATTTCTTCAGGGGGGTTTTCCATGTTCTTGATGTTTTCTTCCTTCTCTTCTTCCCTTTTATGTATAGAGCAACTAAAATCATGTAGGACTAAACCCTTCGTTCTTTAGGATTTTGGAGTAGCCTGGTTTTGCAATGTCGCTGACAAATATGAATTAATATACATGTTTCTCTTAATTTTTGGACATAAATCTATGAGAGCATCATAAATTATATGTACTTGATCACCATAGGTAGTTGTTTAGACCTCTAATTGATTTGAGGGAGGGATTAAGGGTTAGAAAATGCATAGATTTACATATTTTAAATGCACCTTGAGAAAGGACTTACGAATATGAAGAGAATAACCCAAAGATTTTTGTAAAAACCCTAACTAATAACACAATTGCTATGACAATGGGATTGGTATTAGAATAGGTAGTGAATTACGTTGTGGGAGTGGGTAATTCTTTCTACATGTCTCTTTGTCCAGGGTAAGGAGTGATTAATATTAATGAAAAGATGTTAATTGCAATGTGAGCCATCGTGAAACCACAATCCTAAGGAATTCATTCCACTTGTGATCACAACCAATAATTTTACTTTTAATTCTTGCAAATTAATTATTTATTCAACCAGTTCGCTCTTTTTTATCGTTCTAGCTGATTAGTCATTGTTAATAGTAGTTTCTAGGTACACATTTTCCCTATGTTTGATAGATGGGCCTCTTTAGGTCTATATTACATTAATACATCCACTTGCATTTTTGACGTGTAGTTTATGTGCATCAAGTTTTTGGCACCATTGTTGGGGATTACGGTGTGTCCAACACTATGAGAGTTGTGACCGGTTACTTTACACCACAATTTTATTTTTCATAAATATTTTTAAGCTATTTTATGAATCTTAATTCAACTACTAGTATTGATTTCTCATAGATTTCATAACTAGTGTATGGTGGAAATAAGAAGCATCGATTACGGAGCATCGTCGCCACATAGTGCATTTTAGTAGGATTTCTTACACAGAGCACATGAGTACAGTGGTTCTACATCCAGACTAATCTAGACTCCACCACCTGAGATTCTGACACCCCCAATAGAACAACTAGAGTAAGAAGAGATGGGTGGCGCAAAAGCATAAGAGCAAACCATTTGGGAGAAGATCAAGGTGTCATATACAACAGTGTAGTTGGGCCCGATCAAAGGCAAGCTATAAATATGGGTAGCTAAAAGATAGGCCATGGCTTGGTGGCACTAGTCAAGTCACAAGTGTTCCATGGCCAAAGCACGGAGGATCTAATGATGCATATCAACAACTTCATCAAGAGATGTAATATGGTGAAAATTGATAGGGTCCCAGGAACCATCATCTTTCTAAGATTGTTTCCATCTTCTTTGGTACACAATCCAAAGTCATGGTCCCTCAACCCTCGACTGGGTCAATAGAAACATGGGAGGAGATGATAGACGTGTTCGTTGAGCATTATTTCCCACTTTAGAAGAAAAATGAGTTGGTCAGGAAGATCTATAAAATTTCAAGCAGCCGGCAGAGGAGTCATATTTTGAAGCATGGGAGAGGTTTCAAAACATGCTAAGGAAGGTCCCTCATCATGGGATCAGCCTTTATGGGAAAGCAAAGATCTTCTATTATGAGCTTCACCAAGGAGAGAGGATCACACTTGACAGTGCAGGAACATGATTCTTCCTCAATAACAAGCCATCTAGGTGCCATGAATGTAAGGCCCCTAATCTAGCTTAGTGCTTGAGTATGCTTTATTTGTTTAATAATATGCTTATAACCTTAATCTAATCATTTGAGATGCTTATCTAACATGTGAAAATACTATGTTTCCAGTTTGATCTTATTTTGATGATGTTTGAGATTTGTATGCTTGTTTTGGACCAAGTTGCAATTTACCCATGTTGAGGGATTATCTTGCAATTTGACACATGTTTAGTATTACCTTAGTTTTTTAACATAATGATAGAGATAATAATGTTATAGGGCCCTTTGTTGGACCTTGTTTGATGAGGTGGCATCATGTGGTGATGCTAGAGTTTCTAGGGTTTGCTTGATGTCGACCATGTTGAGCTTGGTTGAGTGTTGTGACCTATGTCCCAACCTTGATGGTGTTCTTTTGGTGTGTCTCAACCAAAACCTCTCCTTTGTATGGGTTTTTTTTCGACATTGGAGGTCTTGGTGTTTTTGGTCGAGATGGTTTGCCTTTTTGGAAGTGTTTCGACCATGTGCGGTTGGTGACCTTTTTGTTGTAGTCAAGACAAGGTATCTTGAGGTTTGTTTCGACCTCCAGGGTGGTGGTGACCCAAGTGGTTGAGACCCCACCCAGGTTTTATCACCATATTTTGCATGCATGCATATAGTGGTTGCATGGTTGTTTTATTGGTGGACAAGTGTCTCTTTGGTGCTCTCTTATTTTGACACCTCACCCATACCTTACTTCCCTCTTCTTTTGAGTATATAACCCCTTTCTCCTACATGCAAGTATCTTTTTCAGACCTCCTTCTTCCTCCCTCTCTTGTGCTCGTCCTTGGATCTTGGTTGAGAAAGAATGGTTGATCTTGGGTGCTTCGGAGGTCGAACAACCTTGCATGTGGTGCTTTGGAGCTTAATCACCTTCCTTGTGGTGATTCTTGGTGGTTTCTCTTCTTAGTAAGTGGTTCAACATTCTTTATCATATTTTTTCTTTGGAACCCTACCTTCTATCTTCTTCTTTATTGACCTTAAGACTATGTTTTGGCATGGTGTATAACTTGAAGATCTTCTCCTCACAAAGGGGTCATAGACTATGTTTTGACATGGTGACACCCGAGTAAGAAGGAGCTCTCTTCTCTTTTCTTTCTTCTTTCTTCTTGGTTCGGCCTAGGGTTTTTCACCCTCTTTCTTAAGCATCCTTTTGACCATGGTGTTCTTCTCTTTGGAGGTGATGTTGTGGTTGAAGTGTTGACCTTGGTTGGAGTTTCATCTTCTTCTTTGGAGCCTTTCATATTAGAGCTTGGTTCTCAACCTTAAGGCAGGTTATATAACTCTCTACCTTATTCTATTACTTGCACCGTAATACTTCTTGCATGCTACTGATTCGATCTCTAAACTTGATGATAATATGCTATATGAGGTTTCCATTATCTAAGGTTTAAGACTTTGTAGTATTCTTATGTAGATTACTCTCTTTCTTAAACCCTAGATTCTTATATCTTACTTGTTATGTGTTGGTTGAGGTGATTCTGATTCATGAAACATGATTCTTGGTTTTATCACCATGTGTTGGTTCGGCCTTTGTGTTTTCTTGAGGTTTTTGAGTTGGTTTTCTTGAGTTTGAAGCTTGGTCTTTTTACACCTAGTTGGTTTCTTGAAGGTGTTCAGGTTGAAGTTTGGATTTCAACGTTTTGATGTTCTTTTTGCTTGGAGTTTTTCCACCTTGTTGATGGTGACCTTTCTTGATGGTAACCTTCTATTTTGAATGAAGTTTATCTCTATTTTGATGTTGTCTAAGTGTTTTTAGGGTATCTTTACCTTGGGGGTAGCTACACCTTGATCTTGTCTTGGTCAAAACATGTGCTTTGGTTTTGGTTGAGACATATGCTTTGGTTTTGGTCGAGACATATGTTTTGGTTTTGGTTGAGATGCATGTTTTTATTTTGGTCGTGACTCCTGGTTTTGTCTTGGTCGAGACAAGATGTTATTTGATCGAGACATATGGTTTGGTCTTGGTCGAGACATGTGCCTTTGGTGATGGTTGAAACCCTAATCATAAGTTGTTTGTGACCCATGATGGTTAGTGGTCATAATACATGTTCTTGATGGTGGTCGAGACACCATGTTAGTTATTGGTTGAGACGCCATGTTAGTTGGCAGTCAAGACACCATGTTAGTTGGCGGTCAAGACACCATGTTGGTAGTGGTCGAGACACTTGGTTTTTTTACAGTCGTGACCCTTATTTTGTAGGTGGTCGAGACACTTGTCTTGATCTTGGTCGTGACACATGTTTGATGGATGGTCGACACACACATATATGATACATGGTCACTACATATGTATAGTATAGTGAGATGGTCATACATGCACATGTGAATAATGTTGATACTTAGTGTTGATTGATATAAAAGTCTAATCAGAATCAATGATGATGCTCTAATCCTCATGAGTTCCAAGAAAGTGGGAGATGACATAACTACGGTTTGGTGATTTGATAAAGTTATGAAACCCTAATCGGGTATGTGTTTACAACCCTACTTATAGGCATGCTATACTTATTGGACTTTCTTGGATGAATGGCACATTATTATACTTTCTCTCTCCTACTTGTATGGATCTAACCTTGTAGGTTAAATGAATGCCATGGCTTGTGTATGATAGGTGATGGTTATGAATCTTATGATGCATGTAGAGAAAATGATGAGATACAAGATATATGTTGTAATGGGTCTGATGACCTGGTAGAGGCTTCATGCCTAGTGTGAGGTGTAATCCTCCAGTGATGTGATTAAGGGATTGATATCCCCTAGTCATGTGACATTGATGATGTCCTTGAGATTGGCAGTGCTACAAGTATCATGTGGTGATGTGACAAGTTCACACCTTTACATTTTATATCTTCTAAAGTTGTATTATGTCCTTATCTTTGTAGAGTTTCTTTAGGGTTTATATGTTGTAACTTGATTGATGCTAAAAGATACCTAATTGGACTAACTAATTAAGTGAAACCCTAATCATGTAGTTTCCATGTGCCATAGATCCATCTTCAGCATCAGTACTTATAGGATGGTGAATGAGTTCTCCCTTAGTGGAAGCTCAGAGTTGTATATTGTTGAGTATATGCATTTCACAGGATTGGTTGCGGTCATACCCTTATAGGAGAACGTTTAAGGCCATATCTCAATAATTTGATACAATGTGTATATATGATATCTTTTTAGGATGGTTGTGGTCATACCTCGACAGGAGTGCGGCTGCAGTCGTAACTCAGTTTCACTAGTGTCGTGACCTATATGCCAAGGCGGGCTAGGTTATTTTCTAGTTGGACTTGACATGTCACTATGGGAGACTCAGACTGACCTAGGGTGTGGAGAGATCATAGTATTTTGGATCCTCCTAGATCTTGTATGGAACTAATTTTGACTTAGTAGTGGTGAGTTGGAGCATGAGTGGTATACCTCATCTCCTTAGGGCAGAATAAAATTCGTAATACAACTGTGTAGTATATTTTTCTTAGGGTCAAATATGAATAACATTGATTGAACCCTTTGCATTATCTTTTTACTGATTACTTGAATTATAATGCGGTAAAAGAAATCAACTATTATACATGTTCTTCATATTCCTTCTTAAAATATTAATTGTTCTATTGCTCAGTGGTAAATGCCTAGTTTGTTTAGTCTACTTTATCAGTCTAACACATATCATTTAGTTGAATCCACTCAACATGTTAAATATGTTATCATTTTCTTTAATCCAGCTATGCTTTTAATAGACGTTGGCAGAGAGTTATATCTCTTAATGGGTTGTTTTGTCTCACTCGTGGGTTTCCACATCTTTTAGGTGGTCGTGCACGATGAAGTAGAGATCGTGTTGTTGAGCCTGAGAAGCAAGAGGAGAAGTAGTTGAGTAAAGGTTATATGAGTTGCTTGTGTTTTATATTAGAGTCCTATGTATCGTCCCTATACTCTCAGACCCTTTAGGAGTGTTTTTTTAGATGATGTATATTGATACAATGTTTTGGCTTTATGCCTTTGTTGTAAAGATGTGGCATGTATGTATATGTGACAGGTTACCATATGTGCAGATTGTGGCCAGCGAGCCAGTAAACAATGTTATGTAATAATCTTTTGGAAAGTGTTATATATATATAGGTGGCTTTGGTGAACTCTAATGTGTATGTTTCTGCTTGAGGTGGATATGTGAAATGGTTTTAATTTCCTTTATTTTCTGGTAACCTGGTTTGTTAGTGTTAATTCCATGTTTTGTTTTGAGTAATCTCTCTTTTTGTGGCATGAGGCATCACAGTTAGGTTGGTATCAAAGATCTAGGTTTGTTGAGTCTACAAAGACATAGGACTAGGGTTTGTCTTTGTTTGTGTCCTCCAGTCTGTTAATGGTTACTTCTTCTTATGCAGAAGAAGAAGAAGAGAAGAAAAGATGGTTGGAGAACATGAAAAAATGATGCTGAGAGTAGTGTTGTTGCACCAGGAGGTGGTGTAAGGAGGCAGAGGAGGGTGGATGTTGTGCCTGAGATGCCCCAGTTAGACCCAACAATGGTGGCCAATCCCACTTTCCAGTCCATGTTTGGACAATTTATGGTCACGATTACACATATGGCGGACGGAATGCTCATTTCGCTTGAGTAGTAGTCCTCAATGGGGAATCTTTGGGTTTTGGGAAGACCTTCAAAAGGTTAAGATGAGTATGAGGTGAATTTTATGGAGCTTCTGAGGTTTTTTCCTCACATGGGTGCTACAGATCAAGAGAGGATTAGATGTTTTGAGAAGGGCTTAATGATAACCTCCCATTTTGTGATGTTATCTTACTATTTTTTCTTAATTTTCCATACTCTTTCTTAGATAAATTAGATAGAATTCTTAAATTTCCACTTTATTGTAAATATACCAATAGACTGACATTTCTCCTTTTCTTCTAACAGAAAAACCCAAAAAAATTGCAAAAAACCCCAAACGGTCCCAAGACTGAATGAAGGCCAAACGGTCCCAAGACCGAATGAAGGCCAAATGGTCCCAAGACTGAATGAAGGCCAAATGGTCCCAAGACCGTATGAATCCAAACGATCCCAAGACTATATGAAGTCAAATGGTCCCAAGACCGTATGAAGGCCAAATGGTCTCAAGACCAAATAAAAGCCAAACGGTCCCAAGACTGCATGAAGCCAAACGGTCCCAAGACCGCATGAAGCCACGGTCTCAAGACCGCATGAAGCCGAACGGTCTCAAGACCGTATGAACCCAAACGGTCCCAAGACCGAATGAGTCCAAATGGTATCCAAACCGTTAAAGATCCAAATGGTCCCAAGACCATTTGAGATTCCTTGGAAGCCTATAAATAGGACCAAAGGAGTCCTCATTTGGCATCAAATTCTTGGACGTCCAGAGGCTGCCCCAATCACTCCAGAGCTATTCATCCTTCATCCTTTGCCCCAAGGTTGTCGGTCTAAGATCCACATTCCATCCTCAAGCTACTTCCTCTCTCATCAACATAGAAGGTGGGAAGTGAAGGATTCTTCATCAAGGCAACCACGTGGTGTGAAGATAGTTGCTTTCTACTCCAAGGGGTCGACCTTCCTCCCTCCTATGTGGAGATGATGCTTTCTTTCCCTCTTCCCACCTCCTTATTTGTTCTTGCCATGAGAGAGTAGTCCCATACACTAGGGTGTGGGGAGTAGCCCAGCTACCCATGTTTTCATTTCATACATTGTAATTCATGATTTTGCAACAGAGAAATACTATCTTTTCAGTTCAACATCAATCGTTTAATGAATGCTAGTTGCTTGATCACCAACTTGTGTTATCTATTATTTATTAGTGTGAATTGTTTATGTTTGTACTTCTAGATTCGAATATCGACTGCTTATTGGTTCCAGATGTATGTAGTCACCATATGTTTGGTTCGGTATCTAGGAACATTTCTCAAGGAGTGGAGTAAACTCACCTCCATCGTTGTACTTTCATTCTATGAAATGGAATCAGTTGACGTATGAAAGTATAACCTTGATAGGTCGAGGAACACACTTTGTGAGGGGAGTGATGCAAAGTAAGTGACCATTCATTTGGGGATGGTTGGCATTACAATTCTTCCACGTTTCTCATAGTTAGTTATCCGTAAGGAAGCTAAGTCTACAAACGTACTAACTGTTTAGACTCTATTCTTTGCAAGCCATGTTTTTATGATGTATGTTTTGATCCATGTGTAGTGGTGGTGAAACTTGATCACATCCTAGTGGTTTCCAAAATATTGTTTTCAACCTTAAATTTACTTTCCTACCATTTACTTTGCCTCACACTTTAGTTTAATCATCAAATCAACTCTTCGATCTAAATATCAACTTTTAAGTAGATAAGTAGAATTATTACGTTTTCTATCTTGTTAAACTCTTAACAAGACCATTGTCTCGTGGATTCGACCCTTAACTGTACTACGATAAGATTTCCACGTATCTTAGCATATGTGGGTGGAGATCTTATTATAGCACACGAAAGGCTAAACTTAGAGACTTACTATCTCTAGGATTTTTGGTGGGGCACGCAACTCCATGCAAGTGGAGGCTCCATCAAAAATTGGCGTCGTTGCTGGGGACAACGAAACATTTTAATTCCATTTGTCAACTTACTAGTTGATTAGGATTTTACACTTTACCTTGATAATTACTTCATATATCTTTTTGATCTCATCATTTTTCCACATCGTCTAAAGTGTGATTTTTCTTCTTCTCAGATAGAAAATGTGTATGCAAACTTCGCATAACATTAGATTCTCCCCTGAACCAGAGTACGACTCTGAGGTAGAATGAAGCTTCCACCAACACATCAGACTCAACTGCCAGTGAGCCAGACAGATAGCTGACGAACAACGCCAGGCTGCCTTGGTGCTGGAAAGAGTAAATGCATCCATAGCAGCAACTCAGAGAGTACCACTCATCATTGATACACGTGCTCAAATTCAAGCTGAAGTTTGTGCTGAAGAGCAAGCCTGTATCCAAGCCGAAAATGAAGCAGCCACAGTAGTTGCTCAACTTTTGATAAGGAATAAGCAGCTTCGGGATTATGCTGTCCCCAAGAACTCTGAAGATAATCACCCAATCCAGCCACCTCTCATCAATGCTCCCAACTTTGAGATCCAAACACAATGGATCCAAAATATGCAAGGTATCTCATTCTCTGGGAATGCTGGAGAGGATTGCATGGATCACCTGAAGTGATTCAAGACACTTTGTCGATTGGTACCACAGGTCGGAGCTACTAATGATGCAATCATGCTTCAACTTTTCAACTTTACTCTGTCTGGAAGGGAATTGGTATAACTCGTTAGATGGAGAGCCAATCACCACCTGGGCTCCCTTAGAAGAAAAGTTTTTGGAAAAGTTCTTTCCTCCCTCATTGACCTACCAGATTAGGGGACAGGTCAACCAATTCTCCAAACTTCCTAGAGAATCTCTAGCAGAATCTTGGGAAAGTTTTAAGGAATTACTGAGGAAATGTCCACATCACAGAATCTCACAACATCGGCTCATAGAAACATTCTATAGAGTAGTAAGTGATGACATTAATAAGTTTTTGGATTCCTCGTCTGGGGGGGAATTTCATGTGAAAGAATTATGAAGATGCCTGGAAGATTATCACACTCATATCCGAGAACCAATCTAATTGGGGAAGGCCATCTACCGAAGGAGTTCTAAAGGTTTGTAAAGTTGAGGAATCTGTAGAGTTGAAATCCATCACTGAAGCTCTAAAAACCATAGCTCATAAGCAATAAGTTCTTGAAACATCATTTGGGGAATATGATAGAAAGAATAACTCCTAGGTTCAACAAGTTAAAGCATCTACCAAAACTTGCAAAGCTTATCATGCATATGACCACCCCACGTTATCATGTGGTCTCTTATACAATGTAATGATGGATCTACAACCACCACAACTACAATATGAACCAATTATTCAACATCCCGAGGATCAGCTACCAGAGCAAGTGAATTCTATTCACTCCATACCAAGCCAAGTATACTATAACCCAGATCAACCGAGAAACCATCCTAGTTTTCAGTATGGGAATCCTACAGGAACTGCCAACCCACAGCATCAGATGCAAGGTGGGTCTTCCAATAGATTACCACCTGGATTTCAAAGCAATTATAATCAAAATCAAGGAAATTGTAGGGGTGGGCCTCAAAGGCTTGTCTACCCAAGAAATTCTTCTACATACTACCCTCTGTTGCATCCACAATTGCAACAAACTCAACTACAACAACCACAACAACCTCAATTACCATCACCTTAGCAGCAAAAACCGCAAGGGCAGCAGCAAGTTACACAATATCAACAAAAGAATGCTCCACCTCTGCCAACAGATGAGTTATCCATGATTAGGAAAATGTTGCAATCTCAACAGACCATGCTTGCCAATCAGCAAGCCCAACAAAAGACTGTGGAAACTCAATTGGCACTGATCGCAGCCCAGCTGAAACCCCCAGTAGGTACTTTTGTTGGTCAGCCAGAAATAAACCCAAGACAGGATCACCGCAGACCAGAACAACTGAATGTAGTCACCACAAGGTCTGGTTGTGTCCTTACTGAAGTCACCAATGTTATTCAAGTAGACGACGATACAACTGAAGTCAACCCAATCGCAAGCACAAATCAAGAAATTGAAAAATTTGTAGAGGCTGGGAAGGAAAAGGGAAAAGAGCAAGTTACCAAAGAACCATAAATCCCACCATACAAGCCTAAGATACCCTACCCAGGTATATTGAGAGAAACTAAACTAGACACTAGATTCCAGAAATTCAAGGAAGCTATGAAGAAGTTATATGTCAATATTCCATTCATCGATGCTCTTTCTGAAATCCCAACTTGGTCCAAATACCTGAAGACCTTACTATTAAAGAAATATATGACTGAAGAACATGAGACTACCAAATTAGCTCAAACTACTTCTAACATCATTTTTAATAAGATGTCGAAGAAGCAGAAGGACCCTGGCTCCTTTGGCATCCAATGTTCTATCAGAAATACCTCTTGCAAGAAAGGATTAGCCGATTTGGGAGCCAGCATATCCATTATGCCATTTTCCATGTGTAAAAGATTGGGTTTTACTGATTTGCTACCCAAAGCAATGACAATTCAATTGGCTGATTCTACCATCACTACACCTTTGGGAATTATTGAAGATATCCCAGTAAGAGTAGGGAAAGAGTCGTATGTTTCCTGTGACTTTACTATTATGGATATAAAAGAAGATCTGAGGTATCCAATAATATTTGGCAGACCCTTCCTTGCTACAGCCATAGCACTAATCCATGTTGAAGATGGTACCATTACCTTAAGACTGGGAAAGGAAGTTGTTCAATTCGGAGTCTTTGACAGTAGACCTGTCAAACTGGGTCAAAATCTGTGGGCGCCCATGGGTAGACCCATTTAAGTTGGGTTTGGGTGGCAAAATTTACCACCCCCTGAAAATCACCCAAACCCATACCCACCTGTTTATTAAGTGGGTTTCGCGGGTGATCCGCGGGCACCCGCGGGTGACCCAATTAATTGAAGCAAATATATTCATATACATAATATACACATACACCTATTAAAATATGTTGCTTGTTTTGTACAAGTTAATTCTTTACCTTTACCAACAAAAATTGTATTCTCTTTATTTTGTGTTTGCAATAGGCAATAACAAGTACTTGTAATATTAGGAATGCCTAAAGTTACATGACAAAATTATGTATTTTTCTTGTGATATTTATCTATGAAAACTACATCGATTTGCCTAATTTATATCAGCATACAACTAGCTGCTACTTTTTCATATATCAAAAACTAATCGAATAGTTTGACGTCAAATATAGTAGTTGGTTGGTTCTTTTGCACTATATTTGACATAAAAACAATAGTTACAAGATGTTTCAAATGTTGTTTTTAGTGTTAAAGAAAGCAACTGGTAACTTAATGTTGATTGTATACATTTTATATGGGCATCCAGGGGCAACCCGCAACCCGTTGGGTCGGGTTTGGGTGTGCTTTTCTTCCACCCATTTAGAAGTGTATCTTTTTGACCCGCACCCGCCAGACCCGCACCCGCAATGACCCAACCCAAACCCAACCCACCCACCCGTTTGACAGGTATATTTGATAGCTTAAAAGGTCCTAGCATCCACGAAGAAGTTTTTCTTCTCGAAGCAATTGATAAAATGTCTTAGTTAAAGCAAGAACCTTTCGAACCGTCTGATGATTTGGAAAATGTCTTGACAAATCCAGAAGCTGAATTCTCAAATGACTATGTAGTTCAGCAATGTCTACAATACCTTAAACAAGTCGAAGAAACCCCTGAAGCTACCTTTGAGGAGTTGAAATCAGTCATCGCTTTGGAAACTACAGAAGTACCCAAGACACCTGAGATGAAAGCCCTACCAGTTGGGCTCAAGCATGTCTTCCTTGACAAAGAAAAATTATGGCTGGTCATTATCAGTTCCAGTTTAATAGATGAGCAAGAAGAAAGACTACTTATTGAATTAAGAAAGCACAAGAAAGTCATTGGATACAAGATGATTGACCTAACAGGAATAAATCCAGCTCTGTGCATGCACAGATTACCCATGGTAGAAGAGTTTAAACCTTCATAGGAACACCAGAGGAAACTAAACCCAAATCTCAAGAAGGTGGTTCGCCTCGAGGTTCTTAAACTCCTAAAAGCTGGTATCATTTATCCAATTTCTGATTCTCAGTGGGTTAGTCTGGTCCAAGTAGTCCCTAAAAGGGGGGAACCACTATCGTTTTGAATGATAAAAATCAACTGGTGCCTACAAGGACTATCACTAGATGGAGGATGTGTATCGATTATAGGAAACTGAACAAGGCAACAAGAAAAGATCACTTCCCTCTACCTTTCCTTGATGAGATCCTTGAACATCTAGCCCACCAAAAATTCTTTTGCTATCTTGGCGGTTATTCAGGGTTTTATCAAATTCTGATACACCCTGAAGATCAAGAAAAGACAACTTTTACTTGCCCCTTCAGAACCTATGCCTTTAGAAGGGTGCCTTTTGGACTATGTAATGCACCCGCAACATTTCAGAGGTGTTTGTCTGCCATATTTGCAGGATTAACTGAGTCCATCATGGAAGTTTTCATGGATGACTTTTTAGTTTATGGGGACTCTTTTGACAACTGTCTGCTTAACCTCGGTAGAGTGCTACAAAGATGTGAGGAAATAAATCTGATCCTTAATTGGGAAAAGTGTCATTTTATGGTGACAGAAGGAGTTGTCCTCGGGCATCGAGTGAGAGAAAGAGGGATTGAAGTGGACAAAGAAAAGATAGATGTCATTTCAAAACTGACACCACCAAAAGACATCAAGTGAGTACGAGCCTTTTTGGGCCATGCCGGATTTTATCAAAGATTTTTCAAAAATAGCAAAACCCATGTCTTACTTGTTGACTAAAGATGCAGATTTCAATTTTGATCAAGAATGCCTACACATCTTCATGACCCTAAAGAATGCCCTGATCTCGGCACCTATACTAAGAACCCCTGACTGGTCACAACCCTTCGAGATAATGTGTGATGCCAGTGACTACGCTATAGGGGCAGTATTAGGGTAGAGAATAGATAAGGAACCCTATGTGATATACTATGCATCAAAAATGCTTGATGAAGCCCAAAAGAACTATACAACTACCGAAAAAGAGTTCTTGGTAGTCATCTACACTTTTGAAAAATTTCTCTCTTATCTGATTGGATCAAAAGTCATAGTATACACAGACCACTCTACAATAAAATATATGATTCAGAAACAAGATGCAAAACCCAGACTTATTCGTTGGGTGTTGATGCTTCAAGAATTTGATTTGGAAATAAAAGATAAAAGTGGGGTAGAAAATGTCGTCGCCGACCACTTAAGTCATATTGAGCCTCAGGACGAAGACAATATACCTATCCGAGACTCTCTACCCGACGATCAACTCATGAAAGTCACCACCGGATTTCCTTGGTACACCGATATAGTAAACTATCTGGCTACAGGAATTTTCCACCCTTCTGCTTCCTACCACGATAGAAAGAAATTTCTTCATGACATCAAGGAATACTTTTGGGATGAACCATATCTTTTCCTCTTATGCGCAGATAGATTATTCTATCATTATCTCCCTGAAGAAGAAATTATTCCAGTCTTAGAACACTGTCATTCTGGCCCCACTGGAGGGCACATGAGTTCATAGAAGACTGCCCTTAAAGTCCTACAGTCAGGATTCTTCTGGCCAACAATAGTGAAGGATGCCCATGAATTTGTGCAATCTTGCAATAAATGTCAACTGTCTGGAGGGATATCGAAATGAAATGAAATGCCACTAACTTTGTGGCAGGAGATCGAACTTTTTGATGTATGGGGAGTGGACTATATGGGTCCATTTCCCCCATCTTATGGATACTCTTATATTTTGGATGTTGTGGACTATGTATCCAAATGGGTAGAAGCTATACCCACTGTATCTTGTGACTCTAAGCTGGTTATGAAGTTGTTCAATGATATCATCTTTCCTAGATTTGGAGTCCCTAGAATGGTTATATCCGATGGAGGGTCACATTTCTTGGAAAGAAGCTTCGAAGCTTTTCTACGAAGATAAGGAGTAAAACATAAGGTTGCTACACCTTATCATCCGCGGACTAGCGGCCAAGTTGAAGTTTCAAACAGACAATTGAACGGTATCTTAGAAAAAACTATCAACAAAAACTGCACGGATTGGTCCACCAAACTTCCTGACGCTCTCTAGGCATATCGTACTGCTTTCAAAACACCAATAGGAACAACGCCATTTTGTTTGGTGTATGGGAAGTTGTGCCATCTCCCAGTTGAATTAGAACACAAAGCATGGTGGACTATCAAACAATTGAATTTTGATTTCAAAAGTGTCGATGAATACAGACAACTTCAATTACAAGAGCTGGAGGAACTAAGAATGACTACCTACCAGAATGCCAGGATCTACAAAGAGCAAACTAAAATGTGGCATGATGGCCACCTTAAAAGGAAAGATATCATTGTCGGAGACCAGGTCCTTCTTTTCAACTCCAAACTCAAAATGTTTCTCGGAAAACTCCGCACAAAATGGTCTGGGCCCTTCACTATCAAGCATATCTATCCAACTGGAGTTGTCATCATCTTTGATGACAATGGAGGAGAAAGGACTGTTAATGGCCATATACTGAAAAAAATACTATACTCCAGCTGATAAAACTCCAAGACAAACTATCAACATTCAAGACCCCACAACATTAAACTGATCAAGTTTGAATTTCTTCGAGCCAGTGATGTAAAACCAAAGCGCTACTTGGGAGGCAACCCAAGAACTGAGTATCACCTATCTTTTTCATTTTGTTTATCTTTTGATATTTTTTCTAGCTCTCCTTGTTCAGAAAATATAAAAATTTATATAATCAACCAAAACAAATATAAAAATATAAAAATCATTGACCATATTAGTTTTGTCCTGACACTTTGGACCCAAACGGTCTTGAAACCGTTTGGACCCAAACGGTCTTGAAACCGTATGGTCCTCACGGTCTTGAAACTGTTTGGCCCTCACGGTCTCGAAACTATTTGGACCCAAACGGTCTTGAAACCGTTTGGACCCAAACGGTCTTGAAACTGTATGGTCCTCACGGTCTTGAAACCGTTTGGTCTCAATGGTCTCAAAATCATTTGGACCCAAACGGTCCCAAGACCGTTTGACCTAAGGAGAATTTGTATAGTCGCCTCTCCTTTTTCTATAAATACTCCTCGACCCCTCCCTTTTTCTTTCCTTTGATTCCTGAATCTTCTCTCACGTGAACCTTGTTCCATTCCTTCTAGTTTCTCTGCTCCCACATGACCCGTTCACGCTCTCTGTTCACACTCTCTATTCATGCCGCTTCCTCACTCCCTCGATTCCGAGCTCACTTCCACCATCTCTGTGCATGCTCACGCAAGCTTCTCTGTCCTCTTCTCCATCGCTCTATCCGCCACGACCATCTCCTCATCACAGCAAGGTAAAGAACACTTGCAACCATCACCACCACTACAACATGTCTTCTCTTCTTTTTACAATCGCAGCTATCACCATTACTACCGTCGCTATCGCCACCGCAGTCGGTGCCATCGTCATTGGCACCATTTTCGTTGCCCCTGCCACTTCACCTTCCTAATAGGTTTGGACCCAAACGCTCATGAAACCGTTTGCACAAAAAATTGGTGAAACCGTTTGGAGCCAAATGGTCTTGAAACCGTTTGGACCCAAATGGTCTTGAAAATCACAATTTCACCCTTAACAGTTTCTCTCCCAAAAAAATTTCAATGTTGCAATTCTTTCAACATTTTCTAACATATTATATTTCTTATTTAAAATTACAGAATGGCCTCACCTGCAAGGGATGTCATAGGAGCAGCTGAAACCCCATTCTGGACTAGGGCGAAACTGTTGGAGTGCCGCTCAAAGCTTCAGTGCATCCTCGACATATGCGAAAAAACTGGGAAGACTCCATCAAAAGTTAACTTACCTAAGGTCATCCATGCCCTTGAGCGAGACAACAAATGTTTATCAGAAGATCATGTAGAAGAAATCAAAGAGATCTCCTCCACTGATGAAGGCTCAGAGTATGCACCAAATTCCAAGGAGGAATCCCCAGTCACCAAGTCCAAGGGCAAAAGGAAGACCCACGAAGATGCCAAAGGACAACCAACCAAGAAACGGGCACGGAAGAAAGTCTATCCCACAATAGCAAGAGAACAAATCCTAGCAGGATACATTTCACCCCCTACTACCACCACCGCAGAACCAGCACCAGTTGATCTGTATATACAAAACCTACAAGCCGGTGATAAGATATTGTGACCAACAAAGTATGTCTTCTCGAACATATGAAAAAGAATGGAAATTTATGACAGAGTTCTCACCTTGCTCGACAATGTGAATCTCTCAAAACTCTGGTTTGTTGAAGAAACTTCCTATGTTGAGCCCATGATAGAGTTCTTCACCTACCTTAATAAAGAAATCATGGACGCAAAAGATAAATTAAAGGATGGAGGTGACCATAGGCTGGTAACCTCACTCTTTGGAAAAAATGTGGTCTTGACTGAGAATCTGCTAAATGAAATCTGTATCGACAACCAAGAGCAGCTAAAGAAAGCTAAGGAGGCAGGCCTGGACCACTCCCAATTCAACAGGCACACCTTATGAAAGTCCTTGACAGGGATTCCAAGCTATGAGGCAAAGACTTGCAAGGCCTCCAACATACATTCCGGCCTGGTGCGCACTCTACACAAAATCATAACATGCACTCTTTTCCCTAGGACAGAGAGTGGGAACATTATTATTTCTGACCTCTTTATCCTATGGTCCATTCTCAAAGGGCATTCAGTCAACATAGGACGACATTTGATTCAGAAACACACATCTTTTTCCCTTGGAAAGGAAATCTATGTGGGTGGTCACATAACATCAATTCTGAAATATCTTAAGATGGACAGACCACTTCCCAAGTGCAGGGTGATAAAGGGAGACATTCTAATAAATGAGCAGAGTCTAAAGAACTCATACATCATAAAGGAGAAGGATTCCAAACTTCCTTATATCTTCTGCCCAACTGTCAAAGCATCCTGGACACTGTTACCACTTCCAAAACTGGCTGACTATGACAAAGAAAAGCTTCTCTTCATTGAAGAGGAACTTTCCAACCTCCTAGCCTCGGTCAAAGAAAAAGAGAAAAAAGCAAAGACAGGGCAGACAGAGCATAGCATCACTGCCCCAGCAACAAGGTCAAAGAAAATACTAGTGACACAGCTTTCAAAACTATGCATACAGCAACAACAGCAGTCGGGGATGCCCACATCAAAGATCAACCCAGAGGCAGACCCACCACACAGTGCAGAGAACATAGTAAACCCAACACCAGAACCCTTCATCTTCGATATGGATGTTGGGCTTACCTCTATAAACACTGCCACCACACTACCACCTTCCACCATTCTGCCATCCACCACTTTTACACCATTTTCCACAATAATGCCCCCACAATTTCTTTCTCCACAACCACAACTTTCACCCGCATCTTCAACCTCACTCATTTTCTCTTTGGGCGTCCCATTCTCCACCTCGACGCTCGATCTCACCTTCACTTCAACCACTTTCCCCTCAGCATTCTCAGTTCCTCCTTTTTTACCCGGGATGTCACCACCATTCTCATCCACCACCACCCCGATACCGTTGGTGACTCCATCTACAATCACCACGCAATTCGCGGGTCCATCAATAGTGTCTCTTTCGCAAGGCACTACCACCCTGACCCAAGCCATCTCACCCATCCATCTCTGGGGTCCCCTTTTCACAAGTCAGTGAAGAATTCGAACGACAATTTGACGCTATTTGAAACCTCCTCACCGACCCCTCTAACATATTACACTCCATTTTTTCTTGTGTGTAGGGACTTGCTACACAAGTCTCCAAGATTGACGAATGGAACCACGCCTTACCAGACATCCACTCAAGCATTCAACAACGGTAAGAAGCAGCGACCCAGCAAGTCGACCGCATTGACGACCGCTTAAAACACCTGCCAGAGTTGGTACTTGAGATGAAAGGCCAGCAAGAAGCATTAGCCCAACAAGTCGATCGGGTCTCTAAGAAAACTCAACCTTTTCCTGAGACCCTTCGCAAGCTTTAGCAGCACCAAACTGCCCTAAGCACGCTCTTGGACGACATCAATAGCAACTTCGCAGAGCTCAACCACTGCCAAGAGGAGCACTCTAACAATGAACTCAATCATCTACGTGTACAAGTAACCGATCTATCAACATGACTCCTCTTTGCCGAAGAAAGATATACAGATCTTAAAGAAGGCCATGACGCACTACTCAAAACCCACGAGCACGCGTAAGTGGCACTAGAAGAATTACAAGCCATCCATCAGCAGTGCAAAAAAACATCGATCAAGAAAATAATAGATAAGGAAGCGGATGATGATGAAGATGAAATTGAAGACGATGATGAGGATTCTGATTCCTCAGCTGACTCCAACAACGACAACTCCTCCTTAAACGATCAACCTGACGACCCAGGCAATGCTGGAGAGGGAACCAGCTGAGGGGCAAAACTTGTAGAGAAGGGAAATAATAGAGACCACCAAGAAGGTGGAAACAAGGATACCAAGTCCCCCAATAATAATGACAATGTAACAATGTCATATAGGGATCAATTCTTTAACTTCTCAGCTATCGGATCCCTAGGGGACACTGTAAAAGAATTCACTTTTGCTGAGTTTCAACAATGCATAATGGAAACCAACATTAGCCCACCCACAGCAGCCATTCATCAACATTCCGCTCCGGAGCAATTTGCACCCCTCCCCCCAAAACAGGAGGAATCCGACAGAGTAAGTCTCAACACAGATGATACACTCGACTCTGGAGATGACTCTGACAAAGATGAAGATCTGTATCAATTTTTGGATGATAGCGAGTAGACTTCACTTCCTCCACCCAAGACCTTCCCCCACCGCCACCTCTACCTCACAAGATGAAAGACTTGGACATGGCGGCCATCTCTACATTAGATGTTCAGGACATCTTTATCTTGAACACCATTGTAGATGATGCCAAAAATGGGGGGAACATCATCTATAACAATACAAAAACAAAGAGCAGGTTGACACGCTAAGACTTATGTATTCTCCTTCGACCACAATCGGAGATGAAGATGGCTATCTTTCGCGTCCTCCTTGCTAACACTATGGAGGAATTCCAGAGCACAAAGAAGTTGCAACCTATTTTCAACACTTCACCTGCTCTATCCTTATCCTTATTACACAAGGACTTACAAGAAAAGTCCATAGAGTGACAGTGAACTGGTCTTGCACGGAAGGCACGCTACATCACAATGCCCTTTAGAGTTTCCGGACACTGGCTGCTAATGATCGTCAACACTGAGGCCCGCGACGACAAGGTGTACAACTTCTGCACCAGTGAGTTAACGATCGAACATATAAATTTTGCTGGTTCAGAAGATGGGGAAGCACGATGCATCCCTTTCCGGCTTCTCAAAGTAATATGGGCTACCTGCCCATCTCTTCGACATGGTGGAACCAATCCTGGTTCCAAATCATCAACCCAACAGTCCAAACACTAGAAGGTTTAGGGGATTGCACTTTCTATACAATAAGATTCACAGAAGTACTTAATAGACAAATCCCCTTTACCGAGTTAGCCACAGAGGATATGCACTCTCTACAAGGATGTTACGCCATGGGGTTATCTGTGACAGACGGTTCTTCAAGGACTCGACAATGGTACAAGATGATGTCCCTCGTTACCTTTATGCTATCCAACGTCTGCAAAAGCGTCCATACAGAACAATTCTAAAGGAGTTGGAGAACAAGCAAAAGCATACCGCCAAGGTCCCAGAACAACGCCAATGGGACCCTTATACCTTTGATATGGCGGATGACAATGGGGATATCGATTTGTTAATCGGGGCCACCATCAACAGATTATCCCAACCAATGGTGCCTCTATCTGCCATACAACCAACGTTTCTAAACTTTGACCATGCCGCATGCAAGAGCCTTTCTGATAATGAACTCAAACTCATCATGTCTAGGCTATACATAGAGAACGATGAGCGTGTTTTCCTATAAGGAAATATTTTAATAATGGCATATTCACTCCGTGAAACCATACAAGTTAAAGGTTCTTTATCCATGAGCATGATGACTACCTACCAGTTTCTTCTAGCATGGGACCTTCCTATGGTTTATATGGTGTCAGCATACATGAAGGATGATTTACTTGGATCCAAGAACTTTGGAACCACAGAGTCCCTTATCTCATATCTTCAAAATACAACTCCAAAGTTCATTATGTTTCCTTTTCTTCACTTTGAACACTATATGTTGCTGGCAACAAACTTACACGAGGGAACTACAATCATTTACAATAGTTCTGATAGCCAATTCAATCCAAACCAAAAAGAGTATGTTGTTACAGCAAAGACACCCATGGAGGAAGTGGTGAAGGACTGTGCCGAAAGACTACATGATCTTCTTGGAAAGCACACAAAGGCATAAAACAACGATCATTTTCACCGCCCAGCCTTTAGCCACAGATGTCCCCAGCAGATCAGAGAATCTAACAACTGTGGTTTCCACATCCTTTAATGGATGTATACCCTTACTGTCCTCGGTAAGTGTATGGAGGACATGAAGGATGTGGATTATCATGCTTTACGTGGAAATTTTGTAGCTAATCTCCTACGATCGTATGGAGAAAACAAGGGATTAACAGAACCGTGATACCCTTGCCCATGTACTTCTCAACCTATCACCTTGACACTCTGAGGATAGATTGGATGATAAGTTAGGGGGGTACACTGGGCAAGGGCGAGGTATTACCTTCAAACCTTCTTCTCTCTACTCTTCCTTTTTCTTTGTTTCTTTCGCACAATTTTTTTCTTTTCCTTTTTTAAACACTTAGATTTTTTGATAATTTCTTGGATAGAATAGCTTTTGTACATAAGACAACATTCTTTTTGGAAAAGGGTCACCCCTAGCTAAGTTAGAGACAAAGTAGTCCTAACTTACATAAGTAGTATTTAGGCATGTAATGGTGAATTAATAAATTACCTCCATACTCGATTTTCATGCTTTTGCTTCAATTCTACATCAGACTCTCCACAGGTTTACATCGTGGCCGAAACAAGCCAAATGCTCTCAAGGACGGGAGGGAACCAGGTGAAATCCAAATCAAGAAACCTCGCAAGTGAACCACCGAGTATAAAACTGAAACAAGCGCATGTCTGAAAACTCTAGGGAACAGTTTTCTTCTTTTCAAAAAGAGGCTTGGAAGCCCAAATAAAATCCCTAAATACCCAATTCCTAAGCCGGTGAGCATATGAATAAAATCCAGAGTGTTGAATAAAAACATGAGAGTTGTGCCATGCATAAGGACCTATATGAAGAGCCAATAAAGATCTTGCCCGGCTGGTACATTCAGCTACCCTCATAAAGGCAGATGTGTCATGCCCGATAATGAGATCCTAAGGTCTCCACACACATGAAAAAGCTGACAAAGGTCTTTCCCGATCGATACATTCAGCTGCCTTCACAAAGGCAGATGTATCGCGCCCGGTAGTGAGACCCTAAAAGTTTAGATAACCCCCCTAGAAGGGGGAGTTACACATCATCCTTCAACCAACCCTCATACCTATCTTAGCTCCCGATAGGATTTTCAAAGAAGTATAAAACTACTTAGAGTCAAAGACATGCATAGAATGTGATTAAGGAAAGGGTGGTCCCAACGCGAGTTACGCGATACGGAAGAAACATGAGCTCCACGCAACTCCCGATACCCGAATGAGTCGGTGCAAGTAGAAATCTTGATAAAACTATGGGACATCTCTGGTTTAGAACTGAAGCAAGAGTATGGAAATCTTCACTGAATAAAATCACCTCACCACTACATGCCTTAGCTCTATCCAGCTTGAGGACAAGCTAGACTCTAAGTTAGGGGGTGATAACCTTCCATTTTGTGATGTTATCTTACTAGTTTTTCTTAATTTTACATACTCTTTCTTAGATAAATTATATAGAATCCTTACCTTTCCCCTTTATTGTAAATATACCAATAGACTGACATTTCTCCTTTTCTTCTTACAGAAAAACCAAAAAAAATTGCAAAAAGCCCCAAACAGTCCCAAGACCAAATGAATGCCAAACGGTCCCAAGACCGAATGAAGGCCAAACGGTCCCAATACCGTATGAAGACAAACGGTCCCAAGACCATATGAAGGCCAAACGGTCTCAAGACCAAATAAAAGCCAAACGGTCCCAAGACCGCATGAAGCCAAACGGTCCCAAGACCACATGAATCCAAGCGGTCCCAAAACCGTATGAAGCCAAACGGTCCCAAGACCGCATGAATCCAAGCGGTCTCAAGACTGCATGAAGCTGAATGGTCTCAAGACCGTATGAACCCAAATGGTCCCAAGACCGAATGAGTCCAAACGGTCTCCAAACCATTAAAGATCCAAATCGTCCCAAGACCATTTGGGATTCCTTGGAAGCCTATAAATAGGACCAAAGGAGTCCTCATTTGGCATCAAATTCTTAGACGTCCAGAGGCTACCCCAATCACTCCAGAGTTGTTCATCCTTCATCCTTCGCCCCAAGGCTTTCAGTCCAAGATCCACATTCCATCCTCAAGCTACTTCCTCTCTCATCAACATAGAAGGTGCGAAGTGAAGGATTCTTCATCAAGACAACCACGTGGTGTGAAGATAGTTTCTCTCTACTCTAAGGGGTCGACCTTCCACCCTCCTACGTGGAGATGATACTTTCTTTCTCTCTTCCTGCCTCCTTCTTTGTTCTTGCCATGAGCGAGTAGTCCCATACACTAGGGTGCGGGGAGTAGCCTCGCTACACATGTTTTCATTTCATACATTGTAATTCATCAGTTTGTAATAGAGAAATATTATCTTTTAAGTTCAACATCAATTGTTTAATGAATGCTAGTTTCTTGATCACCAACTTGTGTTATCTATTATCTATTAGTGTGAATTGTATATGTTTGTACTTCTAGATTTGAATATCGACTGCTTGTTAGATCTAGATGTATGTAGTCACCATACATTTGGTTTGGTATCTAGGAGAATTTCTCAAGGAGTGGAGTAAACTCTCCTCCATCATTGTACTTTCATGCTATGAAATGGAATCAGTTGATGTATGAAAGTATAACCTTGACAGGTCGAGGAACACACTTTGCGAGGGGAGTGATGCAAAGTAAGTGACAATTCATTTGGGGATGGCTGGCATTGCAACGCTTCCACGTTTCCGAAAGGAAGCTAAGTCTATAAAGATATTAACTGTTTAGACTCTATTCTTTGCAAGCCATGTTTTAATGATGTATGTTTTGATCCATGTGTAGTGGTGGTGAAACTCGATCACATCCTAGTGGTTTCCAAAATATTGTTTTCAACCTTAAATTTACTTTCCTACCATTTACTTTGCCTCACACTTTAGTTTAATCATCAAATCAACTCTTCGATCTAAATATCAACTTTTAAGTAGATAAGTAGAATTATTACATTTTCCATCTTGTTAAACTCTTAACAAGACCGTTGTCTCATGGATTTGACCCTTAACTGTACTACAATAAGACTTCCATGTATCTTAGCATATGTGGGTGGAGATCTTATTATAGCACACGAAAGGCTAAACTTAGAGACTTACTATCTCTAGGATTTTTAGTGGTCCACACAACTCCACGCAAGTAGAGGCTCCATAAAAAATTGGCACCGTTGCCGGGGACAACGGAATGTTTTAATTTCATTTGTTATCTTTCTAGTTGATTAGGATTTTACACTTTACCTTGATAATTACTTCATATATCTTTTTGATCTCATCATTTTTCCACATCGTCTAAAGTGTGATTTTTCTTCTACTCAGGTAGAAAATGTGTATGTAACCTTCGCATAACATCGGATTCTCCCCTGAACCAGAGTACAACTCTGAGGTAGAATGAAGCTTCCACTGATGCATCAGACTCAACCGCCAGCGAGCCAGACAGATGGCTGAAGAACAACGTTAGGCCACCTTGGTGCTGGAAAGAGTCAACGCAACCATAGCAACTCAGAGAGCACAACTCATCATTGATACACGTGCTCAAATTCAAGCTGAAGTTTGTGCTAAAGAGAAAGCCCATATCCGAGCTGAAAATGAAGCAGCCACAGCAGCTGCTCAACTTTTGATAAGGAATAAGAAGCTTCGGGATTATGTTGTCCCCAAGAACTCTGAAGATAATCACCCAATCCATCCACCTCTCATCGACACTCCCAACTTTGAGATCCGAACATAATGGATCCAAATTATGCAAGGCATCTCATTCTTTGGGAGCACTGGAGAGGATTGCATGGATCACCTGAAGCGATTCAAGCCACTTTGTCGATTGGTACCATAGGCCGAAGCTACTAATGATGTAATCATGCTTTGACTTTTCAACTTTACTCTGTTTGGAAAGGGAATTGAGTTGGTATAACTCGTTAGATGGAGAGCCAATCACCACCTGGTCTCCCTTGGAAGAAAAATTTTAGAAAAGTTCTTTGCTACCTCATTGACCTACCAGATTAGGGGATAGATCAACCAATTCTCCCAACTTCTTGGAGAATCTCTAGCAGAATCCTGGGAAACGTTTAGGGAATTACTAAGGAAATGTCCACATCACTGAATCTCACTGTGACAGGCCATTCGAACAAAATGTTATTAACTAAGAAGAAGCGATCATTAACAGCGGAATACTGAAAATCACTAAAAATTAAAACCATTTACAAAGAGATCCAAACACATGAAAACTCTTTTATCAAGAACCAATGTATTTTATTTACATCTTGGTTCATAAGTACATATCATGTACCATCCCTTCTCGAGGATTACAAGCATCAATTGCTCTATTAAAACTATACACAGGCAGTATAAGAACCTCGAGGCATCAAGTCAAAATCTCATATCGATTCATTAAAAGTACTAACTACTAACTCCAAGGACATGAGAGTACAGAGATGACACATAGGACTCTCTATACAAAATATGATAGCTAGTGCCTCCACCTGGAATATCACTGCTATCCCTGTTGTTGTTGTTGCTGCTCTTCCCCTACTGTAGGGTTTCTGCCTCTTCGTCCTCATCCACCTAAAAATGTTGGATCCCACGGGGGTGAGACAATTGAAATTGTCCCAGTGAGAGATATAACTCTCTGCCAGAAACATTATTATTGCAATTTAATAGAATAAAACTGAGTAGAGGAATCAAATATATTCAACAGTAGATAAATCAATGTCTAAATAGATTAGAGCAATATTCTTATTCAAAGCATTTCAGCTATAACTTGATAAAGCAACATGTCACTTATCCAATAAGGAATAGAACATGTATAACATTTATCCATTTAGGACATGCTATTCAAGGTAACATCAACCAATGATTCTCTTATTTCAATCTGAAGCAAATACGCTACACGACTGATTACATTTTACAATCATACTTAAGCCATGAGGAGATGAGGTATACCGCTCATACTCCAACCGACCATTCCAAAATTGAAATCGATACCATACATAGGTTAAGGAAGAGCCGAATTTCCATAACCTCCCTTATCTTGGTCAGTATGAGATCTTATGTAGGACATCTTGGGTCTCTGCTAAATAGCTTTCCAGGGTATGCTGGAAACTTTGCTATAGCGTTATATCCCATAGCATATACTCTCTTCAGGATATGGCCCTTAGCCAATATCTGGTATTGTGGAGTTATGGCCCATAGCCATACTCTTATTGGGATATGGTCCATAAAAATTCATGTGTATAGGATATGGCCTGCAGTCATTCCTGTGAGACGTAAGGATATATTCGCCCATTACCCCCACATATTCAAAAATATGCATTCCAGGAATTCCCATAGGAAAACCTGTTTCTCCATCACCAATTACGGATGATTATGGATCTATGGTCAGGGCTCTACATGATAATATTTCACTTGATTAATTAAGTGTATTACATATTCGTTTAGCATCAGACAAGTTTCCAAACATCAACTATTATGACAAAAGCTACAAAGAATGTGTAATACTTCTATCAAGTACTTTTCAAAACTTTACAAAACATTGGGATCTCAATCCCTTATCTCATCATGGACATTCTCATCACTTAACATCTCATCATCATGATTATGAAATATGGGTATTCAAACCCTTAGTTCATCAAAGAACACTTGTTACCACTTATCAGGTAACTAATACCTCCAGGTCATCTGACCAAGGTAAACATGATACTTTCTACACAAGCATTTCACATGGCTCTCAAAGCCCATTTAATCTCTTGTTACCTCTTACTAGGCAAAAAACATATCATGGCTCACAAGGCCCATAAAACAATTTCAATAATAAAACATCATAGATCATACATGGCTATGCCCAACATCTCATGATACATGCATGGTTAGTACACATGATAACAGTTATATCAATTACATATCAGAACCATGCAATGTAAGGGTAGCATCACTATTCCCTCATAAGGATTAGGGTTTGTCATCATATTGCCCAAGATTAGGGTTTCATGCATTATAACCCAAAATTAGGGTTTCACATACCTTCACCCTATATTCGGGTTAGGGTTTCATATAGCACTACATAGCATCACCCTAGATTAGAGTTTCACATCTCATCATTGCATTAGGGTTTCACATGGCATCACCCTAGATTAGGGTTTCACACATCATTACCTTGAATTAAGGTTCCTTATAACTTTTCCCCAAATTAGGGTTTCATAAGGCGTCCTCTTAATATAGGGTTTTTCATTATATTACCCTGAATTGGGATTTCTCATATCATCACCCTAGATTAGGGATACACCATTACCCTAGATTAGGGTTTCACCTAGCATTGCCCTAAATTAGGGTTAGGTCTCATCAACCTTTTTTATTAGGGTTTCATGATCTCTTTATCAAGGATCATACCCTAATTACATATTTTATTAAGGTTGAAAGTGTTGAGGCTTAACCACTACATGATTATTATACATGTATGAATTCCTCTCCCTCTCTCATCCTCTCTAGGATGTTGATTACTTCAAGCTTAATAATATTAGGTCAACTATTCATTCAAGTACATACATCTATGATTATCATTGTGTATTAAGTTACTTCTTTCATAAGCATCAAAGGTTAACCACTCAAAAGGTACTAATCACTTAAGTACCTTAAAGGTACAACCATTGTAATTATCATCATTAATAATCTTAGGGTTAATTGATCTTTTGTATCTTTGAGACTATTAGGTCTCCAAATGATTTTGATACTTTTGAACCTTCAAACGGTTTTGACCTCCTTGACCTTCAAATGGTTTTGAAACTGTTTGTCCACCTTAGGGTTGAGACTGTTTGACCTCCAAATGGTTTTGAAACCATTTGGGCATCTAGGGTTGAGACCATTTGCCCTTAAATGGTTTTGAAACCATTTGGTGCTTTCAACCCTTTAAACCGTTTGATCAAATTAATCTTGAAATTGAATGAACAACCCATCATTGAAACCGATTGGATAAGTCAACCTTAAAACCGATTTGACCTCCAAATGGTTTGAGACCGTTTGCCCTCCAAATGGTCCCAAGACCATTTGGACTCAAACAGTCCCAAGACTGTTTGGTCCAAACCACCTTGAAACCGAATGGATCAAATAGGGTTTCTTAATCAATCGATTTAGGGTTTCCACTCATCGAACCATCCAACATTAAGGCCATTGAAAGTAGATCAACTTGTAACCCTTAGATCTCCATCCATCCATGACTCCACTTGACCTCAAATGGTCTTGAGACCATTTGACCTCAAACGGTCTTGAGACCGTTTGCCCCCAAACGGTCTTGAGACCGTTTGGTCCATTCAACATAGAAATCGACTTAATCAATCTAGGGTTTCAACCATTTAATCTGATTAGGGTTTGTAAACAATGGATCATCCATTCTTGAATCCATTATAATTAGATCAATTTGAACCATTGGATCTTCATTCATCCACATCAGCAATTGACCCCAAATGGTCTTGAGACCGTTTAACCTCAAACGGTCTTGAGACTGTTTGCTCTCAAACGGTCTTGAGACCGTTTGGTCATCAAAAGTACAAATCATTTGCTCATGATATTTATTGAGGTGTGTGCTAAGATGAAATCATCATCTTCAAGCTTCAAACCTATGAATTTTTTTGTGATCTTTGTGGTGATTTCAACAATTAATCACAAAGAAATTCGGGAAGGAAAAGGGAATCAACATATGATGAAGAAATGAAATCAATAATGATGTTTAAGGGTTCAAGTTATATAACCCGCCTTCAAAGTTGAATCCAAGCTTCAAGCTTCACGTCCTTAATGGTGAATGAATATTTCTCAACTATCCAAGGTCCGTTCTCAAGTCTTTGGATGCAAAGGATGATCAAGGTTGAGCATTGAATGGAGAAAAGAAGAATATAAGCATTGAATTTGATTTCCACCATGAAATCAAGGTTGAAGATGACTATGGAGCTTACCTACAGGTTGGGGCGCATTCTCCTCTTGTTCCTAAGCTCCCTTGTCTTCGTCCCAAGCAAAGAAAGAAATAAGAGTCGAAAAGAGTCTTTCATGTGGGTGGAAAATGGGATATATGTAAGGGAATTTCAAGAGAGAGAAAGTGTTATAAAAATCCTTCAATTTCCTAAATTGGTGCCACTTATCCCCCTCACTTCCTTGCATATGAAGCCATCATCCTCCCCTTCAAAATCCTCTTCTTTATCCATGAATTAAAAGAAAACAAATTAACCACCTTAATCAATATAATAATAATATCCAAAAATTAGTGGATATTACTTTTTCTTTAACTAATGTGAGCGGTCTCTCCACTCACTTTAGATATTTCGGTGCCATTGCAAGGCACAAAGACGTCCATACTTATATAAATTCAACCATCACATTTTTGTTTGAAGGGCACTCCCATTAATATAATTATTTTCGCATTAAATTGAATTAGGGTTTCAATTATGCCTAAATCTTGGTTATTTTAATATCAAGATTCTCTCTCCTCCAAAGAGATTCAAATGAGACGCCCCTCTGATTTTCTTGTCTCTAATTGATACCGAGAAATATTAGGGACTCTCTATAAGTATTATTTTGCATATTGAACCCTAGGTTTTGGGTAAATTACACATTACGCCAAAACTAGGTTTTAATGCACAAACATTGCTTAATAAGCTCTTTCTTGGTGCTCAGGTTACCAAAAGTCATACCTCTGCATCATTCTCATTCTTATGATGCTATAACACTTGAGGAACATTTTATCATGTAACATTTTCAAATTAACCCCTCAACTTGGGTAATTTGCACTTTAGTGCAAAACGGGCAAAACATTGTTTTCAACATTATTCAAAAAGGACTATAATTGAAACATAAGCTCCTCTTGAGCCATAATTACTTTTCAATAGATAAAATCAAGCATATAATTATCTTTCTTAAATAAAACATCTAGGGTTAAAGCATAACCCAGGTCAGGGATGTTACAAATTATCCACCCCTAACAGGGATTTCGTCCCTGAAATCATCAAGAGAAAAGAGAAGGGTACTTCCTCCTCATCTCTTCCTCTAGCTCCCATGTAGCTTCTTCAATGCCACGGTGATGCCAGAGAACTTTCACAAGACATATATCTTTATTTTTCAGCTTTTTAATTCTTTTATCAAGGAACATCACAGGTCCTTCAACATATGATATATCATCATTTAATTCTACCTCCACATGTTGCAAAACTAACTCTGTGTCAGGATGACACTTTCTCAGCATGGAGATATGGAACACTGGATGCAACTTATGAAGCTCAGGTGGCAATTCCAGCTTATAGGCTACCTTTCCAATCCGTTCAATGATTGGATAAGGCCCCATAAATCTAGGAGCTAACTTTCCCTTCTTTCCAAATCTAAGGACACTTTTCCAAGGTGAGACTTTGAGATATACTCTATCTCCAACTTGGAATTATAAAGGTCTTCACCGTTTGTCAGCGTATGACTTCTTTCTATCATGTGTAGTCTTTAATTGTTGTAGTATTACTTTAATCTTCTCAGTTGTCTACTGCACTAGCTCAGGACCCAAAAGTTGATATTCTCCTATTTCATACCAACATAAAGGAGATCTACAATGTCTACCATATAATGCTTCATATGGTGCCATATCAATATTGTGTTGATAGCTATTATTGTAAGCAAATTCTATCAAGCTCAGGTGTAGATCCCAACTCCCTACAAACTGAAGGACACATGCCCTAAGCAAATCCTCCAAGGTTTGTATGGTCCTCTCACATTGTCCATCTGTCTATGGGTGAAAGGGGGTACTAAACCTTAATTGCATACCCAAAGCTTTATGTAGTTGTTCCCAAAAATGACTCGTGAATTGGGGACCTCTATCAGAAACAATAGTAGCTAGAACCCCGTGCAACCGCACTATCTCATCTATATATATATATGTGCAAGCTTCTCAGCATTGTAGGTTGTTTTGACAGGAAGAAAATGTGTTGTCTTAGTCAACCTATCAACTATCACCCATATGGAATCATGAACTTTAGTTTTTCTAGGCAAACCAACCACAAAGTCCATGGTCACATGATCCCATTTCCATTGTGGTATAGGTAAAGGTTGCATTGTTCCTGCGGGCTTCTGATGTTCAGCATTAACCTGCTGACACACCGGACACCGCATAACAAACTCAGCTACATCCTTCTTCAAACTAGGACACCAATACATATCCTTCAAGTTACGATACATTTTGGTGCTCCCTGGATGCATTGCATACATCGAAGAATGAGCTTCCTCCAGGACTAACCTTCTTAAGTCATTGGCATCAAGTACTACCATCTTACCATGGTAACAGACTGCCTGATCCTCAGACTCATGAATGCCATCCCATTTCTCACTACCATACTCTGACCTGATCTACTGAACCACAGCATCAACTTGCTGTGCTTCTTTAATCTGCTATCTCAGAATAGGTTTCACTTGCATCTCAGCTAACAGCCCGGCTAACAATGATACCTTAAGTTGTACATGGTTTTGCCTCAAGGAGATAAGCATATCTCTTTTAAAGAACACTAAGGAGTTCAATTGTGCTTTATCTATGGTTGGTGATGATGATTTTCTACTTAGTGCATCAGCCACTACGTTAGCCTTCCCTGGATGATAATCAATTGTACAATCATAGTCCTTGATTGACTCCATCCAGTGGCATTGCCTCATGTTCAACTCATGTTGTGAGAAGATATATTTTAGATTCTTATGGTCTGTGAAAATCTGGAATGTTTCTCCATAAATATAATGTCTCCAGATCTTCAAAGCATGGACCACAGCAGCTAGTTCTAGATCATGTGTCGGATAATTCTCCTCGTGTTTCTTAAGCTGTCGAGAGGCAAAAGAAATCACTTGATTATCCTGCATCAACACATATCATAGGCCATTCTTAGATACATCACAGAAAACTATGTACCCCTTCCCTTGCTCAGGTAACACCAGCACAGGTGCACTTGTTAACCTTTCTTTCAACAGCTGGAAAGAATGTTGACACTTGTCATTCTAGACAAAAGGAACCTGCTTCCTGGTCAATTTGGTTGGGGTAAAGCTATAGAACTGAAGTTCTTAATGAATCTCATGTAATATCCCACCAGTCCTAAGAAACTGCATATCTCCATCGGTGTCTTTGGATGTTCCCATTGCAGGACATGTTCTACCTTCTTAGGATCAACATGGATACCTGAAAAGAAACTTCTGGTAACCATTGCAGGCAGATATTACGTGTCCTAGAAAAGAAACTTCTGGTAACCAGAACTCGCATTTGCTAAACTTAGCATATAGCTTATGCTCTCTTAGCAAAGTTAAAGCCTGACGGAGGTGCTGCTCATGTTGTTGAGCATCTCTACTGTATATCAAGATGTCATCTATGAAGACTACTATGAACTGGTCAAGAAAAGTCCAGAAGATTCTATTCATGAGTTCCATGAATGCAGTTGGTGCATTAGTTAGTCCAAACGACATAACTATGGACTCATAGTGACCATACCTTGTCCTAAAGGAAGACTTAGGTATGTCACTCTCCTTAATACGCAACTGATGATATCCCGACCTCAAGTCTATCTTAGAGAAAATAGTTGCACCACGCAACTGATCAAACAGGTCATCGATCCTTGGCAGAGGATATTTGTTCTTTATGGTTACTTTATTCAACTGTCTGTAATCAATGCATAACTGCATAGATCCATCCTTCCTCTTAACAAAGAGAACTGGAGCACCCCATGGTGAAGTACTCGGTCGGATAAAACCCTTCTCAAGTAACTCATGTAGCTGTTTCTTGAGCTCTGCCATCTCAGTAGGTGCCATTCTATACGGTATTTGTGCTATTGGTTGCATGCCCGGAATTAGATTAATCTCAAAATCAATCTCTCGGGGTAGAGGAACACCTAGAAGTTCCTCAGGGAACACATCTTCAAACTCCCTAACTATCAGAACTTCAGAAAGATTAGGGTTCTCCATTATGGTGTCTACCACATGTGCCAAGAATGCAAAGCATCCTTGTCTCATCAGCTTCTCAGCTACCATAGACGACACTAGATAGGTTGTAAGAATCTTTCTATCTCCCTGAAAGATCCATGTGTCACCATCATCTGTGAACACAGCTTGCTTGGAATCACAATCCAAGAAAACCTTATACTTTTCTAGGGTGTCCATCCCAAGAATTATATTGAACCCGTGCATCTCAAGTGGTATAAGATCCACCTGAATGCGATGTTCAGAAAAGGAAAGAATGCAGAGGGAACACACCTCCCGTAGCACTACAGATCCCAGCAAAGGGGTTTCAAACAATAGATTATCTGCTCTATGACTAACAGTCATATTGCAGTCAAGGATTACTTCTCGAGTGATAAAGGAATGCATAGCACCCAGATCAATCAAAATAGATACGAAGTAGGATGAAGACATATCAGAATTAAATAGTTCCATCTGACCTGTCACAACTCGAGGGTTGACTACTGCTTCGGGTTGATTCATCACGTAGAATCTCACAGTTGCTTGTTGTTGACCTTGTGCTCAGTTGTTGGGTGCCGACGAACCAGCTTGGGATGCTTTTCCACATCCTCTAGCGCCACTCAAAATTTGCTTCCTCTGATGGCCTTGTTGACTCTACCTCGGTGGTTGGGTTACCATTATGTTTCCAACTGGACAATCCCTTGCTAGATGTCCTACCTGTATGTACTGATGATAGGTTCTATTCTCTTGATATGGTCTAAAAGGTCCAGTTGCTGACGTTGATGCGGTATTGGGGGCTCTATTTGGAGGAAAACTACGGCCCCTACCCCTACTTGATGTCCATTGCATTTGGGTATTGAACCTCGGTGGTGTTGCTGATGTAGAAAATCTCAGTTTCTTAAAATTCTCAGACCTCTGTCCTTGGAACTGAGTATACACCTTCTTGCTGTTAGTCTGATGCTTCTCAATCACCGACCTTTCTATCCGTCTCATGGACTCCACGAAGGTGGCGAACCTCTTCCTATTCTCTAAAGCAGACACAGGAGTAGTCAATTCAGCGTTCAACCCCTTCTCAAAACATTGGATTCTCTCTTCATCAATAGCTGCCATATGCGGACAGAACTACAAAAGCTCCATGAACTTAGCTTCATACCCGCTAATGTTCATTGTTCATTGTTCCTTGCCTTAACCTCTCAAACTGAGAGATATTCTCATCTAGAAACATCTTGGGGAAGTATCTACTGACAAATTCTCATCGAAATTCTTCCCATCCAATTTCAACACCTGGCCTCTTGCCCTCTTCTATTATCCACCAGTAGCCAACACTCCCTTTTAGAAGGTACAATGCATGCCTCACCTTCTTTGCTTCAGGGATATTGAGGATTCTAAAGGCCTTCTCCAACTCAGTCAACCACAAGTCAACATCTGATGGGTCAGCTATACCAGCATAATCTATGGCTCCAACCCGGCGAAGTCATTTGAAAGTCTTGTTGACTCCCTATCCTTCATGGTGAGTTGGTGCCCTAGGTGCAGATGGTGGCATCCTATCTGTCATATGCGTCATGGTTGCCATGAACTGCCCAAATAGATCATGGAAAGCTGGGTTTTCTAGTGCATCTTGGTTAAGCTGGGGATGTTCAGATACTGGTTCCTCCCTATCTTGATCCCTTGCACCTCTTCATGGTGCTGCAATGCTGCTCTCAGCAGCATGTTCTTCATTTGATCCAGACATCTTTAAGCTCTTCTTCTCCTCCTATATGAATAGAAGACACTATCAGATAATGAGAAGACACTAGAACAGACTCAACAACCTTAATCCTATGTCTCTGTAGACTCAGCAAACCTAGAGCTCTGATACCACTAATTTGTGACAGGTCGTTCGAACAAAACGTTATTAACTAAGAGGAAGCGATCATTAACAACGGGTTACTAAAAATTACTAAAAATTAAAACCATTTACAAAGAGATCCAAACACAGGAAAAACTCTTTTATCAAGAACCAATGTATTTTATTTACATCCTGGTTCATAAGTACATATCATGTACCATCCCTTCTCGAGGATTACAAGCATCAACCGCTCTGTTAAAACTATACACAGGCAGTATAAGAACCTCGAGGCATCAAGTTAAAATCTCAGATCGATTCATTAAAAGTACTAACTACTAACTCTGAGCACCTAAGAGTACAAAGATGACACATAGGACTCTCTATACAAAATATGACAGCCAGTGCCTCCATCTGGAATATCTTTGTTGTCCCTGTTGTTTCTGCTGCTGCTCTTCCCCTACTGTAGGGTTTCTGTCTCTTCTTCCTCATCCACCTAAAAAGGTTGGATCCCATGGGGGTGAGACAATTGAAATTGTCCCAGTGAGAGATATAACACTCCGCCAGAAACATTATTATTGCAGTTTAATAGAATAAAACTGAGCAGAGGAATCAAATATATTCAAAAGCAGATAAATCAATGTCTAAACATATTAGAGCAATATTATTATTCAAAGCATTTCAGCTATATCTTGATAAAGCAGCATGACACTTATGCAATAAGGAATTGAAGAACATGTATAACATTTATCCATTTAGGACATGCTATGCAAGGTAACATCAACCAATGATTCTCATATTTCAATCTTAAGCAAATACGCTACACGACTTATTACATTTTACAATCATACTTAAGCCCTGAGGAGATGAGGTATACCGCTCATACTCCAACCGACCATTGCAAAATTGAAATCGGTACCATACATAGGTTAAGGAAGAGCTGGATTTCCATAACCTCCCTTATCTCGGTCAGTACGAGATCTTATGCAGGACATCTTATGTCTCTGCTAAATAGCTTTCCAGGGTATACTGGTAACTTCGCTATAAAGTTATAGCCCATAGCATATACTCTCTTTAGGATATGTCCCTTAGCCAATGCCTGGTATTGTGGAGTTATGGCCCATAGCCATACTCTTATTGGGATATGGTCCATAACCATTCCTGTGCATAGGATATGGCCCGCAGTCATTCCTGTGAGGTGTAAGGATATATTCACCCATTACCCCCACATATTCAAAAATATGCATTCCAAGAATTCCCATAGGAAAACCTATTTCTCCATCACCAATTACTGACGATGATGGATCTATGGTCAGGGCTCTACATGATAAGATTTCACTTGATTAATTAAGTGTATTACATATTCTTTTAGCATCAGAAAAGTTTCCAAACATCATCTATTATGACAAAAGCTACAAAGAATGTGTAATACTTCTATCAAGTACTTTTCAAAACTTTACAAAACATTGGGATCTCAATCCCTTATCTCATCATGGACATTCTAATCATTTAACATCTCATCATCATGATTATGAAATATGGGTATTCAAACCATTAGTTCATCAAAGAACACTTGTTACCACTTATCAGGTAACTAATACCTCCAGGTCATCTGACCAAGGTAAACATGATACTTGCTATACAAGCATTTCACATGGCTCTCAAAGCCCATTTAATCTCTTGTTACCTCTTACTAGGCAACAAAACATATTATTGCTCACAAGGCCCATAAAAAAATTTCAATAATAAAACATCATAGCTCATACCTGGCTATGCTCAACATCTCATGATACCTGCATGGTTAGTACACATGATAACGTTTATATCAATTACATATCAGCACCATGCAATGTAATGGTAGCATCACTATTCCCTCATTATGATTAGGGTTTGTCATCATATTGCCCAATATTAGGGTTTCATGAATTATAACCCAAAATTAGGGTTTCACATACCTTCAACCTATATTAGGGTTAGGGTTTCATATAGCATTACATAGCATCACCCTGGATTAGAGTTTCACATCTCATCATTGCATTTGGGTTTCACATGGCATCACCCTAGATTAGGGTTTCACACATCATTACCTTGAATTAAGGTTCCTTATAACTTTTCCCCAAATTAGGGTTTCATAAAGCGTCCTCTTAATATAGGGTTTTTCATTATATTACCCTGAATTGGGATTTCTCATATCATCACCCTATATTAGGGATACACCATTACCCTAGATTAGGGTTTCACCTAGCATTGCCCTAAATTAGGGTTAGGGCTCATCAACCTTTTTTATTAGGGTTTCATGATCTCTTTATCAAGGATCATACCCTAATTACATATTTTATTCAGGTTGAAAGTGTTGAGGCTTAACCACTACATGATTATTATACATGTATGAATTCCTCTCCCTCTCTCATCCTCTCTAGGATGTTGATTACTTCAAGCTTAATAAGATTAGGTCAACCCTTCGTTCAAGTACATACATCTATGATTATCATAGTGTATTAAGTTACTTCTTTCATAAGCATCAAAGGTTAACCACTCAAAAGGTACTAATCACTTAAGTACCTTAAAGGTACAACCATTATAATTATCATCATTAACAATCATAGGGTTAATTGATCTTTCATAGCTTTGAGACTATTAGGTCTCCAAACGATTTTGATACTTTTCAACCTTCAAACGGTTTTGACCTCCTTGACCTTCAAACGGTTTTGAAACTGTTTGTCCACCTTTGGGTTGAGACCGTTTGACCTCCAAACGGTTTTGAAACCGTGTGGGCATCTAGGGTTGAGACCGTTTGCCCTTAAACGGTTTTGAAACCGTTTGGTTCTTTCAACCCTTGAAATAGTTTGATCAAATTAATCTTGAAACCGAATGAACAACCCATCATTGAAACCGATTGGATAAGTCAACCTTGAAACTGATTGGACCTCCAAACGGTTTGAGATCATTTTCCCTCCAAATGGTCTGAAGACCATTTGATCCCAAATGGTCTCAAGACCATTTGGACTCAAACGGTCTCAAGAGTGTTTGGTCCAAACCACCTTGAAACTGAATGGATCAATTAGGGTTTCTTAATCAATCGATTTAGGGTTTCCACTCATTGAACCATCCAACATTAAGGCCATTGAAAGTAGATCAGCTTGTAACCCTTAGATCTCCATCCATCCATGACTCCACTTGACCTCAAACGGTCTTGAGACCATTCGCCCCAAAATGGTCTTGAGACCGTTTGGGCCATTCAACATAGAAATCAACTCAATCAATATAGGGTTTCAACCATTTAATCTGATTAGGGTTTGTAGACAATGGATCATCTATTCTTGAATCCATTATAATTAGATCAATTTGAACCAGTGGATCTTCATTCATCCACATCAGTAATTGTCCCCAAATGGTCTTGAGACCATTTAACCTCAAACGGTCTTGAGACTACTTTGAAAAACCACTAGAGGGGGGTTGAATAGGGTTTTATGATATTTTAATAATATTTAACTCAAACAACCAACCACAAGAATATTGGACAAGGGGACAAGGATTTAGAGTGGTTCTAACCTTAGCAAATACTAAGGAAGTCAGTCCACTACTTGGTTGCTTACCCAACCGGGATTTTGAAAGAATTAAATCTTATTACCTCGCAAGGACTTTACATAAAATTACAATTCTTTCACCAAACCCTTCGAACAGCCTTCACCTAGAAGTAATTGCACCAACCTTGAAGCAGCCTTCTTGAAGTAACTTCAAGCTCCCCCTTGAAGTAGCCTTCCTCTTGAAGTAGCTTCCTGTTGCAATAGCCTTCTTAAAGTAGTTCGAAGTCCACCTTCTCCACCAAGAAGAACCTTCTCCAATCCGTAGCCTCCAACCCTAGGAGTAGCAAGGAGAATACAAAGGATAAAAGGAACAAGAAGGAAAATGGAAATTACACTTAACCTTTGAAGCACAAGGCTTGATTTGTCTATATCAAGTGTGTAGATCTCCTAACCAATGTATATGGAAGTGTGATTGCTGTGGATAGGAGATACTAGCCTATAGGACACGAAATTAGAGCAAGGAGAAGAATAGCCAATGCAAGTGTTGCTCAATTTCTCAAAATAGATTCACAATTGCAAGTGTAAGCTCAAGTGTATCACAAGTGAAGATTAGTAAGTTTAGGTGTCCTAAGGCATGTCCTATTTATAGGAATGACCTACAAGTGCTTAAGGACGTTCTAGACACTTTCTAGGGGGTTCTAAGTGCTTAACTAGCCGTTAGGTACACTTTAGTTGCTTTAGCAACGGCTAGTTAATTAATTCTGTAGTTGCTGTCAGAGTCCATCTCGGTCGAGGAATTGTTGACTGAGACACCTACTCGGTCGAGGTTTTGTCGACCGACAGGCTCTCTGGATCAAGTGCTTGCAACGTTCATCTCCAACTGCCAACTACCTTGTCAGCTGTGTCTAACGGCTACTTGGGTCTTTCTCGGTTGAGAAGTTTATCGACCGAGAGTGTCTCGGTCGAGGAATTTGTCGACCGAGATTGACCCTATTTCAATGTTTCAAAATAAAGTGCTAAGTGTATGTATGAGTGTGCATATGTGACACTAATGAAGGGGATGATCTATCTAAGTGTAGTGATTGGCTAGGGGAGATCTAACGCTTGATTTACATGAAGTCTAAGTACTTGTACATTATATATTTGTACAAGTTTACAATTGATTACATTTCATGAAATTTACAAGCATTCAAGCATATAGATTCCCTAGTGCTTTGTCATCCACCTCATTCCTACAACACTCAAGTAGCACATTAGATCAACAAGAATGAAATGTTTTTCATCATCGAAACAAAGGGATTTATCATAATGTCAATTTATCCAACAATCTCCCCCTTTTGAAGATGACAAACATTTCCTAAATATAAAATAAGGAAATATAAAGCTTGTGAGTTTCATACCTGAAGATTACCTTTTGTAGTCATTCTTGTTTTGCAAATGAGTGCTGGCCATGAAATTTATGAAACTCATATTTTATGTTTTTGATTTTATATTCTTTCTCCCCCTTTGTCATTTCAAAAAAATATCCAAAGAAAATCATTTCATCTTTCCCTCTTAATTTTATACTATGCTCCCCCTTAGATAGATATTCTATTAAGAATAGGGATTTAATATCATTTTTATCTAATTTAGCCACAATTTGTTTCTCAATCATTTGCAAAGGATGTTAAGCCTTGAAATGATATGAGATCCTTTTAGGTTCATGGCATGTGTATTGATTTCTCACCCATTTTACAAGGGATGTTAAGCCCTGAAAATGATATGAGATTCCCTTAAGCTTATGATGAATGCATATTGATTTCTTATCTATTTTGCAAGGGATGTTAAGCCCTGAAAATGAAATGAGAGTCCTTTAATCTTAGAGTTCATGAAAAATGTCTCTAACCAAATGCACGGGATGTTAAGCCCTGATTTGTTTTAGAGAATTCCTTTAAGAACAAGATATATGCAATTTGTAGATTTCTTCATAACCAAAAGTAAAAATACTAAGGTCATAACAAGCTTCAAATGATGTTTACAATGTTTTGTAAGCTTCTCAATCAAATAATTGAATTTGTTTGTGTGAGCTCCCCCTTAATCTTATAATTAAGATAATTTGAAGATTCTAAGGTCACAAATTGATTTTTAAGATTTGATTTTGACCTTTTATTAAAGCTTCATGTTTCCAATATGATAAACACATTTTGAATCAAGATACTAAGATTAAGTGCAGTAAAAGGATGTCCATATAAGCATTGTGTCAAGCTTATTTTAGGTCGACCTTGACTACAACCATAGCGCCCCTTGGTTAAATTTAATTTCAACCAAGAGGCAATTTCTGCAGATAATTAAATAAATAGCAATTTGAGGCACTTTGAGTAATGTCTATTATGAATGATGTCCCCTAATCTTTTCTATGGGTGCATGAATATCAAGTCCTATTTAGGATCATTCATGTATTACATGAGATGATATAATCCATGCACACAATAATCATTATCTGTTTGTGCCATAGAGTTTTATTTTTATGCAACATAGCATCATCTTTATATGTAGAAAGTTGAATCATGAAATAGTGAAAGCATATCTATGATGTAATGATAGAACAATAGAAGCATGAAATTCAACACATGGTTTCTATGTAGATAGATCAAGGAATACTTAGAATAGACCATGAAAGCAGTAATTTTCCTTGACTTAAATCAACATGGTTCATAATTTCCAGTTTTAACCCAAACCATTTAGAAATAAAACCAAAATAATCTCATATAAGTTTTCAAGGATGGTTTCCAGAATTTATTCTTTGTTTTGCAAAAAAATTATTAATAACAAATAGATAGCAATTTGATCAATTGAAAACATAATCAGCGGATTTATTGCAGACTGGAAATTAGTAACCTGCTCAGTCGACGATTTCTCGACCGAATGTTCTCTCGGTCGACAGTTTCTCGACCGACAAGGTTTCTGTAATGTTTTCAGAACTGTTAATTGCTTCCAAGTAAAACAAAATTATGCAAGTTAGATCTCGATTGTGTTGAGATATGACATTTGTATATCAAGAATTAGTTTAGGTCAAATCTCAACTAGTCAAACTTAAATTTTTAAGTTTTAGGAACCCAAGCTAGATCATCATTCTTTTTCTTGTATGGGCATGAAAAAGAGTAGTGTCCAAGACGCAAGCAATAATGACAACTAATGGATTCAACTTCATTTCTCTTTTTAGGTACAAACATAGTCTTGGTCTTGGATGCTTTAGCTCTTTTGGGTTGACCTCTCTTTGGATCATATCCTAGTCCTCTTCTTCCATTATAACTAGACGAAATTTTCAGAATGTTCTCAAGGATGTCATTTCCTCTTAACTTAGTTATTTTTCTTTGTAACTTAGCAATATCATCCATCTTCTTGTTTATATCTTTCTTTTCTTGATCTAAGTCAGATAATAGAGAGTTTCTTTCTTTTACAATCTCATCATAATCTAAATGTGAGCATAAAATAGATTGTCTTTGAAGATCATTCACTTGAGTTTGCAAGATTAACTTTTCTAAGGAAAGAAGATTGCAATTAGCTTCTACAGATTTTAACTTAATATCATAATCTTCATTTGCCTTTTTGAGATCTTCATTTTCAGATGCAAGACCAAGAAGTTTAACGTTTAAATCATCATTTACTTTATTTGATTTCTTAAGTTTCTTCTTGCACTCAATATATTTCTCATGAGTATCTTGAAGACTAGCAATTAGATCTTCTTTTGGTAGATCAAAAAGACTTACCTCTTCTTCTTCTTCTTCATTTGTTGTTGCAATGAGGCACTCTACTTCTTCTTTTTCATCATCACTATCATCACTTGAATCATCCCATTCAACTTTATATGCTCTTTCTTTCTTTTTGTGAGATGATTTCTTCCCTTTCTTGAGTTTTGGACAATCACCTTTCATGTGTCCCTTCTTGCCACATTCAAAGCACCTGGAAGAAGAAATACTAGAAGTTTTATTAGTTTTAAAACTTTTATACTGCTTACCATTTACAATGAGAGTTTCTTCTTCACTGTCATCTTCACTTATATCATGATTATTCTTGGTTGATTCTTTGAATGCAATGTCCTTCTTCCTCCCTTGTTGAAGTTCATGTTCTCTTCTTTCTTCCTCTTCTAGGGTTGCTTCATGAGCTTCTAGGTTGCCGATGAGTTGTTCCATCCTCAGTCGGGTGAGGTCATTTGCTTCTTCAATGGCCATCACCTTGGGCTTGTATTTGGGAGGAAGTGATCTAAGGATCTTTGACACCTGATCTTCCTCACTAATAACTTTACCTAAAGCATTCAAACCATTTACAATAGAAGAGAATTTTGCATACATGTCACTAATAGATTCATTCGGATCCATACGGAACTGTTCAAACTTTTGTTTAAGCATTCCAATTTTAGAATTCTTAACTTGAACAGTCCCTTCATAAGTTATGGAAAGTCTATGCCAAATCTCATAGGTTGTTTCACAATTTGATATCCTATTAAATTATCCTACTGAAATTGAACAATAGAGAATACTTACAGCCTTTGCATTCATTTGAGCCGACTTTACCGTATTGGTGTCCCAAGCTGCATATTCCACTTGAGGAAGCTCATAAGGGGTTGACACCATCCTCCATAGATCCCAACTAATCCCTTGGAAATAAAATTGCATTCTTCTTTTCCAGTAGGTGTAGTTAGTTCCATCGAATGCCAGAGGTCTAGCCACAAGTGTCCCTTCAAGGTTGAGGTTGTTGAGCAACCCGTCACCCATTCTTCAAGACTTGGTTAGAGTTCCTTGAAGCCTGCTCTGATACCAATTGAAAAACCACTAGAGGGGGGTTGAATAGGGTTTTATGATATTTTAATAATATTTAAATCAAACAACCAACCACAAGAATATTGGATAAGGGGACAAGGATTTAGAGTGGTTCCAACCTTAGCAAATACTAAGGAAGTCAGTCCACTACCCGGTTGCTTACCCAACCAGGATTTTGAAAGAATTCAATTTTATTGCCTCGCAAGGACTTTACATAAAATTACAATTCTTTCACCAAACCCTTCGAACATCCTTCACCTAGAAGTAATTGCACCAACCTTGAAGTAGCCTTCTTGAAGTAACTTCAAGCTCCCCCTTGAAGTAGCCTTCCTCTTGAAGTAGCTTCCCGTTGCAATAGCCTTCTTAAAGTAGTTCGAAGTCCACCTTCTCCACCGAGAAGAACCTTCTCCAATCCGCAGCCTCCAACCCTAGGAGTAGCAAGGAGAATACAAAGGATAAAAGGAACAAGAAGGAAAATGGAAATTACACTTAACCTTTGAAGCACAGGGCTTGATTTGCCTATATCAAGCGTGTAGATCTCCTAACCAATGTATATAGAAGTGTGATTGCTGTGGATATGAGATACTAGCCTATAGGACACGAAATTAGGGCAAGGAGAAGAATAGCCAATGCAAGTGTTGCTCAATTTCTCAAAACAGATTCACAATTGCAAGTGTAAGCTCAAGTGTATCACAAGTGAAGATTAGTAAGTTTAGGTGTCCTAAGGCATGTCCTATTTATAGGAATGACCTACAAGTGCTTAAGGACGTTCTAGACACTTTCTAGGGGGGTCTAAGTCTTAACTAGCTGTTAGGTACACTTTAGTTGCTTTAGCAACGGCTAGTTAATTAATTCTGCAGTTGCTGTCAGAGTCCATCTCGGTCGAGGAATTGTCGACCGAGACACCTACTCGGTCGAGGTTTTGTCGACCGACAGGCTCTCTGGATCAAGTGTTTGCAACGTTCATCTCCAACTGCCAACTACCTTGTCAGCTGTGTCTAATGGCTACTTGGGTCTTTCTCGGTCGAGAAGTTTGTCGATCGAGAGTGTCTCGGTCGAGGAATTTGTCGACCGAGATTGACCATGTTTCAATGTTTCAAAATAAAGTGCTAAGTGTATGTATGAGTGTGCATATGTGACACTAATGAAGGGGATGATCTATATAAGTGTAGTGATTGGCTAGGGAAGATCTAAGGCTTGATTTACATGAAGTCTAAGTACTTGTACATTATATATTTGTACAAGTTTACAATTGATTACATTTCATGAAATTTACAAGCATTCAAGCATATAGATTCCCTAGTGCTTTGTCATCCACCTCATTCCTGCAACACTCAAGTACCACGTTAGATCAACAAGAATGAAATGTTTGTCATCATCGAAACAAAGGGATTTATCATAATGACAATTTATCCAACATGCTTGCTCTCAAACGGTCTTGAGACCGTTTGGTCATCAAAAGTGCAAACCTTTTGCTCATGATATTTATTGAGGTGTGTGCTAAGATGACATCATCATCTTCAAGCTTCAAACCTACGAAATTTGTTGTGATCTTTGTGGTGATTTCAACAATTAATCACAAAGAAATTTGGGAAAGAAAAGGGAATCAACATATGATGAAGAAATGAAATCAATAATGATGTTTAAGGGTTCAAGTTATATAACCCACCTTCAAAGTTGAATCCAAGCTTCAAGATTCACGTCTTTAATGGTGAATGAAGTTTTCTCAACTATCCAAGGTCCGTTCTCAAGTCTTTGGATGCAAAGGATGATCAAGGTTGAGCATTGATTGGAGAAAAGAAGAATATAATCATTGAATTTCGATTTCCACCATGAAATCAAGGTTGAAGATGACTATGGAGCTTACCTACAGGTTGGGGCATGTTCTCCTGTTGTTCCTAAGCTCCCTTTTCATCAGCCCAAGCAAAGAAAGAAAGAAGAGTCGAAAAAGAATCTTTCATGTGGGTGGAAAATGGGATATATGTAAGGGAATTTCAAGAGAGAGAAAGTATTATAAAAATCCTTCAATTACCTAAATTGGTGCCACTTATCCCCCTCACTTCCTTTCATACGAAGCCATCATCCTCCCCTTAAAAATCCACTTCTTTATCCATGAATTAAAAGAAAACAAATTAAGCACCTTAATTAGTATAATAATAATATCCAAAAATTAGTGGATATTACTTTTTCTTTAACTAATGTGGATCAAAGACAGCCGCGATCGGAATGCAGCTTTGCTGCTAAAAAATGTTTGGTCATATCTAAATGAGCCAAACAAACTATGGGTCTAGATCCTAAAAGAAAAATACCACGTGAGAGGAGTTGCGGCTAAAACCTCTCGCTCTGCAACTTGGCGCTTTATTACCCTTAACCTACCTATGCTCCAAAGCACGTGCTCCAAGTCGATAGCCAATGGAGTTGATACGAAAGTATGGCAAGACAAATGGTTAGCTAGAGAGGACGTCCTCACCCTAGAACCTAACCACATTGTTCCGGTAGAGATCGCAGATCTCCAAGTTTCTTCGATGTGCCTGGATAATGGCGAGTGGGATTGGAATTTTATCCAGGCCTACTTTCTTGCAAATGCCTGGGACGTCATCCGCATGCTCCCTCTGCCGGATAATGCTGCTGGAGCTGACATCTTCGTCTGGCCTCATGAAACAAGTGGGAACCTAACTGCTAGGTCTGCGTATCGGTGGCTTTGCAAGAATAAGGAGTTGAGTGTCCCCGGTGACTGGGCCTCAATCTGGAAGGCGCAAGTTCTAGAAAGGATCAAGACCTTCCTGTGGCTCCTCCAGCACCGAGCCTTGCTCACGAATGTCGAAAAGTGTCGTCGCCACATCGTGGTCGACAAAGTCTGTCCGTGATGCCATGATGGAGATGAAATCATTATCCATTGCTTAAGGGACTGTCTGAGGAGTGTTGCCGTTTGGCAGGAACTCCAACCTGCCTCCGACTTTTTCCTTGAAGATGAAGATCTATGGGTGACCAAAATTATCAAAGGCGAACATGACATTCTTCACCCAATCACGCAGCTTGTCGCATCTTGGCATCTGTGGACCATTCGGAACATGGAGGTTCATGGGGTTAGTATCACTCCCACTCCAGTTGTGGTATGTTTCATTCAAGTGTGATCGGAGATGGAACAGAAGCTTCCGACGCTGTTACACCCTACCTCCGGGGCACCCCCCAATCCAGCCTAGAGACATTCCCTGCTGCTGCTTTATGAGCACATAATCCTTACGGATGTTGCCTACACCCCGTCTTCGTCGAGATCCAGCTTTGGCTATGTGGCCCTACGCCCAGACGGTAACATCCTCCTAGGGAGAGGTTGCCTAACAAAGGCCAGTTCTGTGACAGAAGCTGAAGTCCTAGCAATTACGCAAGATGTTGCTCTTGCCAAATCCCAAGGCTGGTCCAAGGTGCTTATCATTTCTGACTCTATATCGGCCATCCAAGTGTTTTCTTCCAACAAGTGTGCCCAGGCTCGCCTCCGTGCTCACCACCGTCAATGGAAGAAGCTCACCCTCAGCAATCCCTCGTACTGTATCATGTGTAGTCCCCGGGAGTTCATCACAATCGTTGACACAACTGCCAAACTTGTACTCAATAACAACCAAAGTGTAGAGTTCTCACAAGGGCCCCCATGGCTTGCATGTAATGGTCCTTTAGACATGTCTTTCATATCCGCTTTGTATCCAGTCTTCGATTAATTGAAGGATTTTCTTCAAAAAAAATGTGAGTGGGCTCTCCACTCACTTTAGATATTTCAGTGCCATTGCAAGGAACAAGGATGTCCATACTTATATAAATTCAACCATCACATTTTTGTTTGAAGGGCGCTCCCATTAATATAATTATTTTCGCATTAAATTGAATTAGGGTTTCAATTATGCTTAAATCTTGATTATTGTAATATCAAGATTCTCTCTCCTCCAAAGAGATTCAAATGAGATGCCCCTCTGATTTTCTTGTCTCTAATTGATACCAAGAAACATTAGGGACTCTCTATAAGTAGTATTTTGCATATTGAACCCTAGGTTTTGGGTGAATTACACATTACACCAAAATTAGGTTTTAATGCACAAATATTGCTTAATAAGCTCTTTCTTGGTGCTCAGGTTACCACAAGCCATACCTCTGCATCATTCTCATTCTTATGATTCTATAACACTTGAGGAACATTTTATCATGTAACATTTGAAAGTTAACCCCTCAACTTGGGTAATTTGCACTTTAGTCCAAAACGGGCAAAACATTATTTTCAACATTATTCAAAAAGGACTATAATTGAAACATAAGCTCCTCTTGAGCCATAATTACTTTTCAATAGATAAAAGCAAGCATATAATTATCTTTCTTAAACAAAACATCTAGGGTTAAAGCATAACCCAGGTCAGGGATGTTACACTCACAACATCAGCTCATAGAAACATTCTATAGAGGAGTAAGTGATGACATTAAGAAGTTTTTGGATTCCTCATCTGGGGGGAATTTCATGTGAAAGAATTATGAAGTGCCTGGAAGATTTTCACACTCAGATCCGAGAACCAATCTAATTGGGGAAGGCCATCTACCGGAGGAGTTCTAAAGGTTTGTAAAGATGAGGAATCTGTAGATTTGAAAGCCATCGTCGAAGCTCTAAAAACCATAGCTCATAAGCAACAAGTTCTTGAAACATCATTTGGGGAATATGATAGAAAGAAGAACTCCCAGGTTCAACAAGTTAAAGCAGCTATCAAAACTTGTGAAGCTTGTCATGCATCTGATCACCCCATGTTATCATGTGGTCTCTTATACAATGTAATGATGGATCTACAACCACCACAACTACAATATGAACTAATTATTGAACATCCCGAGGATCAACTACCAGAGCAAGTGAATTCTATTCACTCCATATCAGGCCAAGTATACTATAACATGTATCAACCGAGAAACCATCCCAGTTTTCAGTATGGGAATCCTACGAGAACTGCCAACCCACAGCATCATACGCAAGGTGGGTCTTCCAATAGATTACCACCTAGATTTCAAAGCAATTATAATCAAAATCAAGGAAATTATAGGGGTGGGCCTCAAAGGCATGTCTCCTAATAAATTATTCTACATACTACCCTTCGTTGCATCCACAATTGCAACAAACTCAACTACAACAACCACAACAACCTCAATTACCATCACCTCAGTAGTAACAACCGCAAGGGCAGCAGCAAGTTACACAATATCAACAAAAGAATGATCCGCCTCTGCCAACAGATGAGTTGTCCATGATTAGGAAAATGTTGCAATCTTAGCAGACCATGCTTGCCAATCAGCAAGCCCAACAAAAGGCTATGGAAACTCAATTGGCACAGATCGTAGCCCAGTTGAAACCTCCAGTAGTTACTTTTGTTGGTCAGCCAGAAATAAACCCGAGACACGATCAACGTAGACCAGAACAATTGAACGCAGTCACCACAAGGTCTGGTCGTGTCCTTGCTGAAGTCACCATTGTTATTCAAGAATACAAAGATATAACTAAATTCAACCCAATTGCAAGCACAAATCAAGAAAATAAAAAATCTATAGAGGCTGGGAAGGAAAAGGGAAAAGAGCAAGTTACCAAGGAACCAGAAGTCCCACCATATAAGCCTAGGATACCCTACCCAGGTAGATTGAGAGAAACTAAACTGGACACTAGATTCTAGAAATTCAAGGAAGCTATGAAGAAGCTATATATCGATATCCCATTCCTCAATGCTCTTTCTGAAATCCCAGCTTGGTTCAAATACCTGAAGACCTTACTATCAAAGAAATATATGACTAAAGAACATGAGAATATCAAATTAGCTTAATCTACATCTGACATCATTTTTAATAAGATGCCAAAGAAGAAGAAGGACCTTGGCTCCTTTAGCATCCAATGTTCTATCTTAAATACCTCTTGCAAGAAAGGATTAGTCGATTTGGGGGCCAGCATATCCATTATGCCATTTTCCATGTGTAAAAGATTGGGTTTTATTGATTTGCTACCCACAACAATGACAATTCAATTGGTTGATTCTACCATCACTACACCTTTGGGAATTATTGAAGATATCCCAGTAAGAGTAGGGAAAGACTCGTATGTTCCCTATGACTTTGTTATTATGGATATAAAAGAAGATCTAAGGTATCCAATAATATTCAGCAGACCCTTCCTTGCTACAGCCAGAGCACTAATCGATGTTGAAGCTGGTACCATTACCTTAAGACTGAGAAAGGAAGTTGTTCAATTCAGAGTCTTTGACAGCTTAAAAGGTCCTAGCATCCATGAAGAAATTTTTCTTCTCGAAGCAATTGATAAAATGTCTCAGTTAAAGCAAGAACCTTCAGAACCGTTTGATGATTTGGAAAATGTCTTAACAAATCCAGAAGCTGAATTCTCAACTGACGAGCTAGTTCAGCAATGTCTGTAATACCTTAAACAAGCCGAAGAAACCCCCGAAGCTACCTTTGAGGAGTTGAAATCTGTCACCGTTGTGGAAACCGCAGAAATACCCAAGAAACCTAAGATGAAAGCCATACCAGTTGGGTTCAAGAAGGTCTTCCTTGACAAAGAAAAATTATGTCTGGTCATTATCAGTTCCACTTTAATAGATGACCAAGAATAAAGACTACTTATTGAATTAAGAAAGCATAAGAAAGTCATTGGATACAAGATGACTGACCTAACAGGAATAAATCCAGCTTTGTGCATCCATAGATTACCCATGGTAGAAGAGTTTAAACCTTACAGGAACACCAGAGGAAACTAAACCCAAATCTCAAGGAGGTGGTTTACCTCGAGGTTCTTAAACTCCTAAAAGCTGGTATCATTTATCCAATTTCCAATTCTCAATGGGTTAGTCCAGTCCAAGTAGTCCCTAAAAAGGGGGGACCACTGTCATTTTGAATGATAAAAATGAACTGGTTCCCACAAGGACTGTCACTGGATGGAGGATGTGTATCAATTATAGGAAATTGAACAAGGCAACAAGAAAATATCACTTCCCTCTACCTTTCCTTGATGAGGTCCTTAAATGTCTAGCCCACCAAAAATTGTGTTGCTATCTTGACAGTTATTTAGGGTTTTATCAAATTCTGATACACCCTGAAGATCAAGAAAAGATGATTTTTACGTGCCCCTTTAGAACCTACGCCTTTAGAAGGATGCCTTTTGGACTATGTAATGCACCCGCAACATTTCAGGGGTGTATGTTTGCCATATTCATAGGATTAACTGAGTCCATCATAGAAGTTTTCATGCATGACTTTTTAGTTTATGAGGACTCTTTTGACAATTGTCTGCTTAACCTCGGTAGAGTGCTACAAAGATGCGAGGAAACAAATCTGATCCTTAATTGGGAAAAGTGTCATTTTATGGTGACAGAAGGAGTTGTCCTTGGGCATCGAGTGAGCGAAAGAGGGATTGAAGTGGACAAAGCAAAGATAGATGTCATTTTAAAACTTACACCACCAAAAGACATCAAGGGAGTACAAGCCTTTTTGGGCCATGCTGGATTTTATCAAAGATTTTTCAAAAATAGCAAAACCCATGTCTTACTTGTTGACTAAAGATGTAGATTTCAATTTTGATCAAGAATGCCTATGCAGCTTCATGACCCTAAAGATTGACCTGATCTTGGTACCTATACTAAGAGCCCCTGACTGGTCACAACCCTTCAAGATAATGTGTGACACCAGTGACTACGCTATAAGGGCAGTATTAGGGCATAGAACAGATAAGAAACCCTATGTGATATACTATGCATAAAAAATGCTTGATGAAGCCCAAAAGAACTATATAACTACCAAAAAAGAGTTCTTGGAAGTCATCTACGCTTTTGAAAAATTCTGCTCTTATCTGATTGGATCAAAAGTCATAGTATACACAGACCACTCCGCAATAAAATATCTGATTCAGAACCAAGATGCAAAACCTAGACTTATTCACTGGGTTTTGATGCTTCAAGAATTCGATTTGGAAATAAAAGATAAAATTCGGGTAGAAAATGTTGTCACCGACCACTTAAGTCATATTGAGCCTCAGGACGAAGACAATATACCTATCTGAGACTCTCTACCTGACGATCAACTCCTAAAAGTTGCCTCTGAATTTCCTTGGTACGCCGATATAGTAAACTATCTGGCTACAAGAATTGTCCACCCTACTGCTTCCTACCACGACAGAAAGAAATTTCTTCATGACGTCAATAAATACTTTTGGGATGAACCATATCTTTTTTACTTATGCGTAGACAGATTATTCTATTGTTGTCTCCCTAAAGAAGAAACTATTTCAGTCTTAGAACACTGTCATTATGGCCCCACTGGAGGGCACATGAGTTCACAGACGACCGCCCTTAAAGTCCTACAGTCAGGATTCTTCTGGCCAACAATAGTGAAGGATGCAAATGAATTTGTGCAATCTTGCAATAAATGTCAACTGTCTGGAGGGATATCGAAATGAAATGAAATGCCATTAACTCTGTGGCAGGAGATCAAACTTTTTGATGTATGGGGAGTGGACTATATGGGTCCATTTCCCCCATCTTATGGATTCTCTTATATTTTGGTTGTTGTGGACTATGTATCCAAATGGGTAGAAGCTATACCCACTGTATCTTGTGACTCTAAGCCAGTTATGAAGCTATTCAAGGATATCATCTTTCCTAGATTTGGAGTCCCTGGAGCGGTTAATCCGATGGAGGGTCACATTTCTTAGAAAAAAGCTTCGAAGCTCTTCTATGAAATAATGGAATAAAAAATAAGGTCACTATGCCTTATCATCCGCAGACTAGCGGCCAAATTGAAGTTTCAAACAGACAATTGAAAGCTATCTTAGACAAAACTATCAACAAAAACTGCACGGATTGGTCCACCAAACTTCCTGATGCTCTCTAGGCATATTGTACTGCTTACAAAACACCAATAGGAACAATGTCATTTCATTTGGTGTATGGGAAGTCGTGCCATCTCCCAGTTGAATTAGAACACAAAGCATGGTGGGCTATCAAACAATTGAATTTTGATATCAAAAGTGTCGACGAATACAGACAAATCCAATTACAAGTCTGGAGGAACTAAGAATGATTGCCTACCAGAATGCCAGGATCTACAAAGAGCAAATTAAAATGTGGCATGACGGCCACCTTAAAAGGAAAGATATCATTGTCGGAGACCAGGTCCTTCTTTTCAACTCCAAACTCAAAATGTTTCTTGGAAAACTCCACACAAAATGGTTTGGGCCCTTCACTATCAAGTATATCTATCCAACTGGAGTTGTCATCATCTTTGATGACAATGGAGGAGAAAGGACGATTAATGGCAAGTGTGAGTTTTGGCTAAAGGAAGTGTCTTTTCTAGGGCACGTGATATCGATTTGGGGTGTTTGTGTGGACCCCAAGAAGGTTGAGTCCGTGATGGAGTGAGAACAACCAAAGATACCGATAGAAATGCACAGTTTTTGGGTTAGGAAGGCTATTATAGGAGATTCATCAAGAACTTCAGTGTAGTAGCATTACCCCTAATGAAGTTGACAAGGAAAGATGTGCCTTTTGTCTGGGATGACAAATGTCAGTGTGCCTTCCAATTGTTAAAGGAGAAGTTGACCAGTGCACCAGTGTTGCTTCTGTATGAGTAGGGGAAAGGATACATATTCTTTTGTGATGCATCAAGGAATAGCTTGGGTTGTGTGCTGATGCAAGACAAGAATGTGATCTCTTTTGCATCGTGACAGTTGAATAAGCATGAGGAGAGCTATCCCACCCATGATCTAGAGCTTGCAATTGTGGTTCATGCCTTGAATATCTGGAGGCCCTACCTTCTAATCTTTATAGATTACAAGAACTTGAAGTACATCTTTTCACAGTTGGATTTGAACATACAACAAAGATGTTGGATGGAGTTAATCAAGGACTATGACTACACCATTGATTATCATCCAGGGAAGGTGAATGTCATAGAAGATTCCTTGAGCAGGAAGTCTTCTTCATCGTAATCTGCAGATAAAGCACAGTTGTACTCCTTGGTGTGCCATAAGAGAGACATGTTGATCTCCTTACGCTAGATGAATGTGAAGTTGGAAGTATCTATGTTGGCAAGTTTGTTGTCACAGTTAAAAGTGAAGCCTACATTGAGGCAGAAGATTAAATATGCATAAAAAGTGATACCTTAATATAGAAGATTTTGGCAGTGAGAAGCATGATGGTTTCCATGAGGTAGAGGATGGGACAGTGTGTTAGCACGATAGAGTTTTGGTTCCTGATGTTGACAATCTGAGGAAGATGGTTCTGGAAGAGGCTCATTCTTTGATGAATGTTATGCACCCAGGTAGAACCAAGATGTATTATAACCTTAAGGATTTGTATTGGTGGCCTGGTTTGAATCATGATGTGGCGGAGTTTGTTGCAAAGTGTGCAGTATGTTAGCAAGTTAAAGTGGAGCATCAAAAGCTTGTAGGGACGTTGAAACCATTGCCTATACCATAGTGGAAATGGGATCATGTTACTATGGACTTTGTGGTTGGTCTGCCTAGGACATACAAAGGTCATGATTCTATTTGGGTGATCATTGATAGGTTAACCAAGTCAGTGCACTTTTTGCCTGTGAAGACGACATACACAATAGAGAAGCTTGCACAAATATATGTTGATGAGATAGTGTATTTGCATGGTATCCAAGATACCATCGTGTCAGATAGAGGTCCTCAGTTCACCAGTCACTTTTAGCAGCACTTGCATAATGCTTTGGGTACGCAATTCAGGTTCAGCATTGCATTTCATCCATAGACAGATGGATAGTCTAAGTGGATGATACAGACTTTGGAGGACTTGTTGAGAGCTTGTGTCTTGTAGTTTTTGGGTAGTTGGGATGTGCACCTCAGTCTGATAGAGTTTGCTTATAATAGTAGTTATCAGAGGAGCATTGATATGGAACCTTATGAGGTGTTGTATGAGAGACGTTGCAGGTATCCATTGTGTTGGTATGAGACTAGTGAGTATCGACTTCCAGGTCTTGAGCTTGTACAGTAGATGACAGAGAAGATCAAATGATTTGGAAATAGTTGAAAGCAGCCCAGGACCGGAAGAAGTCATATGCAGATAACCGACATAGACTGTTGGATTTTCAAGTGGGGGATAATGTGTATCCCAAGGTCTCTCTTTGCAAAGGTGTTTTGAGGTTTGGGAAGAAGGGTAGGTTGGCTCCCAGGTATATGGGACCTTACCCTATGGTGGCATGTGTTGGGAAGGTGTCCTATAAGTTGGAGTTGCCACCTGAGTTATATAGGTTGCATCTAGTGTTCCATATGTCCATGTTGAGGAAGAGCCACCTCAATAATGAGTTGGTTCTGTAGCCAGTGGAAGTTGAGCTTGATGAGGACATATCTTATGTGGAAGGTCATGTGTTGATCTTGTATAGGAGGATCAAGAAGTTGAAGAAGAAGGATATAGTGTTGTTTAAGGTTATTTAGCATCACCATGGCATTGAGGAAGCGACATGGGAGCTTAAGGAAGAGATGCGTAGGAATTACCCATTTCTTTTTGTGTAGGATTTCGGGGGGAAATCCTTGTTAGGGGTTTATGGTTGTAAAGCCTTTGACCTAGATTAGTTCTTGAGTATGATTTCTTTGCTTAATAATATGCTTAGAACCTTAATATAATCCTTTGATATGCTTATCTAACATGTGATAATCTTATGTTTCTAGTTTGGTCCTATTTTGATGATGTTTGAGCTTTGTATGCTTGTTTTGGACCAAGTTGTAATTTACCCATGTTGAGGGGTTATCTTGCAATATGTCACATGTTGAGTATGCCCTTAGTGCTTTAGCATCATGAGAGAGAGAAAGATGCTATGGGGCCCCTTATTGAACCTTGGTTGATGAGGTGGCATCATGTGGTGAAGATAGAGTTTCTAGGGTTTGTTTGGTGGTGACCATGTTGAGCTTGATTGAGTGTTGTCACCAATATCTCGACCTTGATGGTGTGTGTTGGGTGTGTCTTGACTGAAACCCCTCCTTTGGATGGGTTTTTTTTATCTTGGAGGTCTTGGTGTTTTTGTTCGAGATGGTTTGCCTTTTTGGAAGTGTTTTGACCATGTGTGGTTGGTGACCTTTGTGTTATGGTCGAGACAAGGTATCTATAGGTTTGTTTCAACCTCGGTGGTGGCCCAAGTGGTCGACACCCCACCTAGGTTTTATCACCATGAGTCGCATGCATGCATATAATGGTTGCATGGATATTTTCTTGGTGGAGAAGTGTCTCTTTGGTGCTCTCTTATGTTGACACCTCACCCCCACCTTACTTCCCTCCTCCTTAGAGTATATAACCCCTTTATCCTACATGCAAGTATATTTTTGGCCTTCCTTCTTCCTCCCTCTCGTGTGCTCATTCTTGGAGCTTTATGGAGAAAAAAGGACTGATCATGGGTTCTTTGGAGGTCGACCAAACTTGCATGGGTGCTTTGGAGCTTAATCACCTTCCTTGTGGTGATTCTTGGTGGTTTCTCTTCTTGGTAAGTGGTTCTACCTTCTTGATCACATTTTTCCTTTGGAATCCTATGTTCTATCTTCCTCTTTATCGACCTTAATACCATGTTTTGACATGGTGGGTACCTTGAAGATCTTCTCCTCACAAAGGGGCCATAGACTATGTTTTGGCATGGTGACACCTGAGTGAGAAGAGCTAGGGTTTTTCACCCTCTTTCTTGAGCTTCCTTTTGACCATGGTGTTCTTCTCTTTGGAGGTGATCTTTTGTCTGAAGTGTTGACCTTGACAGGAGCTTAATTTTCTTCTTTCGAGCCTTTGATCTTAGAGCTTGGTTCTCTACCTTAAGGCGGGTTATATAACTCTCTACCTTCTTCTATTACTTGTACCGTAATATTACTTGCATGCTACTGATTTGATCTATAAACTTGATGCTAATATGCTATATGTGATTGCCATGAACTAAGGTTTAAGACTTTTTAATATTGTCATTAAGATCACTCTCTTTCTTAAACTCTAAATTCTTGTATCTGAGTTGTGATGTGTTGGATGAGGTGATTTTGATTCATGCAACATGATTCTTGGTTTTATCACCATGTGTTGGTTCGGCCATTGTGTTTTCTTGAGGTTTTTGAGTTGGTTTTCTTGAGGTTGAAGCTTGGTCTTCTTCCACCTAGTTGGTTTTGTGAAAGTGTTCACGTTGAAGTTTGGATTTTAAGGTTTTGATGTTCTTCTTGCATGGAGTTTTTTGACCTTGTTGATGGTGACCTTTCTTGATGTTAACCTTCTATTTTGAACAAGGTTTATCTCTATTTTGAAGTTTTCTAAGTGTTGTTAGGGTAGCTTTACCTTGGTGGTTGCTACACCTTGATCTTGTCTTGGTCGAAACATATGGTTTGGTTTTGGTTGAGACCTATGATTTGGTTTTGGTCGAGATGCATGTTTTTATTTTGGTCATGACTCTTGGTTTTGTCTTGGTCGAGACATGCTCTTGTTTGGTCGAGACATATGGTTTGGTATTGGTCGAGACATGTGCCTTTGGTGATGGTCAAAACCCTAACCATAGGTTGGTCGTGACCCATGATGGTTAGTGGTCGTAATACATGTTTTCGATGGTGGTTGAGTCACCATGTTAGTTGGTGGTCAAGACACCATGTTAGTTGGTGGTCGAGACCCCATGTAGGTAGTGTTCAAGACACTTGGTTTTGTTATGGTCATGACCCTTGTTTTGTAGGTGGTCAAGACACTTGTCTTGAGCTTGGTCGTGACACATGTTTGATGGATGGTAAACACACACATATATGATACATGGTTGCTACATATGTATAGCATAGTGAGATGGTCATACCTACACATGTGAATAATGTTCATACTTAGTGTTGATTAATATAATAGTCTAATCATAATCAATGATGATGCTCTAATCCTCATGAGTTCCAAGAAAGTGGGAGATGACATAACTAGGGTTTGGTGATTTGATAATGTTTTGAAATGCTAATAATCTATGTATTTGCAACCCTACTTTAGGGCATGCTATACTTATTAGACTTGCTTGGATGAATGGCACATGATTATACTTTCTCTCTCCTACTTGTATGGATCTAACCTTGTAGATTAAATGAATTCCATGGCTTGTGTATGCTATGGTGATGGTTATGAATCTTATGAGGCATGTTTAGATCATGATGAGACACAAGATATATGATGTAATGGGTCTTATGGCCTAGCAGAGGTTTAATGCCTAGTGTGAGGCGTAATCCTCCAGTGATGTGATTGAGGGATTGATATCCCCTACTAATGTGACATTGATGATGGCCTTGAGATTGGCAGTGCTACAAGTATCATGTGGTAATGTAACAAGTTCACACCTTATACGTTTTATATCCTCTAAAGTTGTATTATGCCCTTATTTTTGTAGAGTTTGTTTAGGGTTTATACGTTGTAACTTGATTGATGCTAAAAGATACCCAATTGGACTAACTCGTCAAGTGAAACCCTAATTATGTAGTTTCCATGTGCCATAGATCCATCTTCAATGTCAGTACTTTCTAGATGGTGAAACAAGCTCTCTCTTTGTGGAAGCTCAGAGTCATATATTGTTGAGTATATGCATTTTATAGGATTGCAACGATCATACCCTAGCAGGAGAATGGTCAAGGATGTATCTCAATGATGTGATACAATGTGTATATATCATATCTTTTGATGGTTGTTGTCATACCTCGATAGGAGTGCAACTGTAGTCGTAACTCAGTTTCACTAGCGTCGTGACCTATATACCAAGGCAGGGTGGGCTATTTTGTAGTTGGACTTGACATGTCACTGCAGAAAACTTAGATTGATGGAGGGTGAGAAGAGATCATAGGAGTTCGGATTTCCTAGATCTTGTATGGCACTGGTTCTGACTTAGTAGTGATCAGTCGGAGCATGAGTGGTATACCTCATCTCCTCATGGCATAATAAAAGACGTAATACAACCGTGTAGTATATTTTGCATAGGGTCAAATATGAATAACATTGGTTGAACACTTTGCCTTATCTTTGTATTGATTACTTGAATTATATGATGTGGTAAGAGAAATCAATTGGTATACATGTTATTCATATTCCTTCTTCAAATAATAATTATTCTACTACTCATTGGTAACTTCCTAGTTTGTTTAATCTACTTTATCAGTCTAACACATATTGTTTAGCTGAATATGGTCAACCTTCAAATATGTTATGTATCTGCTTTAATCCACCTGCGCTTTTAATAGACGTTTATTGAGAGTTATATCTCTCATTGGGACTTTGGTCTCACCCTGTGGGTTTCCACATCTTTTAGGTGGTTGTACACGACGAGGTAGAGATCGTGTTGTTGAGGTTGAGCAGCAAGATGAGCAGTAGTTGAGTAAAGGTTGGATGAGGTGCTTGTGTTTTGTAGTAGAGTCATATGTGTCATCTCTACACTCTCAAGTCCTTTAAGAGAGTTTTTTACACGATGGATATCGAGATGATGTTTCATCTTTATGCCTTTGTTGTACATATATGGCATGTATGTATATGTGACATGTTACCATATGTGGCCAACGAGCCAGTAAACAATGATATGTAATAATCATTTGGTAGGTGTTATATATATACATGTGGATTTGGTAGACTCTGATGTGATATGTTTCCACTTGAGGTGGAAATGTGAAATGGTTTTAATTTCCTATGTTTTCTGGCAGTGTTAATTCCACATTTTGTTTTGAGTAATCTCACTTTGTGTGGTGCGGGGAGTCACAATGAGACTCTGAAGAATATGGCTAAGAATCAGTCATGGGGAGAAGAAAGAGAGTGTCCAACAACCATTAAAAGTGTTGAAGAGTCTAAATTCATCACAAAACTGAATGGGAAGCTTGACCTTATAGCCAAGAAGCTATATCAGAAGGATGAAAATTCCTCTAGAGGAGAGGAAGAAGCATGCATGTTTGCATGACAGCAGAACTACAGGGGCAATGATTATTTTTGGAGGAAGGATGCCAAGTTTTCTTGGAAAGATCCCAAAAAAATTTAGTAGGATCCATCCCAAGCACAGCAAGCCAAGCCACAATAGGTTGGCACACAACAACAATACCAACATGATAGGCCCCCCAGTAAAATAGACCGCATTAAGGACATGCTAGGTAAGCTAGTCAATCAGAATGAAGCGATCATTGGCCAGACCCATAGGGAACTACAAAACCTAGGAGCACAGATTTGTAGTATTGAGACTCAGATTTCTCAAATAGTAGTAGAAGTGACTTCTTTAAAGAAACCCAACCAGCAGGGGTTCCCAGGAAAAATTGACATACTATCTAGAAACCAACAAGAAAAGGTCGTGTTGCTTTGCAGGAGGAATAAAGTGTTGAATGAAAAGCGGACAAATTTAGAGGCAAAGGACAATGAGGGTCATACATGAACGACAATGACTACTGACCCAATGGAACCGGATACTGCAACACAAGACAAGGAAGTTGAATAAGAAATTGATGAACCAAGGGAAACAAGAAAGGAGGCATATGTCCCACCTCACCAAAGGAAGTTGGTGACACCAGTACCCTTTCCAAATAGATTGAAGGTAAAGAAAGTTGGCCAACAATTTTAGAAGTTTCTAGACAGCTTCAGGAATCTTCATGTCAACATTCCACTCATTGATGCAATTGAACAGATTCCTTCCTAGGGAAAATTTCTAAAGGACATAATCAATAAGAAGAGGATACTAGCTGATTCAGTTGTATTGATGTTGAAGGGGTAGGTTTGGTGATAACACCCAACTTTAGGCATTTATGCTAGGTATTTATCTATGGTTTTGTGTCATTATAGCCTTAATATGCCCAAAATAACCCTAGATTCTTATCGTTTAGAAATTTATATCATTTTAAAGATAGAGTTGCTCAACTAGCCAATTTTGGGACTTATAGGCACTGAACTCAAGAAGTCATCAATTCTCCAAATTCTACCCCACAAGCATCGCGTTATGTGCGCCAACTAAGGAGACTGGGGTCCTGCAAACTGAGTAGTGGGCCCAAGAAACTTTTGATATCTTCGACCCTAATTTAGATGGACAGTCCTTTATTAGAAAGCATCCCCATCAATCAGAAGGTTTGTCAATGTGGGCCCATCGACCACCAGTAATAGCCCCTCCCTAAGGAGTAAGGGTCGCGACCGCTACACCATTACGCTCAGCATGGCCGTGCCGAGCCTGGCCCAGTCGGGATGAGGTCGAGGTGTAGTGACAGCTACACTAGTCACAACCGCTACAAGGGTCTCGACCGCTACAAAGGTCTTGTCCGATAAAAGGTTCACAACTACTATGACTATCGCGACCGCTAAAAACTAAAGAATCATGTTGACCGCTACACTTGGCACGACAGTACCCAGACCAACATATTCGGGTCGAGGACAAGGGCTAGCAACCATCTCAATCGCGACATCTGTCCCGACCGCAACATCTCTCTCGACCATGACATTTGTGTCGACCGCTACAAGCTCTACGTATGCTACGTCAGTTTTTCCCGCAGCATCAGTCTCGACCACCAAACCCAACACAGTCAGGTTGAGACCTAGAGTAGCAACTGAGACATGTATCACAACCACTTATTACGTACACTCCGCCTTCACCTATAAATACCCACCCCTCGCTACCTGGAGGGGGCTTCCGCACTTTTTTGGTTCCCAAAGCCCCATGGGAGAGTTGTAAGATCTGAAAAGGCTGAAGTGCTCATCCTACATTTATCCCTTGAGTTTTCTTTGATCTACCATCATTGTCCACCATTATTCACCCACTTCCCACCATTCCCAGCCATCTTCCACCTCCATACACCCACCAAGCTTTTCTTTGGGGCGGAATCAAAGAGAAAGGAGGCTAAGGAGTCCAGAATACCAAGGATGACGGCCCAAAGACAAGATTTGACCCATATAAAGGCTAAGGAGTGAGAGCCACCTCTCCTCTACGGGCTAAATCTTTTCTTCGTCTCCTTTATTCTACTTTTATCCTCAGATTCTATACAAATTATGTTTTTCCATCTTTGTTCGGTGCCAACTATGCTTGTCCATAGCTAGTCGAGATCCTTCTTGTCTATGTAGCCCATTTTGGGCATGTTTATGTACCTTTACCTTAAGCAAGTAGTTTTATTCCAGATCTACTACATTTTTAGTTTTATCTTCTCTTTCTGGTTATGATTGCTAGTTTGGTTGATATCAATCTTGCTTGAACTTCTATTTCTACCTATACCAAGAGATTTATTGTAGAAATCGATAAGAGAAGGTAGTTTTGATCGTAATCTGAAAAGAGAATGGTTCAAGGTGATCTGTGCAGAATCAGAGACCTAGACACAGTCAGGCCTAGTCCGACATGGTCATGCCCACTATCAGGTCCTGCCCATATCACACATGTTCTTAGCATCTCAGAATATTGTATACTTAAGAGGATATCTGGAATATTCTAGAGTGTTGATGTGTCACCCTTGAAAGAGGTTTCATATCACTGATGGGTTATAGTCACATCACGCTACGAGAAAGTGAGTGGGATCCCCCCCCACGAGAACAGATACCATAGTACGTACTATGTTTGAATGTAGGTTGGTTGTCGAGGTATTCATGGTTCTCTACACCCGAGAATAGGTGGATAGACTATCCAACTTGTGGTTACATAGCCAGGAACTCCTTCTCTCTAATTAGTAGAATCTAATGGACTTTGTTTTTTTTCTTTTACTTTGTTTTACTTTGTGGCATTTTGCTAGACTAGTTCTAGTTCCATGATTTTATCAACTATCAGAATGGCTTAATTGACTTAAGTGTGAGATCTTAAGCTTCCTAAATGTACCTACATTCATGTGTTCGACCCCGTATATCTACTTTGGTCCCGTAATAAAGTTGTGGGGGTCCTTGAAGGTTTCATGTTATAAATTTAAAAGTCTAATTTACCTTTGGAATTGCGCTTCCATTTTTGGAGCGCGTGCCCAGGGCCGATCATTAGTGCATTCATTTTGGGAAAATTGCCACCAAAAGGCAAGATCCAAGCTGCTTCAACATATCATTTTAAATTGGGAAGACCAAGTTTGGGGAGGCTTTGTGTGATTCGTGGGTGAGTATCAATCTTATGCCCTTGACTACCTTCAAGAAGTTGGGTCTTAAGGAGTCCAGAATGAGAAATATGACCATATAGTTAGCAAACAACTCAGTGGTTAGGCCATATGGTATCTGTGAGGATGTTCATGTCAAGGTGTACAAATTTGTATTTCTAGCAAACTTTGTGGTTACGAAAATGTAGGATGATCGTGGCAATGAACTACTACTAGGGAGGCCATTCCAAGACACAACAGATATGATCTTAGAGATGGAAAGATGAAGATTGACACTAGGTATCAAAGAAGACCATTTTGAAATCAAGATGCTTGAGTCTACACAGACGACTGAGGAGAAGGCACGGTGTCACTTGTTACAACAGGTCCAAGGGAAGGTGTCTCTGTTTCTATAAAGAGTGGGACCCGATAGTGGGCCCACTTAATGATACAAGCATGACCCATGAAATTATTAAGCAGCAAAAAATATAACTATTTACAAAGTTACAAAATGTACATAACTTCCTCACCCTAAGGGTGGTACATAAAATGAAAAAGTTACATCTATATACACAAATGCCCATATGCAAAGGGTAACAAGGTTGTCTCAAGCTATCCTTATGTTCACCAATGAGCTCACGATCATCTTGCATCTTTGCCCTATAAAGCACCTACACCTGGGTGGAGGGAACACCCAGAAAAATAGGAAACAAAAGAGTATGGGTCAGCAAAAGTTGAATGTGTACATTAGAAAATTAACTAGGACATTATTTATTTCAAAAGTGAAGTAAGATGTTCCCATCAAAGAGGGGGCCATTAAATTTAGGTAAGTTTCAATGTGAAGTAACAAGAGAAGGAATTTCTAAAAGAATAAGGCAGTATAATTAAACAATTAAAAACACAACTTTTGCCATTATCAATCATCCAATCACATACATATTTCCATGTCGATATATTTGACTAAAGTAACTATGGCAGGGCCACAACACCATTGAGTCAATGGCCTAAGTAAAATAGGTGGAAATAGCGCACCCTGGGCAGAAATAGCACGCCCCTATATAAAAAGAGGTGGAAAGACGCACCCCGGGAGGAAATAGATGCACCCTAATGGTTATGCATAAGTGTCTACTATAGTTAAACTAGTCGAATTATCTAACATGCATAAATAGAGTGGCAAGAGACACTTTTCACAAACATACAAGGCATAATTCATGCACAATAGCGGGTGGGGTCATTAACCCAATTCAACATGATAATAATAATCTCAGAGGATTAATAATAAGTCCAAATGAGAGTATATGATTTGTTGTAACAAGAGAAAGTATTTCAAAAGCTACCTCATTATAGGAAAATTAGTCATATAATGCCCAGTTAGAAATAGGGAGGAGTACATACCTATCTTCAAGACTAATAATGGATAGCTCAGTTGGTTCACTTGGTCCTCAAAATTGAGTAATCATCCTAAAAGCACATTCTCTATGTTAGACAAACCCAAGCTAACATGTACATTCCTATTATAGATCTTCATATTGTACTTATCTTAGTCATGATCGCCTAATAACATATTAGCTTTTTGTAATCTTGTTAAGTGGATTTATGATCAAATTGGATATCTATTTTAGTTCTCAAATTCGTCTTTATTCACGTAGGCCTAAGTATGTATGGGTTAAATATGTGTGGGTAATAATATGCATTCCTTTCACTTAAGTGTAATCTTACTCTCTTTTTATAACGTGTTGTTTGGGTTTAGTTAACTATGTATTATATGAGAAAGTATTTATCAAGATTACTATTATCCAATGAACCTAGGGTTTGTCTTCCACATACATTCATACATGAGTAACTTTGTTGAAATATAAAGGTACCCATACTTATATTGATAAAATAAATATTCTTATACATATTTTCTTTCACATAATCCATTTTATGTTGTTTGGGTTTAGTTAACTATGTATTATATGAGAAAGTATTTATCAAGATTACTATTATCCAAGGAACCTAGGGTTTGTCTTCCACATACATTCATACATGAGTAACTTTGTTGAAATATAAAGGTACCCATACTTATATTGATAAAATAAATATTCTTATACATATTTCTTTCACATAATCCATTTTATTCAAAATATACTACTATCCATTCGGTAGGGTTTTAGTTCTTCTTTTACGAATATGTGACATGTTTCTATTCAGGTCATTAGATTGTTCATTATGTGGACACGCCAATTTGTTCTTAATCTATGAAAGCCTTAACATGTCTCTATGGTTGTCACAATACCCCATTAGGATTCACCAGATTCATTTTTGCCTTAGTCGAATCATTATTACACTACTAACAATATTCACATGACCTATGTTCTTTATAAATAAATTCCATGACATATGTCTTAATATCCATATTGCACATAGTTAGGTAATCCAACTACTTACTAGGGTTAGTTACAACTTACGAATATGTAATATCATCTAATCTTTGCATAATCCTCGTATGTACCAATTTGATTTTACAATCGACGATCAAGTTATTTACTTCTTATATGTACTTACACGCACACTGTTATACATACACATATTTATTTATCAATAGATAAGGTATATCGATAGCTACTAGGTAGGATTCCATCAGTGTTCACTTCAGTTTTCATACATTTAAGAGCCTACTATTTAAATTAGTATTTTAAAACAGATGATAAGGAGACTCACCTAATGATCACGTGCTTGAATTAATAGTCGTCGACTATCTTCGTATTGAGATAGATTTGAGTCCGTCGACCTCTCTACGTTAGGGTAGAGAAGGAGGTGCTTGTTGGAATCCATGGACAGAAGTATTGGTCTATCACAGTGGTTATAACTGAGAGGTAAGAAATCTCCAGCAGCCAGGGTCAGTGGCAGGGGTCGGCATCAACTGCTATTAGAACTGGTGACTTCCTCTGGTTCCTCACCAAATCCGAGCAAGAAGGCAGACAGAAGTGAGCCTGCGGACAGGACAACATGACACATCTCGACATTGAAGATCAGTAGGGGCACTACGAGTGGCAAAAGGTACTCGAGGATGATGTAGTAAGCTAGGGCCTCGCTGGAGGTGATCCCGACATTGCTGGTCGTGAGGATGGTGTCCTGCAGCGGCCACCATAGGTGGCGGTGATCTACTACTATTCTGTGTTTAGCGCCACATTGATGGTGCCTTCTTCACCAAGCGTTGTCGCCGACGTCGGTGTAGAGGTCAGGGAAAAGACTCGGTTTGGCTAGGGCTCAAAGGAGATGAAGAAGGATACAGGGAAGGGAAGAGGAGGACAGGTAATAGGCAATCTTCAGATGCTGGAGATGGCGTTGGAGTAGGTGTCAGTCGCCAGTGGTGTCAAATCTGTCGCCAGCCACTGGATCACCAGACGGCGGCATCCACATTGTCCGGGAGGAAGACAGCTGATGACCATGGAGTCATTGTCGATCTATAGGTTGCAGGAAGCAGAGTTCTAAAGGGAGGGGGAAGAGGGTGGCGGTGATGATCGGACTCTGTACATTGAGAAAGAAAGGAGGTTTCCATCAGGGTCGTAGGTCTGCAGTGCTAGGGGCATGTACGGCGGCGCATTCCACTATGGAGAGATGGCCGTGTTGCATCACGACACTGTAGTGGCGTTACTAGCACACCGCAATAGGACTCTGAGATCCCCGGATGGTCAGAGGCAGAGGGGAGGGTGGCTTGGTAGTCTGCTGCTAGAACCCGTCAAGGTGCTTGAGTCCCTTTGTGATGGCGTGTTGAGAGGAGAATGCTAGTTGTCTAGGGATTTCCGAATAAAAGGTTGAAGAGATGGCGGCTAGGGCTCAGGGCACCAAGAGACAAGAAATAGGAAACATAAGAGGAGGAAAAGGGAGACCGACCCCCTCATTGTGGTTGTCGGTGGTGGACGCTAGTGTAGCATGGTTGAAAGGGAGGGTGTAAAACAGGAGGTGTTACTTTGAGGGGAGGAACGATTTTAGGAAAGATATTCAATTGCTTATTCAAATACAGCTGTCAAAACCTATGTCAGTTGGCTTTTTTTATTGCTAGTATAATTGGGAAAGTAAGTGATATTTAATTTTCGTGCAAACGAAAGGGCATGTTAATTAGGAGTCAAGTAGGTTTCCTATTTTACATAGGCATTTATACATATTAATCTTTGTATATTCAATCAACAATTTAGAGGGTAAAGGAAGTCCAATTGACTTATAAATAAGTACTTTTAGTAATTAGGGTATGATGAATTGGATTCTGGCCTCAAATTTACCTTTCGAAAGCATCTTCTATTATATTTCATTACTGCATTCTAAAGTATTCATTTAATGTACTTATTTTCTTTAATGAAACCAATGTGTCACAATACCTTATATTAATTTAATTTCTTCATTCATTACTCATACTAGTATCCTAGAGGATCAAACTCTATTATTTGGGGCATTAGTATATCAAATCTATTATCTTTTTTCTTTTATGATCATTTTACATTTAGATCCTTTATGTAGTGTATACTTGTGAAGCATGGTGAAAATAAGTTTCCACTCATAATATAATTTTCAGAAACTATGATTTATTTTATTTTGATAAGATGGTTCCAAGGAAAGAGGAGGGACGAGTAAGATACCTAGAGTTGAGTATGTTACAATTTCTAGGGAAGCCATTTCTAGATATGGCTCATGTGATGACACGGGTACATAAGGCACACTGGTAGTGGACATCTTAGAGAATATCAAGGAGATTTCATTAGCCAAGGTGGTCCAGTATCCTGATGATGAAGAGGAGAATATTGCCCAGTGACAATTGACGAGGCAGTTTCTTCCACCCTTTCTTAGGCATATCTACAGTTGCCTTTGGAGGCTTGCCTTATGAATCTGGTGGATGACTACACTCAATGTCGTTCCCTGGAGGAGTGTGTCTTATTTCTCAAGGCATTACGTGTTACTACACAAGGCATTATTAGGGCTTAGGACCACCTCCACCACCATTGATTCCATCTCTACAGAGTCCTCCAGATCTTAAATTAAAATCATTGCTAGGACCACCTCCACCACCATAGATTCCATCTCTACTGAGTCCTCCAGATCTTGAATTGAAGCCATTGCCGCAACATTTGAAGTATACCTTTTTGGTGGCAAATGAGAAGCTTCTAGTAATTATCTCATCCTCCTTGAGTATCCAAGAGGAGGAGGAGTTGATTTGTGTGCTAAAGAACCACCTAGCAACATTTGGGCGGACGCTTGCAGACATCAAGGGGATTTCTCCTAATTTTTTCTAGCACAAGACCCACATAGAAGAAAGAGCCAAGCTGATCGTGCAACTTCAGAGGCGTCTAAACCCCATCATGACTAAGGTACTAAAGAAAGAGGTAGTCAAACTTCTATTAGCAAGTATTATTTATGCGATCTCTGACTCTAATTGGGTAATTCCTACTCAAGTGGTAAAAAGAAAGGGGGATAGCTGTCACCACAAATTCCGCTAGTGAACTTATTTCTACTAGGTTGGTGACCGAGTTGTGAGTTTGTATTGACTATTGTCATTTAAACATTGCTACACTTAAGGACCATTTCTCACTTCCTTTCATTGATCACATTCTTGAGTGGCTCGCCGGCCGCTCCCATTTTTGGTTTCTGGACGAGTATTTTGCATACAATCAGATTGCTATCGAGCCACATGACCAAGAGAAATTTACTTTCACTTGTCCATATGGCACATTTTCTTACCGTCAGATGCCTTTTGGTTTCTGTAATGCACCAGTGACTTTCCATATATGTATTCTCGCCATTTTTTCTGATATGGTAGAGCATTGTCTTGTGGTTTTCATGGACGATTTTTTGGTGTATGGAGAATCATTTGAGGATTGCCTTGATAGTCTAGATAAAGTCTTGTAAAGATGTGAGGACACTCACTTGGTTTTGATATGGGAAAAGTGTCACAAGATGTTGAGTGGGGGAATAGTCATGGGATACAAGGTGTCTCGTAGAGGTATGGAGGTTGATCCAGTTAAAATCAAGGTTATTTCTAAGCTGCCTCCACCATCCATGATGAAGGGAGTAAGGATTTTTATAGGACATGCCGGTTTCTATCGATGTTTCATAAAAGATTTTTTGAAAAATTGCAAAACTGCTTTCTGAATTGTTGGAAAAAGATGTTGAATATAATTTTGATGAGAACCATTTGAGGTGTTGAAGGAGAAACTAGTCTCCGCACCTGTTGTTCAGGCTCCATATTGGAGCCAACCTTTTGAGTTGATGTGTGATGCATCAGATTATGTGGTAGGGGATGTTTTAGGCCAATGCCAAGATATGAACCCTGATGTTATCTATTATGCATCTAAGACCCTAAATCATGCCCAATTAAACTATACAACCACTGAAAAAGAATTATTGGCGGTAGTTTTTGCTTTTGAAAAATTTCATCAGTATTTGATAGGGGCAAGGGTCATTGTGTGGACTGGTCATGAAACAATTAAATTTTTGATGCAGAAGAAGGATGTGAAACCTACTGATTAGGTGGATTTTGATGTTGTAGGAATTTGTCATAGAAATCAAGGAAAATGTAGGCACAGAGAATTTTGTGGGAGATCATTTGTCTAGGCTTGAAAGAGTGGATGAAAAGGATATAGCCATATCAATAGTTGAGTGATTTCTTGATGAGCAGCTCTTTGCCTTGAAAGCAAAGATTTGTGGTTTGCAAACAGTGTGAACTACTTGGCATGTTGCGAGCTGCTAGAAGGCTCAGGATATCAAGAGAAAAATAAGTTCTTCCATTCTTTGAGGTTTGTGTTTGGGATGATCCCATCTAGCTTAAGTAGTGTAGGGATGGTATTTTAAGGAAGTGTGTTCCTAATTGCAAGTTTGAGAGTATATTGGCACACTGTCATTCCCTACTACTAGGGGTCACCATGCTAGTTCTAGAATGGTGGCCACAGTATTAGAGTGTGGATTTTATTGTCCAATACTTTTTAAGGATGCATATATTTTGTTCTTTGTTGTGATGGATGTTAGCATGCATGGAATATCTCAAAGAGACATGAAATGTCCTTAAATGTTTTTTAGGAAATTGAACTGTTTGATTTATGGGGAATAGATTTCATGGGACCTTTTGTGTCATCTAATTCTAATTTATACATACTACTTGTCATTGATTATGTATCAAAGTGGGTGGAAGCAATTCCAACCCGCATCAATGATGCCCATGTCATATGTAGGTTTTTGAAAGACCATCTGTTTTTTAGGTTTGGGATGCCAAGATTGATAATAAGTGATGGTGGATCTTACTTCACCAATAGGAAGTTTGGTGCACTTTTGAGAAAATACGGAGTGAGACACATGGTAGGTACTTCATATCACCCATAAATCCAAGGACATATTATGGTTTCTAATAGGGAGATAAAAAAAATCTTAGAGAAGATAGTCTCAACCAATAGGTCGAATTGGAGTATGCAACTTAATGATGCTCTTTGGGCATATAGGAAAACCTATAAGACACCTATAGGAACCACTCCTTTTAGGTTGGTCTATGGGAGAGCTTGTCACTTATCCATTGAGTTAGAGCATAAAGCCAAATGGATCCTGAAGAAATTGAATTACAAATTGGATGATACGGGGAAAAAGAGAATGTTAGAATTGAATGAGTTAGATGAGCTCAGGCTAGATGCCTATGAAATCTCAAGGATATGCAAGGAGAGAACAAAGAAGATCCATAACCGCCACATCTTGCATAGGGTCTTCACTCTGGGATAGAAGGTGCTTCTGTTCAATTATAGGTTGAAATTACACCCTGAAATTTTGAGATCTAGATGGAGTGGTCCTTTTGTGGTAGTTAGGGATTTACCCCATGGGGCAGTGGAGATAAGAAATGGGGCTGAACCATTCCTTGTATATGGCCAGTGGCATAAGCACTACTTTGGAGGAGATGTGGTCTGGGAAGAAGAAGAGTTTAAGCTCATTGAGCCTCAGTGATTGTTTGATTTGATCATCGAGGCTATGATGTAAAACAGGGGTGCTTGTTGGGAGGAAACACAACCATCTTTTAATGCTTTAGGATTTTTTTCTTTATATTCATGTTCTGTACATTCTAATTGCATTGTAATTGTTTTCATTATAAAAAAGGTGCCTTGATCATTCATGTGCGGTGTATAGGATGAGCAGCAGTCGATAGTACCGATGGAAGAACAGGGACGTAGAGTTGATTTTCACAAAATCTCAGTAGTATCGGTCGCATAGTCAGTATTACCAACAACATCACAAGGAGCCCAAATAATTTCTTGGTGGTACCGACAACAAATTTGGTAGCACCAAGTTTTTGTAGAGAGGGGTCGAGTTAACTGATAAGGACTTGGTACTATTGACATCAAAGTCGGTAGTACTGACGCCAAGCAATTCTCCAGGTTCAAAATACTAAGATATGGAAGTATCGAGAAATTTCAATGACTCGATACTACTGACATCCTTTGGTACTACCGACATTGGGCGATCTGTGATTACCAACATCAACCAATGAGGAGCGTCGATATCAATGGTTGGTGTCGATTCATACAGGTCATGGAAAAGAAGTCGGTACTGCTGGTGACATAGTCGGTACTACCTACGCATTGGCAGTAGGTTGGCTGGTGGCTATATAAGGAGGGGTGTGAGTATTGATTCATTCACACCTCCACCGCACCTCTCTCAGTCGAGATTGTGCAAGCACTTTCAGGAAATCAGAGTCTTTTCTTAGCTCTTTTCTACTCCATCCCCTTCTTGTACCAGCTCAATGGCATCTAGGTGAGCAGCTTCTTCATCGGTAGGAAATGTCACATTGGTACCCAAACCAATGTGCAATGCTCATGTCAACAACAATGTGAAGAAGATCTATGAAGACTTGATGAAAAGAGAGATCACTTCGACACAGTATGGAGACTATGTGTTCCTTGCATATGTGGGCTTCACCGACAATCTCTACTGAGTCTATAAAGGACAAGGGTTGGTGGGTGATCACCCTTTCTTTAGTGATTGGCTCACCTTTCCAGAGATCATTTGTGAGTTTTAGGCCTCACTGGAGATTTTTTACATCCTATAGCATGGGGATGAATGGAAGGAAGGGCACATCAAATTCTATCTCTTTAACAACAACTACCAAATGATGTTGAGGCAATTCAATGCCATCTACGGGTGGCCATTGGGTGAAATATGCTTTGCCACCAACAACTTTGATTACAAGGGTGCCTAGAAACTTTTGGCAGAGGTGCCAGAGGGATACCACATCAGCCGGCACGTCAACTCCATCATTGACATTGAGCACACATTTGTTTGTATCTTGCATCGCTTCCTCACTAATACCCTATTCACCAAGTCCAGACATGGGGAGGGGAAGGTTCAGCAGGTGGATCTCTTCTTCCTCTATAATTTGATGCAATTAGGAAGGGATTCATTAGACTTTGGTTCCTTCTTCCTACAACACATGATGGGGGTGAAACGACTGGTACAGAGGATGCCCCCCATCCATTTTGGAGGGCTTATCACTCCAATAGATATGCATCTTAATCTTGATCTCTCCACCTCCAAATCTCTAAAGGCTTCTCCCAAGTTGGCTCTAAAACATTTTAAGAGAGCAAACCTCCTCAACCTGCATCATGGGAAGGTTTCTGCGTGTTGTACAATTGATGACTTGTACCATGAGAGGGAGCTCCGTAATCCTATTTTCAACTTGCAAGGAGTGTATCACATGAGGTGGCCTATAGAAAGCGACATGGAGGAAGATGAATCTGAAGAAAATGTCGATCAACAGAAACAATAGGAGTAGAATGAAGAAGAGGAGGAGGAGGAGGCCATCCTAATCACGATGAGGCAGGTCCCCGACAAGCGTGCTAGAGTACATGGAGCCTCTAGTTCTTATACTCCACCACCTGCCCAGGAGTATGATCCATACTCAATGGCAGGCATGTATGGAATGCTACAAGAGATTCAGTAGGGGCAACAACGTCAGACGGCTATAGTGGAGGGCATCAAGGATGTCCAAAGATGGCTTAATCAAAATTAGCAAGCGATCTTAAAAAATGAGTAACTTCTCTTGGACAACCAAGAGATGTGAATACTCATTTGTAGAGGATGGAGAACTATTAGTGGTTGTTCTTTGACAACTATTGAAGTTAGGGATATTTTGGTGGTTATCCACAGCCTCCAAAAATGCCACAACAGTCGCTGACATTCTAGGGGACTTTCTATCCGCATGACCTGACCATGCCACATCCACCACCACCATCATATTGATCGGTACCATTGTTCCACCTCTATGATTGGATCTTGACTATGAGGACATATTCAAGATCAAGCTTAGGGGGGTGTCAGAACAACTCTATCCTTTATTTTTATTTTTACTTTAGTTTTTATTTGCTTTTTAGTTTCTATTATTCCAAGTTGTAGGATCTACAATATATCTAGTGTAAATGAGGAGCAATATAATCATGATTTCAAGCTTTATTATCATAGAGTCTGTCTTCCATGTTTGTGCAATGGAAATTTTCAAAAATTGTAAATATTGGCTTATCTGCAAATTTCTTGAGTTACACCATCTAGAGGAAGTGTATGGGTTAGTCAACTTTTGAACACTTGATATGAATGGACATCTTAATTATTCATGTAATGTGGAAGAAGATGGGGTTTGAACCTGAGCTGATCAAACAATTAGTGAGACCTTAAATTGTAAATTTTAGAAAGAAATCCTAAGGTTACCCTATACACAGGTCATTAGTAAAGGGACATATCATAGTTTAAGAAAGGCAATGTCTCTTAACTATGTGATTCCATCCATTCCACCTTAAAATGATCAAGTAACCCAAACTGTTTCATTTTTATTGCATTGCATGGCATAATAGGTGACATGATAGTTAGTTTTTCTTTTGATGCATTATTACAAAATGAAAAAAAATATGCATAAACAACTTGTGTGCATATCATCTAGTTGCATAACAATTACATGTAGATTGCATACATTTTTCATCATTCATTTTACATAATGTGGTTATTGTTTTCTTCTGAAATTAGAGTGCAGGGATACACATTCATACCCTCAAAAAAGATGAAATGAATGAAATATGTTAATGAAGCCCAAACATAACTTTCTACCATGATAAAATAGTGGGCCAATAGAAATAAAAAAAATTGATCTTATGAAATAAAGAGGGAGAAAGGATGCTCTAAACCCGGGTTGGAATTCTTCTTCAAAACAAAGAAATTGAAACATTCACATGATGCTTTATCTTCTTTACTTCACTCTCATCCATTTGATGAGATGTTCAATACATGCATCATTCCATCCGTAATAGTAGGCATTAGGATTCATGCATTTCTCATCCCCATCTTCATTTAAGTAGGTTCATCATGTTTTATTTATGCATAAATAATTCAAATGTCAATTATGATTCTTCATAAGCCACCTACTTCAATTCTCCCATTTCTCTTATTGGTAGGCCACAAATATGATTGATCTCCTCATTCATTTTCATAAGGAGAACTGCTTCCAAGTAGTTGGTAGTTAGGAAAAGAACAATGTAGATAGGGAATCACATGATGCACCAAGCGAATGCCTGATTGAGTATGATATTAACTGCTCTATTGATAGTGTTTCACTGATCTAAGGGTGGACATCTTTTATGGATATTGTTGGTTGCATGAGAGTAGTTGATTGTTCAGTGTTCAATAAAGGCCGATTTTGGAATGCCATGTGGGGATAGTTGAGAATAGAAATTCATATTTTGAGTCCTTTTGTTGACTTGTCTCAAACAGATCTGAGGATGTGTTGCTCGAGGATGAGCAACATTTAAGCTTAGGGGAGTTTGATGCACTAAATAATTGTCGTTCTCACATGTTGTTTAGTATGGTTTTTTGTACACTAATTGTTCATTTTTAATATCGTTTGTGCACTATTATCATCATTAGCATGTGACAGGTAATTGCATCAAATATATATATTTTTAATGTTCATGATAGATTCATTGTTATTTGGGAGCTTATGCTTGGTTTTTCTTAGAATCACAGGTGAATCTATAAGAGACTACACAACTCGATACTACTGACCTACCTGTTAGTGGTACTGACACTTGATCAGAAAGGGACATGTGAAATTGAGAAAACTCGATAGTACCAATGAAGGAATTCGGTACTATCGACAGCCTTACAGGATGGACTTAGAAAATCTTGAGAAATCTTGGTACTACTGACATAAACTCGGTAGTACCGACAACTGCACAGGGGGGCACAACTTATCGAGGGCATTGATACTATCGACACCCACTCGGTATTACCGACTCAGTGGGATTAGGAAAGATCTAAAATCATAGTTAATCTGACGGTTGACAAGTAATGATGCCCTAAGTCACATCTATGACTTAGGGGGGGTGCGTTCAGACCTAAGAATCATGTCCTATTTATTTATATGACAGAGGAGAGCACAAATGAGAGAAAGGAGAGGAGAAAGCAACACTCAATGCGGTTTGATGCACTTCTGATGGCCTGATTTGCAGTCGGAAGATGACAAATCATCGTGTTCTCGAGAGGAACCTTCCATACCATCTTTCTCCAGGGGGTTTTCCTTGTTCTTGATATTTTCTTCCTTCTCTTCTTCCTTTTTTATGTGTAGAGCTACTGAAATCATGTGGATCTAAACCCTTTGTTCCTTAGGATCCGGGAGTAGCCCAATTTTTCATTGTAGTTGATAATTATGAATTAATATACATGTTTCTCTTAATTTTTGGTCATAAATCTATTAGCGCATGATGAATTATCTATGCTTAATCACCATAGATTGTTGTTTAGATCGTTAATTGATTCAATAGAGGTACTAAGGGTCAGAAAACTCATAGATTTACATATTTTAAATCACACCTTAAGAAAGGGCTTACGAATATGAAGAGAATAACCCAGAGATTCACTACTACAGAAATAGCGTTCAGTGTCGCTTTTCTGGGCGTCAGTTATTTAGGAAAACCGACGTCTATCATAGTAGGCGTCGGTTATTTAGACAAACCGACGTCTATATTCGAAGACCAGACAGACACGGGTACCGCTTTGTATTCAGTGTCGGCTGAGTATAACCAAACGACGCCTAAAATTGCCCGCGAAATCCAATTTTCGAGCGAAACAAATTTGGGTCACATACAGCGTCGGTGTTTTAACTATTCACCGACGCCTATTTAAAATGAAATTTTGCGCGAAAAGTTCCATTTTTGGTGTCAGTTATCCTTGGATAACCGACGCTGATAATGGTTCCCGCCAATTAATTTAGGATAAAGATTGTCTAATTGGACGTCGGTTTTTTATTAGCAACCGACGCTGAAGATAATAGGCGTCGGTTTTCGTAGATAACCGACGCCGTTGACCAACTTAATAGACCCGATCACCCGGCTCTTCCCCCTTTCTTCCTGTTTCATCGCAAATTCTATTGCTGTGCTCCACGCCCCCTGCCGCTGCTGTGCTCCACACCCCCCGTTGTTGCTGCTGTGCTCGCCCGCCGCCGCCGCATCCTCTGCTACCGCCGCCGCATCCTCTGCTGCTGCTGTGCTCCACACCCCTGGTCATTTGTTGCTGCCGCTGCCACTGCTGCTCTAGCTGCTCCACGCGCTGCTGCCGCCGGCGGTCCTCTGTGTGCTCCACGTCGCGTCCTCTGCCGGTCCGCCACTGCTGCCGCCGCTCTTCTCTACACTAGCTCCAGGTAGCGCTACCTCTTTTCTTCCTTCTCCCTAGCTATTTACCAACATGCAGTAAGCACAGCCATGGCTGTGTTGGCCAACCACGGACGTGCTGGACAATACGACCGTGGTAACGGCCGTGGCTGTGTTGGCCTACCACGGCCGTGCTGGACAGCACGGCCATGGTAAGGCAACACAGCCATGGTCGTGGTAGGCCAACACAGCCACGGCCGTGCTTGCTGTTGGTAAGGATATGAACACATTTTTATGTAATGCTTTATGTAAATCTTAGGATATGAACAATTTTTTTGCTTGCATATATTTGTGCTTCTAATCCTAATGTTTGACTTAATTCAGTAAATTTTGATACATGTTGAAATAAGATTTAAACTTGTCAATTCTAGCATCCTAATTTGATTTGATTAAACCTAACACTGATGAAACCCTAACATCAATTGTGATGAAACCCTAACATGTACATATCTATTATTGTGTTTGTTGGCCTAGAAACCCGTCCAAGATTTACTCATTAGGAGTAAATCTTGGATAGTCCCCGGTTTGGGACTGTTCTTGAACACCTAATCTCACTTAGGATGTAAGTGTATAATGTGTATTGGGTTTTTGAGAAAATTTCGGTAGCATTTCCCCGTTTGTTCTCTAAGTACATATGTACTTAGAGAACAGTGGGGAAATGCTGCCAAAATTTTCTTGAAAACCCAATACACATTATACACTTACTAGTGAGATTAGGTGCTCAAGGATGGGATAGGTGGTACACATTTATTATATATAAGAATGACATCACATGTGTTTGTTAGCCTAGAAAGTGAACAATCATTGTTCTTTATATTACTTGTACATTGGTATAAATTAGAATGAACAATCACTAAATTATATACTGTTTGTATGGAGTCCGGCTTCATTGTAGATATCTATTATTGTGTTTGTTGGCCTAGAAACCTGTCCAAGATTTACTCATTAGGAGTAAATCTTGGATAGTCCCCGGTTTGGGACTGTTCTTGAACACCTAATCTCACTTAGGATGTAAGTGTATAATGTGTATTGGGTTTTCGAGAAAATTTCGGTAGCATTTCCCCGTTTGTTCTCTAAGTACATATGTACTTAGAGAACAGCGGGGAAATGTTGCCGAAATTTTCTTGAAAACCCAATACACATTATACACTTACTAGTGAGATTAGGTGTTTAAGGATGGGATAGGTGGTACACATTTATTATATATAAGAATGACATCACATGTGTTTGTTGGAGTAAATCTTGGATAGGATTTAAGTGTATACCCTAATCTTGTCCTAATATATACTTGTTTTCTCTTTGATCATAGAATGGATAGATCATGGATGTCCATTCGCAATCGCTGCACCCCATAGTTTATATCTGGTCTTGATCAGTTTATTAGATTTGCCGAGGAACATAGGAAAAAACCTACATATAGGTTCTACTGTCCATGTAGGCATTGCGGTAACAACTTGAAAGTCAACACTGGTGAGGAAATCAAAAGTCATGTCATGTGCAACGGGATTGTACAAGGCTATACAGAATGGCACTGGCATGGAGAGATTTCAAACTCGAAACCAGTAGATGTCGATAACAGTGCTTGGGTGGAAGAAGAAATTGCCTCCGATGACGTAGATGTGAACGAACCAGTTCCAGTAGACATCGTTGATGCGATGTTGGATAGTTGTGGGGTAGAGCACACCGATCCACCTCCTATCTTTAGAAACATTGTGCATGATGCTGAGATACCGTTATACACATGCTGTGTTAAGTTTATGAAGCTTAGCGCTGTGTTGAGATTGTATAAGTTGAAAGCTAACAATAGATGGAGCGACAAAAGCTTCACTTCATTGTTGACTTTGTTGAAAGAAATGCTTCCTGAAGGAAACGAGCTGCCAATCTCAACATATCGGGTAAAGAAAATGTTGTGCCCAATGGGAATGGAGGCCAAGAAGATACACGCATGCCCGAATGATTGTGTATTATTTCAAAAGGACTATGTAGATTTGAAAGATTGTCCAAAATTTGGTGCGTCACGGTATAAATTGACGACTTCGGGGGAGTCCAAAACTGGTTCTCCTGCCAAGGTGTTGTGGTATCTACCTATAATATCACGGTTTCAACGCTTGTTTGCAAATCCGAAAGATGTGAAGAATTTGAGGTGGCATGCAGATGTTAAGAAAAATAATGATGGGATCCTACGACATGCGTTTGATTCCCCACAGTGGAAGAAGATTGATCTATTGTACCCCAAATTTGGTGAAGAAGATAGGAATCTAAGACTTGGGCTTTGTACATATGGGATGAATCTGTACGGGACATTGAGCAGCCAACATAGCACTTGGCCAGTCATGCTTGTTATATACAATCTTCCTCCCTGGCTGTGTATGAAAAATAAGTACGTTATGCTGTCGTTGTTGATATTGGGCCCTAAACAACCCGGAAATGATATCGATGTTTATCTTGAACCTCTGATTGATGACTTAAAGAAACTTTGGGCTGAAGGTGTGATGACCTATGATGCTTCAGGAAGAGAGACATTTCGTTTGCACGCTATGTTGTTTTGCACTATTAATGACTTTCCAGCATATGGGAATTTGTCTGGATATAGTGTCAAAGGAGCTAAAGCGTGTCCTATATGTGAAGAAAACACTGATTCAATAAGACTAAAACATGGCGGAAAGACTGTATATCTTGGTCATCGAAGGTTTCTTTCAAAATTCCATCCGTATCGTAGGAAGGGCAAAGCATTCAATGGATGGAATGATGAATGGAGTGCACCTAAACCTATACCAGGGGATGTTGTTTATGAAAGAGTAAAAGACATTGTCAATGAATTTGGTAAGAAATCACAATGTAGTATGGCCACACAGAGTGACAATTCTTCATTCAAGAAGAAGTCAATATTTTGGGATCTTCCTCATTGGAGTTCTTTGACAGTCAGGCATTGTATCGATGTAATGCATGTTGAGAAAAATGTTTGTGATAGCATCATTGGTAGTCTGTTAAATATACCAGGTAAGACTAAAGATGGGATAAAATCCAGACTGGACCTACGTGAAATGGGAATAAGGTCAGAATTAACAGAATTACGTGAAATGGGTAATAAAAGAACATACTTACCTCCTTCTTGTTACACATTGTCTAGAAAGGAGAAGAAAGCATTTTGTGAATGCTTGGTAAATGTTAAGGTGCCACATGGTTACTCATCCAACATCCGTAGATTGGTATCAATGAAAGATCTGAAGTTGATAGGTCTTAAATCTCATGATTGTCACACTCTAATGCAACAAATATTGCCCGTGGCAATTCGATCTATATTACTGAAGCATGTAAGGTTTGCAATCACCAGACTTTGTTTCTTTTTCAATAGTCTATGCAGCAAAGTTATTGACCCTGATACTCTTGATAATTTGCAAAGAGAAGTGGTTGTTACCCTATGTCAGCTTGAGATGTATTTCCCTCCTTCATTCTTTGATATCATGGTATATCTTGTTGTCCACTTGACTAGGGAAGTGAAAATGTTGGGACCAGTTTTCTTGCATTGGATGTATCCCTTTGAACGATACATGAGTGTTTTTAAAGGTGATGTTCGAAACCGTTATCGGCCTGAAGGGAGTATTATTGAAGGTTATGTGGCGAGAGAGGTTATGGATTTTTGCAATGACTTTCTGAGTGGTAATAACACTCCTGTTAATGACAAGAATATTGAGGAGGGCAAAGGAATTTTGGGATCACGGGTGAAAGTAATCAGCCGTGAGCAGTTGGAACAAGCTCACTTGTATAATTTACACAACATGGACGAAGTGAGTGTTTATATCGAGGAACATACCAATTTCATCAAGAGACAACATCCTCGAGCAAGTTCAATGTGGCTTGCTAGAGAGCATAATAAGACTTTTACTAAGTGGTTTGAAGATAAAGTCTTACATCAACTATCTCAAACACCAAATGATATTACAGAAACTATCAAATGCCTCGCCCTCAAACCAAAACCGAATGTTATGTCTTATGAAGGGTTTGACATTAATGGGTTCACATATTACACAAAGCGCCAAGATGATAAGAGCGTCATCCAAAACAGTGGGGTCACTCTTCAAGCGTCGACTATGTATTTTGCAAGTGCAAAGGATAAGAGTCCACGTGAAGCTAAAATGTCATATTACGGTGTCATTGAAGACATATGGGAGTTTGACTACATAGATTTTAGAATTCCGCTCTTTAAATGTAATTGGGTTGATAACACCAAAGGAGTTATAGTGGATGAATTGGGTTTTACTTTGGTGAACTTTGAAAAGATTGGCGAGAAGGGTGAACCATTCATATTGGCATCACAGGCAAAACAAATATTCTATATCGATGATCCTGCAAATGATAAATGGTCGGTTGTTCTTCATGGTAAAAGATAGTTCATTGAAGATCCTATAGATGAAGAAGAGTACTATGATAAGTATGATGACTCCAGTCCATTCTCTGTTGGGTTGCCAACTCCACAAAATATTGAAGCTAATGATGACTTATATGTGTGCGGAGATCACAATGAAGGATTGTTAATTGATAAAAGATCACAATTTTAGAGGAATGTATGTTTATATTTTTTTATTGAAGCTAAATGTTTGCTTTTTTTATATCAATATCATTTTCAGATTTGATTTTTCATTATCTTCTAGTTAATACAAATGCTAAATGATTGCCTTTTTCTAGTTAATACAAATGCTAAATGTTTGCCTTTTTAATGACATTTTCAGATGGCTGACCAGGATGAGCATGATGTCCATGATGAGCATGAAGTCCATGATGAGCATGTTGTCCATGACGAGCATGGAGAGGATACCAATGTAAGTTCTAAAAACATATCTTGTATTTCTATAAAATTCATTATCTTCTAGTTATGTCATATATCCCAAATTGCTATATTGTGCTAATTCATTGTGTTTATTTTTGTCAAATTTTAGGTTGATGATGCACATGTACCCACTGAAGCACTGGAGCAACTTGATGTGCAGCACCAAACACTTAACAAGAAAAGGGGCATCACTCTGTTGAAGAAGTTAATAGCGCTGAGTGGCAGTGGATCCAAATTGGTTGTTGAGTTTGATAATGGAGGAAATGCAATTGGAGTGAACCGCAATAATTTTGTAAACTATCTTGGGTGTGTCACTCGAAGCCATTGTGGTGTTAAATATGATAATTGGCATAAAGTTCCTCAGGCGAAGAAAGACTTGATATGGAAGGATTTATGCGTGAGTTATTATTATTTGCAATTCTATTTTGTAGATTACAAATTATATTATTTGCAATTCTATTTTTGTAATAAGAATTCTATTTTATAGAATTTGTTTGCATTGGATGAGAAGTTGCATCGTAAAAGCGTGATGCAACGTGCTGGAAAGATTCTTAGGAACTATAGGACAAATCTGAAGAGAGAATACATAAAAGATGGTGATAAGAAGAAGAAGTCAGCCCTTGAGCAGTGGAACTTCTTGGACAAAGAAGATTGGGACCATTTTGTTGCTTCAAGAAAATCTGAAGAATTCAAGGTATTAGGCGTCACTCCCAATTTAATTAATATATGTTGTATTCACCTATTCAAGATTAACATTTAGTTCTACTAACCAAATCATTAATTTGCATACTAATTAGGCCCTCAGTGACGCACAAAAAGCAAGGCGTGCACTGAATGTGCATGAACACACTATGGGTCCAAAGGGCTATGCAAGCGTTCGCCAAAGACTACAGGCGGAGTCTGCAGCTACTCAGGAGTCTGCTGCTACTCAGGAGTCTGCCACACCCATGCCTCGCCATGATATATGGATAGCTGGTGTGGGCATCAAAGCATTCTTTGGGCCATCCCAGCGCAAACCTAGAGCGGGACTTTCACAAGAAGAGGTAACCTATTCTTTTTTTAGAATGTTACTGCAAAAGGGAATTCAATAATAAGAAGCTAATGTTTCTTTTATCCATGTATAGGAGAATAAGAGAGTCGAGGATATAGTTGCTAAGAAGGTCAATGATATAGTTGTTGAGAAGGTCAAGGAAGAAATAGTGCGGTGGCAGGCATCTCAGGCTTCCAATCAGCCTATGACGACCCACTCTTCTCCTGATGCACAGACTGCGAGTAATCCTGGAGACCCATCGCCTAGCACGTCTCCTGTAAGTAGTATTGTTTATGACATTGTAGCTAGTCTTTTCAAGATGATATGTTTTCAAGATGATATGTATATATGTATAACATTCTTTACGTAAATTTGTAGGCATTGAAGCCATGCCGCTTAAGAATGCAAGACTATGTTGTTGCAGAGGCGCAGGCTTACCCGTCCCTTCCTGGGGCAACGTTTCATGGGACTCCACTGCCGCAGGGCTACGTTCGTGTGAGCCCGATATGTGTATTACCCGATTGTAGGGAAGCTGCATTGCCATATGCCCACCCAGATATTGATACACTTGGTGAGGCAGAAGGCGGGGTGATATTGTGGCCCAAAGCAGATGTCGACTACACTACTGAAATTGTAAGATAAATTTACATTACTTTAGATTGTTAATGTGTATATATGAGGTCAACTGATCTGAAATTATATATACAGGTTAAAAAGAAGACACCCGGAGCACCTAGGCCTCCACCTCTACTTCTTACATTACCAAGTTGGGTTTCATCTAACCTAAAATACCCGTTAGGTCCTGCTTGTAGGGGAATGGCATGTTGGCTACGGGCACATAATATACATTGCCCTATAGTTGTTTCTTTAGAAGCAGATTATGCAGGTCAATCATATGATAGCTCTTTATTTATACAAGATATTATTGAGCTGTTTATGTATGATTGGTTGAATACATCAATGATAGAGACATGGATAAGGTGAGATTGTGTTTATACATCCATATACCTTGTGTAAGATCCGGTGATCTGGTTTCTTATATATTAATGCATACGTAATACATGTTTTGCAGCTACTTAGTCGAAGATCAATGCAAACAATTTGCATTTGATCATGTGGGATTTTTGATTCCATCATTGATTAGTATGGTAGCTAAAGACCCTGATAATGTTCAACAATACTGTATAGATGCTTTTATAGTTTTTGGTCAGCAAAAGAAGACGATAATAATAGCTCCATTCAATGTCAAGTAAGTTTACTTTATTTATAATTTGGACTTAAGAAAATTCCATTTTTATTGTGCATTTTGAGTTATTAATTTTTAACTTTTTTACCTCTAGTGGTAGACATTGGGAGTTACTATTTATTGTCCTGGGGACGTTCACTGTTTATTATCTAGATCCTGTGGGAAGTACATTGAACACTAAAATTGGACACATATTGAGAATGCCATTATTCTGGTGAGAAATATTTTATTTTTATATCTGTTAATATCTGTTATTACATTATTATTTAATTATGCAATTTATTGTGTTACATTAACATGTAGGGGTTTAGATGCATTCTAAAATGTTGGAGGAAATGTCCCAAGGAGAAAGAACCAGCCAATAATTTGGGAGAACGTAAAAGTAAGTTCCCGACTCCAATGTATATATTATTTATGTGAACTGTACTTAGTTGTATTTTTTAATATTTTGTATGTTTCAATTTATAGTGTGCTACACAAGACAACGGTTGGGCATGCGCATACTATGTGATGTGATTTATGCAGATGATTATCCGACATGCCGCATTGGATATTAATACCATACATGAGGTATTATATATAGTCTCATTAGTTAGTATGAAATATATCAATCTTATTTTTATATTATTACTTATATATATATACATCATTCTCTTTGCAGGTGTTTAAAATCGACCACACTATAGGTAAATGCTTAAAAAATGTACATGCTCCATATACGATGGAATCATTAAATGAAGTAAGAGAAGAATGGGCAAAAGCCATACAAACAGTGGCGATTGTAAGATATAATTGGGATGCTGATAGCGATCCTGAATGATATTTTGTAAATGAATATTTCTGAATGTTTATACATGTATTTGAATGTTTCTACATGTGTGAATGTGAGAATTGAATTGATGTCTGAATGTATCTACTTGTGTGAAAAAATATTTGTTGATTTTGTGGGTTTGTGGCCTGTTTGTAGGTGGATATCAATGGATGTCGTAAACCTGCAGTTCAGAAAACTGAACTGCAGGTTCTCATCCTGCTGACCAGCCACAGTAGGCCTGCAAACTGATAATTAAAAAAAATTAAAGTATAGGCGTCGGTTATTTATAAAACACCGTCATCAATGGACTATAGCGTCGGTTATTTGATAAAAACAGACGCCTCATATGACAAAAAACCCGACCGTGCAGGAAAGCACGGCCGTGGTGGAAAAGGCGTCGCTTATTTGTATACAACTGACGCCTATAGTACTAAACACGGCTGTGCAGTGAAGCACGGCCATGCTTCTCCGTGTCGTCTGGGCGTATGGCGTCGGTTGTTCAGTTGTTAACTGACACAGAAAGTGTCCTAGGTGGTGCCCTTTTTGGTGGCACCAACCCTATAGACGTCATCCAACTATATATAACCGACGCCTATAGGTCATATAGGCGTCGGTTAGAAAATCGACGCCGAAGAGTTCGACCTTTAGCGGCGCCAACATAGGCGTCGCTTGAAAACCGTCGCCAAAGGGTGTTAAACGACCGACGCCAAAGGCCTATTCTGTAGTAGTGATTTTGGTAAAACACCTAACTAATAAGCTGTGGGAGTGGGATTAGTATTAGAATAGGTAGTGAATTATGCTGCAAGAGTGGGTAATTCTTGCTATATGTCTCTTTGTCTAGGGTTAGGAGAGATTAATATTAATGAAAAAATGTTAATTGCAATGTGAGTTGTGGTGAAACCATAATCCTAAGGAATTCATTCCACTTGTGATCACAACCAATAATTCTACTTTTAATTCTAGCAAATTATTTATTAATTCAACCAGTTCACCCTTTTTCATCGTTCTAGGTAATTAAGTCATTGTTAGTAGTAGTTTCTGGGTACATGTTTTCCCCGTGTTTGATATCCAAGCCTTTTTAAGTGTATATTACATTGATATGTGCACTTGCATTTCTTACGTGTAGTTATGTGCATAAACAATGGCTATTGATTTGTATTACATCATGAGAGTAAGGGTCAATTATCCATGTTTCAAGATTTTTATCATGTTAGGGATTAAAATATTATTCCCTTTCCTTAATAGATTAAGGAAAGGGGGTATAACTAGAAATAGGGAAGTCAAAATAGGGCATTATAAGAGTTAGAGTATCATAGGACATGGTCAAGACTTCATATGGTTCATAAAATTCAAAATTGAGCCTTACAGTAAGGCATAGTAGTCAATGGAGGATTCCCCTCTTGTAACAAGTCTTTCCAACATGCTCTAGGGGTCTAGGGACATAGTCATGTCTTAGTATGGGGCAAGGTATATATTGAACAGGGAGAGATTTTCTTGATCATGGTTAAGGTTTAATTTGAAAATAAGGGCAACATAGGTTTAATCAATATGGACATCATATACGGTGAGGTGTAAAATAAGAGTTCCACCTTATTTCGCCACATTTGAGATTTTTTGTGATTTACCTCAAACATGGAAAGCACATATGTTAGTTGTGGTAATGTGAAAGATTACATAAACATTACACATGAGTAGCCCTGTTACAACCCCAATTTTTGGTGAGAAATGTAATTTATCATATTAAAGATATTGGAACAAATAATACAATTTGTTGCAAATAAATGGATTTTGTTTACAATAGCCTTGATGTTTGTGTTGTGGGCTTTATTGGCTATTGGGCCCATTAACAAAGAAATTCAATTAATAAATGAATAATTGAGTTTTGAGGAAAGAAAGGTGTAGAAACCTCTAGAAGGCAAAGGAACTTAATCCAAAGGTGGATTTCGTGCCACATGGGTTCCTTGGATTCCAAAGAGTCCAAAGTTGCAAGGAAAATGCAATTAGAAAAGAAAAGATCAATTAAGTATTTCTTTATTAAGAAAGAAATTGAAAATAATGGTAAAATGTGGAAAACAAGTGAAAAGAGGTATAATTGAGTTATCCTTGGTGTAATTTCGTATCCCAAGGATTCCTAATGATAAAAGGAATACTAATGAGGAAAATAAAAGAGAAATAAAGGGAAAACTTCAAAAAGAGATATTTTAATGAGAAATAAGTAAGATAATAAGAAAAAGGATGAAAGATAAGGAAAGAGGCTAAAGAAATATTCCCAAGATGGGATTTCGAGCCATTAAGGTTCCTTGAGGTTCAACGAACTCAAAATAATAATTTAATAGCAAAGGAAAGAGAAAATAGGTGAAAATATATATAATTGAGAGATACCTTGCACTTAAATAAAAGGAACGTTTCCTTTGAGATAATGAGCCCCATTTTGGAAGAGAGGTAGATTAAGTCATTATAGACTTTCCCCTAAAATTTGAGATTAAAAAGATAAACGAGGAGAGAGATACAATTTTTACAAACTTCCTAAAGTGAGTGGATAATCAAGAATATTGTATTAAATGTCACAATTCCTTTTCCTATTATGCTCCTGGCGCGTGCATTCAAGGTCATCAGATCTAGATCTGATGGTGATGATCCCATCTTCTAGCTTGTGTCTGGCTGGGAAAGTAAGGACAGAACTCGATTCTTTCCTTGGTCGTTTCCGTGCCGATCAATGTGCGAGAAAACTTAGAAACATGTTAGATAGATTCATGAGATCCTTGCGGGCAGATCTATCCTAGATTTTTCCTATCTTAGGGTCTCTAGAAGAATCCCCTATATCCCAGGGACCCCGCTGATTGTACACCATAGCCATAGGCTATATAAGGGGGGTGCATCCCCTCCGTGAGAGTGAACGATATTCCATGAGATCCTACGGGACCTGCCGACGCAGTTCTAGCCCTCAATCATTCCCTCTCGAACCTCCCTTACACCGCAGACCCCCCTGATTGTCGTCGGAGACCCCTTTAGTCATCTTTGCAACTCTGTCCGTGTCGGGAGAAATTAGAAGCACCGATGAGTTCATACGGGTGCAGCGGAGGTCATGGAAGCTGGTTCGTTTGCTTCGGGAAGTAGGATCTCAAAATCAACTCTGAGGTTGACCACGGCCTGACACTGCATCGTGAGAGAAAGCGGGCACGCGAGGTTGAAGAAGAGGCTGATGAAAAAACCTCCCTACCCTTGAGTGGAACACTATGAGGTAAGGGCGCAAGCATCAATTAGTTATCTTTAGTTGCTGACGTGTCAACCAGCCATTGGCTGGGAGTGATTAAAATAGCAAAATTCATAACTATTTAACGATAGCTCGGTTGGGGACATATAATACATGAATCTTGATCATACAAATGTGAGGAAGCCAATAAAAATATAATTGGAACCTGATATTGCTTGCAATTGAAAAAGTACCCCAAGTTATCACCTTTCATGTAGTAAATTATGATGAAACCCTAATTTGATATGGAACTCGTTTTTAATGACTCTTTTAGGTTAATACTAACCTATTAAGAATAAAAGGGAGAGTTAAATTTGAATAAGGTAGTTTCATGCTTGTTTTAGGGTTAGAAACCCTAATTGGAGAAAATATGGGTTTTAATGGGTTAAATCTGAAAAGATAATTATAGAACTGAGTTTTCATAATAAAATACCCTTAAGTTTGATTAGGTTTTTCTAATGGATAAAGTGGGAATTAATACTAAATGGAATACACTTATGAATTAAATCATGATGAAGTATGAATTATCAATTCGAAGGAAACTAAAGGTGGTAATTAAATCTAATGATCTTGAAGTAACTTAAAAGAGATAAAGATGGTAGTTTTAGTATAGAAAAGAAATAATGGACTTTAACTGTGCCTATGATGTTGAAATTAGGGTTTGTGAAATAAGAGGGCATTAAATGTGATAAAAGTATTATGGAGGCTAAAACCCTAAAGTGGCCTAAAAATCTTAAGGTGGAATCCAAGTCTAGCTTTAGAATGTTTTGGATAAATTATAACACTTGGATGTCATGCATTAAATTTCAGGATATTGTTGATTGCTTGTTGCTTGTTCTTTATCATTATTACTTGGACAGCAAGTTGCTCTGGATCATTTATGTGGTTAATTATGAATAACCGCCTTAGTTTCCTGAGGACTTTCTGGATGGTTAACCGCATTGAATGCAAATTATCAGTTTGGATGTTCATACTTGCAAACTATAAAGTCACTATGATTATCACATTAATAATAGAAGTATGTATTCTTGCACGTACATGCCACCCTGATGGATGATGCCAAAGGTCCGGCCCAGATGGGTAGACCAATGGACACCTTGAGTGGTGACCCCGGGCACCAAGATTGGGAATGAGAAGGTGGCCTATGATATTGCATGACTAGAGGGCACCATGAGTGGTGACCCCAGGCACCAAGCTCGGGATTGAGAAGGTGGCCTTAAGTCATTAGCAAAGGAAACCCTAAGGTGGGTATGCCAGGGTTAGGGCAAAAGCGGTGGAGAATGTCATACTGGAAAATGTAAATTGGTTGGTTAATTAACTTGATTGTGATAATTAGATTATTATCCATATGTGCAAACTTTTGGTTGTCCCCACATACCAATATATTTCGATATACTGACCGACGTTTTGTTTGTCGACGTTTTAGGTACAACCCTGAAATGAACAAACAGTAAAGTGACACATTGTGAAAATAAAACATTAAGTGCAAGGAGGATTAGATAGAGTAGATTCAAGCTCTGGATAGATAGATTTCCAAAGTTTTTCAAAGGTAAGTAAAGTTTTAATTTTATACCAAATTCCAGTTAGTTAGTAGAATTTCATAATTATTATTGATTATTTGTCGAACCTTTGATCATGCTAATTGAATAACGGCTCTGACCTTCGGGTCTCCCTTAATTGGGGGTTACCGGGAGGCGGGGTCATTACAATTGGTATCAGAGCATAGGTTCCTCATCTAATCATTAATAGTTATTAAATTTTACAAAATTCCATAGAAATAAGGGAGTTATTAGAGGAGTGTTCAAAAGATTGAGGTGTCTAGAAAAGGATCACTTCTGGGGGCTGGCAATATTTTCCTCTGCACCGCTAGTCGGAATACGAGGACTCCCGGATTGTGTGACTGCCTGGCCGATGTCATAGGATATGACTCGAAATAAGATACCTTTAGGACTCTCTCATCTTTTTCATCCCTTCTCAACTATAATTCTATTAAGGACCTTAAGGATTAGGGTTTTCTCTCTTCTCCTCACCCTCTTGAGGTATGGGAAAGGTTAATGAGGTCTAAAGAATCCTCCACAAAATTAATGAAAAGCATGTAAATAAGATGTCATGGACATAAGCTTAATAGATTAAGCGCAAACTAAAGAATAGATACATGCTTAGGTCGTATGACACGAGTTGTCATTGCCGTCATGAAAGACCTGAGGCTAGACCTTCTTGTCAGGAGGATAAGTGAAGAGAGTTAGTCTTGGAGGAAGAGATCTCCATTAAAAGTAGAGACCTAGCACATCCTTTGAGGTGATGTTAACCCTAACCCTAAGTGAGGGTTAGAGAGAGAGAGATAACATGATGAGTTAGATGTCATGGTAGACCAGGTGTTTGGATAGACATGTCTTGGATGTCATGCGAGCCATGAGAGGTTAGATGACCTGGTACCTTTGGCGACCCAACCCTGGAAAGGGTCGTGCATGTTAGAGTGAAGGATAGCTCCTTCATCGATGAGGTTAGAGAAGAACCTATAGAAACCTTATGGGTTGTTGCATGTAGGATATAGCTTACACCCAGAGTACATTAGTAGTATGAGCAGTAAGTTAAAACCCTGGCCAAGGGAGCATGTTTGATAGCTTATGAGATAAGCATAAAGAACTAAGGATAACCTCGAGAAAATATAAGTTGAATATAGGCATCACCCACGTAGAGGTATTCCTGTGAGCTTGATCTTTCATGGAGAAAGAACCTCCAGTAGTATGGCTCGATGTGGAGTTATCTCTAGAGAGAGAAAGTAGGACCCCAGCAAGGAGGTTGGAAGCTTAGATTCCGAGACATGAGGAACGACAGAGGATTGAGGATGATGCGATCTAAGTAGATGATAGTGGATGCCACGTGCCTGATCCATGGAGGATGATAATATCTTAATGGCCTTTAGAGGAACCAAACCCTAGAGAGAGGATGAGAATTCTGGTACATATGTGCCTATAGTATAGATGTTTACCTTTTGAGATAGGAAGAAGAGTTCTTTAGACCTATAAAGGTTTAGTAACATGTTGTAAGGCCTTATACCTAGTTGGTTGTCCACGAGGAGGACTCAACTTTGAGGTGTTGCTCATATAAAAGGATCAAGGGAGTACATGACATACCTTAGACATGCTTGATTCGTGGTTAAGAGATTGAGCATGCAATTGGATACCCAAAGGAGAATCTAGGACCCAATGCTCATGATGATATTTGAGTTTCGAGCATGGTACTCCTCATGTGTAGAGGTAAAGGAAACCCCTTAAGTTAAGGGTATGTTTGATGAACCCCTCACAACTAAGTTGATCTAATGTTAAGGAAAGAGAACGAGTGTGACCTAGCATGGTTTAGTAGGTGTTCCGCTTGTGCCTTAGTAGTTGTTGGGTTAAGCATGCTCATATGGATGTAAACCCTAGACATAAGGACGTTTGTGACCTTATTGTCAAGAGTTGTAGTTTCCTCCCATCCTGGGAGAAGGACCCTTTGGTAAGGTGTGTACCAATTTTGTTGGTTTTGAGGTAACCTAAAGAAGTCTCATAGGATCTTGAGAAGCAATGTGAAAAGTACATGGTATGATAATGAACTTGTAGACCCATAGATAACCATCTCTAAGTGCATGTGGATGTGTTACCATGGAGGTAACCGGTATGGGGCATGACCAAGGTAAGCAGGTTGCCATGACCCCTATGAAGGGATGAAAGTTAGTCATGAATGCAGAGAGAAATGATGAAGGATTGGGTAAGGTTCTAAGTTGAACATGTACTATGTTAGAATCCTAAGTCTATCCAAGGTTCAGTTAGGGATAAGACCGATGGAAGTAGGAGTTGCCTAATTCCCTAGTTGCACATGACCATAGGGTCAGGAGGTAACAGCTATCATTGTCTAAGGGCCATGGGTTAGGAGATTGATCGCCTTCATGAACTCATGGGACCCAAAGGGCGGATGAGTAGGGCACTCTCTGGATGCATGAGGGAAGAGGGATGACCCCAAAAGTGTCGGCACCCTAAAGACCTAGAGGAGATGATCAAGGATTGTGCTTGGACCAAGTAAGTTCGAGACCAGTTTCCCATGGAAGTAATTTTGATATCATGATGTTTGACATAAGTTGCACATTCTAACTTAGATTTGAAGGTATATTGGCAAGGTGGTATGTACCATCTCTATTCTTGGAACAAGAAGAACTCTGTATTTGGACTACATCCAAATGCTTATTTCCTCTTGTTATGGGAGTGAGAGATAGGATAGTATGCATGCCATACACCAAGGATAAATATGATGTAAGTTGGAACGTTGCTACAAGGTATAAGGATAGAGATGATAACATACCCTTGTGGAGCGAATGATAAATGGATGGTTTACAAACACTAAGAGTATTAAGGAGATCATCTTGTGAGGATGTTTTATCATGAGCTATGTGGAATTTGCAAGTTATGCAAAGTTGAGTTTGATCACCATGAGGATGAGCTCAGAGTTTCTTGTTGAAGACAAACTTAGAGTTTGAGATGAGATGATAAGTAGAATACATGGAGGTGTATGTCTTCAACATTACCTAATACCTAAGGATGTGAAGTGGTAATGGATGCTCTGGTTGAGATATAGCTGCCTAGTTTAGCAGGAAGTAAGAAGAAGTTGAGGTTGTTAGGCTAACCTTAAGATGAGGAAAAGAGATAAGTTTGGCTATCATCCAGATATATCAATAGCGGTTAATCAAGTAAATGATTGTTTGGTTAGCCAGCCTAGTCTGTGATATAATGAAAGGATGATTGTAGAACCTCAGATGTACTTCTTTGGAAGGGAAAGTGATTAAACCCTAATGAGAGTGGTTTAGGGTTTCCGAGGTATCAAGCTTTAGGAATCATGACAGACAAGAGATCATGGTTTAAGATCATCGAACATCGTGATACTACAAAGATAGTAAGTGATAGTAGTACTTGGGATGCTTAATATGGAGTTGCATGTGACAGGTGACCATGCAAGCCAGGGGTGAAGGATGAACACCAGTAACCCAGTGCTTTGACATAGAGGATAAAGAGTCCTCGAGAGGGAATGGGAGTTCACCACTATGGATGTTGTGGTAAGTCTTCCCTTGAACAAGAAAGATAAAGATGCAATATGGGTTATGGTAGATCGCCTTACCTAGATAACATGTTAAAGAAAGAGTACTTTCAAGGGACAGATCCAGTTGAACTACTTAAGATTGAGATGGTTCAACTACACCTTGATGCGAGTTCAAAAGTTCTTGAGTAGGACCTAAAGGTTCACTTTCATGAGGTAGAAGTGGATACATGAAGAACTCGATGATAGTACAGTTTATCACCCCATACTAATGGTTAGTATGATCCCGACTAGAGGGTCTGATGAGAGCATTTGTGCTCATTTAGGGTGACACATGGAGACAGTTGTTAAGATGTGATGTTAACCACCATAGCCTTTATCGGATGCAAGAAGTTTTAGTGAGAGGTTGTGTCGGTCACCGCTTCATTAAGATGATGTTGGTGAAGGAGGCCTCACAAAGGTCAGAAAAGAACCACAGTGTGTGCAGATGAAGTCGCTTTGATCATGCAATGGCTGAGAGAGAGCCCAGAGACGACATGAGTCGTGAGCTGATGCAAAGCAGACTGACATGCAGTTCATTGTAGGAAAATATGTGATGTGAAAATCCGACCCCTCTAGGCTACAACTGAGGAAGCTGAGTCCCCGATATATGGGTCCGTTTGAGATGGATTGGTGGAGATGGTTGTGTTTAGCCTTGCCCCTCAGGATAACATGATGTTAAATGTGTTCCATGAGTCCGATCTAGAGCACTATGTGAGGTACCCAAGCCATGTGTTGAGCCTTGAACCTATTCAACTTTTGAGAGGCTGAAATGTCCTGAGTCACCTATGAGGGTATCATATACCAAGGTAAGAAAAAACTCAGATGGAAGAATATGAGATGATGAAGGTTCTTGGGAAGCACCATGGAAAGGGTGAAGCCACATGGGAGCCCTGATGGACATAAGAAAGGTTTATCCTATTTGTTTGCTTGCTTAATGGAATTTTGAGGACAAAATTCTTATAAGAGGGGAAGGATGTTATAACCCCAATTTTTGGTGAGAAATGTAATTTATCATAGTAAATATATTGGAACAAATAATACAATTTGTTGCAAATAAGTGGATTTCATTTACAATTGCCTTGATGTTTGTGTTGTGGGCTTTATTGGCTATTGGGCCCATTAACAAAGAAATTCAATTAATAAATGAATAATTGAGTTTTGAGGAAAGAAAGGTGTAGAAACCTCTAGAAGGCAAAGGAATTTAATCCAAAGGTGGATTTCATGCCACATGGGTTCCTTGGATTCCAAAGAGTCCAAAGTTGCAAGGAAAATGCAATAAGAAAAGAAAAGATCAATTAAGTATTTCTTTATTAAGAAAGAAATTGAAAATAATGGTAAAATGTGGAAAACAAGTGAAAAGAGGTATAATTGAGTTATCCTTGGTGGAATTTCGTATCCCAAGGATTCCTAATGATAAAAGGAATACTAATGAGGAAAATAAAAGAGAAATAAAGGGAAATCTTCAAAAAGAGATATTTTAATGAGAAATAAGTAAGATAATAAGAAAAAGGATGAAAGATAAGGAAAGAGGCTAAAGAAATATTCCCAAGATGGGATTTCGAGCCATTAAGGTTCCTTGAGGTTCAAGGAACTCAAAATAATAATTTAATATCAAAGGAAAGAGAAAATAGGTGAAAAATATATATAATTGAGAGATACCTTGTACTTAAAGAAAATGAACGTTTCCTTTGAGATAATGAGCCCAATTTTGGAAGAGAGGTAGATTAAGTCATTATAGACTTTCTCCTAAAATTTGAGATTAAAAAGATAAAAGAGGAGAGAGATACGGTTTTTACAAACTTCCTAAAGTGAGTGGATAATCAAGAATATTGTATTAAATGTCACAATTCCTTTTCCTATTATGCTCCTATAGCGAGCATTCAAGGTCGTCAGATATAGATCTGATGGTGATGAGCCCATCTTCTAGCTTGCATCTGGATGGGAAAGTAAGGACAGAACTCGATTCTTTCCTTGGTCGTTTCCGTGCCGATCAATGTGCGAGAAAACTTGGAAACATGTTAGATAGATTCGTGAGATCCTTGCGGGCAGATCTATCCTAGATTTTGCTTGTCTTAGGGTCTCTAGAAGAATCCCCTATATCCCAGGGACCCCTCTGGATGTACACCATAACCACGGGCTATATAAGGGGGTGCATCCCCTCTGTGAGAGTGAATGATATTCCGCGAGATCCTACAGGACCTGCCGACGCAGTTCTAGCCCTCAATCATTCCCTCTCGAACCTCCCTTACACCGCAGACCCCCCTGGTTGTCGTCAGAGACCCCTTTAGTCGTCTCTGCAACTCCGGTCATGTTGGGAGCAATTAGAAGCACCGATGAGTTCGTACGGGTGCAGCGGAGGTCATGGAAGTTGGTTCATTTGCTTCGGGAAGTAGGATCTCAAAGTCAACTCTGAGGTTGACCACGGCCTGACACTGCATCGTGAGTGAGAGCGGGCTCACAAGGTTGAAGAAGAGGATGACAAAAAGACCTCCCTACCCCTGAGTGGAACACTGTGAGGTAAGGGCTCAAGCGTCAATTAGCTATCTTTAGTCACTGACGTGTCAACCAGCCATTGGCTGGGAGTGATTAAAATAGAAAAATTCATAACTATTTAAGGATAGCTCGGTTGGGGACATATAATACATGAATCTTGATCGGAAAAAGGTGAGGAAGACAATAAAAATATAATTGGAACCTAATATTTCTTGTAATTGAAAAAGTACCCCAAGTTATCACCTTTCATGTAGTAAATTATGATGAAACCCTAATTTGATATGGAACTCGTTTTAATGACTCTTTTAGGTTAATACTAACCTATTAAGAATAAAAGGGAGAGTTAAATTTGAATAAGGTAGTTTCATGCTTTTTTTAGGGTTAGAAACCCTAATTGGAGAAAATATGGGTTTTAATGGGTTAAATCCGAAAAGATAATTATAGAACTGAGTTTTCATAATAAAATACCCTTAAGTTGGTGATTAGGGTTTTCTAATGGATAAAGGGGGAATTAATACTAAATGGAATACACTTATGAATTAAATCATGATGAAGTATGAATTATCAATTCGAAGGAAACTAAAGGTGGTAATTGAGTCTAATGATCTTGAAGTAACTTAAAAGAGATAAAGATGGTAGTTTTAGTATAGAAAAGAAATAGTGGACTTTAATTGTTGCCTATGATGTTGAAATTAGGGTTTGTGAAATAAGAGGGCATTAAATGTGATAAAAGTATTATGGAAGATAAAACCTAATAAACCCTAAAGTGGCCTAAAAAGCTTAAGGTGGAATCCAAGTCTAGATTTAGAATGTTTTGGATAAATTATAACACTTGGATGTCATGCATTAAATTTCAGGATATTGTTGATTACTTGTTGCTTGTTCTTTATCATTATTACTTGGATAGCAAGTTACTCTGGATCAGGTATGTGGTTAATTATGAATAACCGCCTTAGTTTCCTGAGGATTTTCCGAATGGTTAACCGCATTGAATGCAAATTATCAGTTTGGATGTTCATACTTGCAAACTATAAAGTCACTATGATTATCACATTAATAATAGAAGTATGTATTCTCGCACCTACATGCCACCCTGATGGATGATGCCAAAGGTCCGGCCTATATGGGTAGACCAATGGACACCTTGAGTGGTGACCCCAGGCACCAAGCTTGGGAATGAGAAGGTGGCCTATGATATTGCATGACTAGAGGGCACCATGAGTGGTGACCCCAGGCACCAAGCTCGAGATTGAGAAGGTGACCTTAAGTCATTAGTAAAGGAAACCCTAAGGTGGGTATGCCAGGGTTAGGGCAAAAGCGGTGGAGAATGTCATACTGGAAAATGTAAATTGGCTGATTAATTAACTTGATTGTGATAATTAGATTGTTATCCATATGTGCAAACTTTTGGTTGTCCCCACATACCAGTATATTTTGATATACTGATCGACGTTTTGTTTGTCGATGTTTTAGGTACAACCCTGAAATGAACAAACGGTAAAGTGACACATTGTGAAAATAAAACATAAAGCGCAAGGAGGATTAGATAGAGTAGATTCAAGCTCTGGATAGATAGATTTTTAAAGTTTTTCAAAGGTAAGTAAAGTTTTAATTTTATACCAAATTCCAGTTAGTTAGTAGAATTTCATAATTATTATTGATTATTTGTCAAACCTTTGATCCTGTTAATTGAATAACGGCTCTGACCTTCGGGTCTCCCTTAATTGAGGGTTACCGGGAGGCAGGGTCGTTACAAGCCCACTTTTAAGAGTAATTATGCTAAATAAAATATAGTTTTAAATTTAAGATCAGATCATGGCATTATCATCTTAATCAAATATCATGATTTCAAATGATTTTAGTTTTTCATTCATAAGCTACCCATAATTGAGAAATCATTTAATTAATATTCATGAGAGAAGAATCACAGGAGGATATGAGAAGAATAACTAATCATCATCTACTTGGTTTGCTTAGGTAGTCCTTAAAGAGGAGGTGAGATGCTAGAAGACTCTCTAGGATCTTAGGGAAGAAACCTAATCCAATCTTGGATCCACTTTCGGTAGGTAGGTGTGCTAGAGAACCTCGACCACTACAACTAGGCAGATAGGAGGTGATTACTAGCCAAAACCTCCACATTTAGCCCTATACTTATTGAATTAGTTTTACCATTATGGATTTTGATTTTCCCTAGGTTCACATGGTATGTTATTCCTTAAAGATGGATATAATCTTGTGTGTGTGGCACTGATACCATTTGTCACAAATCCATTTATTACCCAAATGCTCACTCATAATGGATACACAATCAAAGGCAAGAAGACCCCATTTCCATCCTTAAAATGGCACATAGTTTCACACAAGCAATACATATGAAAAAGGCAACAACATTACTAACGGGGATAATAAGTATATAAAGGAGAAGAAAGTCATGTTCTAGTTTTCATATTAAAGATATAACATTGGTGTATTATTTCATAGAGTAGTTGCAATAGATCATCATTTGGCATCTAAAAATTAGACAGACAAAATATATTAATGCAAGTGCATTGAGTATGTTATGAAGGGGCATGTAAGAATAGTTTAAGAGTAGTATAAAGTTTCATGGTTGAACAAGGTGAGAAAACTTAATGACTTTTTTTTATCAGTAAGCGTGCTTCCTTCTATTCATGTGCAAAACGTTACAAGTGGGGAGCTGAGCTAAAAAAAAGACCTATCTATGCAGATCATTGTAATCACTATCTATTCTTCTCCAAACACGAACTGTGGATGGAGTTACATTGTCAAAGATGATTTGGTTTCTAGCGACCCAGATGTGGTACAAGATTAAATGCCCCAGTAGCTTGGAATTTCGATCAACGATCTGTTGCAGGTCTTCAAAGGAAATCGGCAGCCAAGGCAATATGTTCTTTGCTCTTTCCCAAATCTCTAATGTGAAGCTACATGACCAGAAGACATGGGAAATGTTCTCATCTTGTCTCGCATAAAGACTACACCTAGAAGCCAGGTGGAAGCCTTTTCTCTTTAGAAAATCTTCAGTAACCATATGCCTTTGTAAGATCTTCCAGCAGGAGACCTTAATTCGGTTAGGAGCAGTAGATTGCCATAGCCAAACAGCCCAGTCTGCTTGGTCATGTTTGGTTCTGCACAACTGCCAAGCTCCCTTCAGGGAGAACGTCTTCAATCCTTCAAAGTAACATTTATATTTAGCTTGGAGGGTGATGGACTCACAAATGACATGGAGCTCCTCACAGCCTCTAAAATCAGGGATCTTCCATTCACCATTAGAGATAATGGTGTTTAGATATGTGTTACTTCCTAAATTAGATCGCAGCCTCAGGGGTCTTGAGTCTAAAATAACATCCTCAAGAAATGCCCCTTTGACCCATGGGTCTTGCCACATGAATATGGCACTGCCATTGCATATGCTGAATCTAACCAGAGGTAGAGCGCCATCTCTGGCTTTGATAACTGCCTTCCACATCCAGCTATCATTGTGCTTACTTGCATAGGTCCAGATCGAGGTGTCCTTAAGGTATTTGTTGTGAATCCATTTGATCCAGAGAGTGTTCTTGTTATTGGAGATATCCCAAATAAGTCTAAGCAGTCCCGCTTTAGACCAGTCCTCCACCTTGCGGATAGAGAGACCTCCTTCCCGCTTAGTCCTACATATGTCCTCCCAGGAGCTTGTGTGGAAATGCTTACTACCTTCCTTGTCTCTCCATAGAAAGTTTCTATAGAGTCTCTCTATCTCTTCCATAGTGGCTTTAGGAAGCGGAAATATTCCCGACCAGAAAAGGTGATAGGCTGATAGAGTTGAGATAACCAACTCCAGTCTGCCTGCCATTGATAGATACATCATCTTCCAAGAATCCAATTTAGTTTTAATCTTATCGATAAGCGGAGAACACATGGACTTTGTCAGTCGACCTGCAAATAGAGGAAGACCCAAGTATCTGACTGGAAAGTCACATTCATCAACGTTCAACCTTCCGCACAACGATTTCAGTGCAGTGCTGCTGAGGAAAAGATGACTTTTGGCAGGATTCATTTGGAGACTCGATAGATCTTTGAACTTATTCATACAAGAAAGAATACCATCCGCATTGTGATCATCAGCTTCAGTAAACACTAGGAGATCATCTGCAAAAATGAGGTGTGAAACTTTGAAATCACCTGATGGTGCCATGGTCCACAACCTCTTTAAAGATGGCTGTAAGACCTTGCATACCAATGACAAACAAGTAGGGGGGCAGGGGATCGCCCTGGCGTATACCCCTAGTAGCTTGAATGATATCTGAAGGTGTACCATTGATAAGAATTTGGAAGGAGGCAGAGTTCATACATTCACAGACCCATTGCAGCCAACAATCAGGGAAATTCATACCTCTCGTAATGTCAAGGATGTACCCCTTGTCAATAGAGTCGTATGCTTTGCTTAGATCAGCCTTTAGGCACAGTTTCTTCTTAACATTCTGTTTTTTGAAGTCATGGATGAGTTTATTTGCCAAGAGGATTGCATCTGATATGCATCTACCCTTTACAAAGTCACACTGGTTGATATCAATCAAAGACGGCAGAATATCTCTGAGGCGATTAGCCATGATCTTAGAGATAACCTTGTAAGCAAAGTTACATAGAGAGATGGGCCTCCAGTCTCCTATCTTCATAGGTTGCTTCACCTTCGGAATTAGAGCAATAAAGGTTTTATTCACCTCTTTCAGAAGCCTACCCTTAGCAAAGAAATCCTTGATGGCAAGACAAAAATCATCTTTAATCACCTCCCAGGAGGCCTTGTAAAAGCAAGCATTCATGCCATCTGGTCCAGCTGTTGGGTTTTGTGGAGAAAACATGTGTGGTAGAAGCAACAAAAATCCACGCAACTCAAAATAGGATCTCGTCGACAATAGCGTATTTGGAAGGAGTGTTTGCGGGATATACCTTATCGCGGAGTAAGTCTGGAGATGTCCCGCTACACAAAGGTGTGCAACGACGTTGGCCTACACAGACGGAACTTCTCTCCCGTTCGTTATCGTAGGTTGATCTGACGGCTCTCCTTTGTGGAAGTGATGTACGCCGCTCGTAGCGCGTACATGTGGTCGTCAACGTCCTCCGAACGCAGGCGTCAAGGCGTCTGCATCTCTACTTTGTCCACGCGGATGGACGGAACTCCACGTCACACTTCCCAAGCTGGTAGGAAGGAGTCGTGTCTTTGCGGCGGCGTGCTAGTGGCGCGTTGCTCTCCTTTCACTCCTAAGGATGGTGACGGCTAGGTTTACGTACGTGAGCGTAAACGGAAAAGCCTCTCTCAATATCTTATATAGATATCGGTCGTAAACCTCCTTTAAATAGGATATGAAGGGAAGCAGAGTTTCCTAAACCCATCGGTAAACATAAACACCACGTTAATTAAAATGCTCATGGATTAATTAGAATATTCTGGAATTCATTAATTAACCAAATAATCACAATAATTGATTAATAAATATCTGACTCCATGCAATCGCTTGGGATGGCTCTATGGGCATATATACCAACACCAGGGGACTTGTCTGCATTTGAATTCTTAACTACATTATGGATCTCTTCATCAGTCACAAACTGACATAATTTCTGAAGGTGATTAGGTTGGAGCTTGGGCAGGTTTGTCCAATTAACCGTCGCTTTATCACAACTGGAATTAAATAGATCCTTATAGTGTTGATCAAAGGCAGCCTTTATGTCATGTTCATTGCTTATCTGAACGCCATTGTGCTCAATAACTTTGATTTGATTCCTACTCCTCCTAGTCTTCAAAGATGCATAGAAAAGCGGGTGTTAGAGTCTCCATTCTTAAGCCAGAAAACTCTAGATTTCTGCCTCATCATAGATTCCTCTACCGCCTTCGCAGCCATTGCTTCATCTTTTTTACTTTTAGCAATTTCCCACAGAAGATGGTTGTTCGGGTCTTCATCTGATTTGGCTTGGGCATCAAGCGCTTCTTTTTCCTTGTTTGTGGCTGAGTCAGTAAAGTCACCCTTGCTCTCCCAGTTCCAAGTTTGTAATCTCCTTTTATCACGCTTCATCTTTTGTAAGAACCTATACATGGGAGGGTCATTATCATGTTTCTGTCATGCTTTGATAATAGTGTCTTGGTATCCATCCGTCTGGACCCAAGCATTAAAAAACTTGGTAGGATATTTGTCTTTAACTTTCTCCTCATCCAAATGTAGGACCTGAGCATAGTGGTCACTATAAATAGTGGGCATCATCTCTAGCCAGAGATTTGGCAAATCCATCTAGGCTTTGTCATTGAAAAAGGATATGTCATTCTTGCTTCTCGTATTGTTTTCCCCAAGTTGCTGGTTGTTCCACGTAAAATAAGGCCCTTTGTCTTCTATCTCAAATAGTTCAGAGCTGAGAACACAATCATTGAAATTGAGCATTAACCTCGTAGAGGGAGTTGTTCTTCCTTTTCTTTCTTCAATGAGGTGCACAACATTAAAATCTCCTGTCACCAACCAAGGGCCCTACACAGAGGATTTAATACAAACTATCTCAGACCAGAGTTGTTGCCTTTTATAGTCATCATTATCAGCATAAATGGCAGTAACTTCCATATTGAAATCCTCCATATCTAAGCTGAAATGTATATGTTGTCTGGATTGACCAAGCAAAGTAATCTTTAAATCTTCCCTCTCCCAAAGAATAAGGATTCAAATCTTATTACATCACTAAGAATTGTCTATCCATTTGGCCCTAGGCCAAGTATGTTTCATTGATCTAGCGATCTTGTTTCTTCTTATCTTCACTTCCGTTAGAACAACTATGTCAGTAGCTATCCTCTTAAGCTCAGCCCGGATGACATGTTGCTTGTTCCAATCGAACAGGCCCCTAATGTTCTAGGCTGTAATGGAAGGTTTTTTAACCATTGGAGGGGGGTGACTTGCTGCCACCCACAACTTCCAAGTTTGTGTCTAGATTCTCGAGTGACTGGTATTTGTTGTTCGACTCCTTGCCATTCTTGTTTGTGCTAGGAGTATTCTTACTCCTGGTAGAATGCCTCTTCGGGCTTTTATTTCTGTGTGGCTTCTCAAAGCCATCTTCATCTTGTGCAAGTATATCCACTACAGCAGCCTGATCAATGGCGTTTGCAGTAGGCGCCTCCTTCTCATGCTCATTTTCTCAAGTATCAGTAGGGTGTTCAGAAACCACCTTGTTGCTCTGCTCTGCTTCCTTGCTCGCGGGATCAGCTGATTGTGCATAAGGGTTAGCTGCAGTCGATTTCTGCTCATCCACAATGACAGGTTGCTGAGGTGATTGGCCTTTGCTAGTCTCCGCTTCCTTGTTCAGCGGAACAATGGTCTATTCAGTTTCCTGTGGCTTGGAACAAAGAGTTTTCTCATGCCCAAAATTGTGGCAATGAGGGCACTTTGGTGGGATCCACTCATACTCAATCTTGACCGAGTATGCTGCTCCTTTATCAGTCTTCAGTTTAATGGTGGTTGGGAACTTCGACGAGGCACTCATCAGGACGTTTATGTGAGCAAATTCGATCCTGCTTCGAGCCTTGGTCTATCTATCCAAGCATTGCAGCTTCCCTAAGAATGAGGCAATGTGAGACATCATCAATTCACTCCACAATTCTAATGGAAGGTCGAGAATCTTCAACCATACTGGTATAGAGGAAAGCTTCTCCTGTTCCAATGGCTCCCCTTTCTCCCATTTTTTAAGAATCATCGGCTTCCCCTTGACCTGCCATGGTCCTCCTTCCAGCACATTGGCAAGGTCAGTGCCACTTTGGAACTTGATGACAAAGCTGCCGCAGGCTCTGCCCATGACGTCAATCTCCCCCTCCGGCTGCCAAAGTGTTTGGAGGAAATCTTTGAGTGTAGGGATATGAGGTCTGAAGCCAATGATGTATCGGACTGCTGTGTTCTTCCATAAAGCAACATTCCCATCAACTTCTTCTTGCAGAATGATTATCGTATCTTCTTCAATGGTGATTTCCATCTCCTTCAGTCTGGTATCCACATCTCCCACAAGATTCTTGCAGACCGCAGACCACTCCTTCGGGCTTTCTACTACCTTGACCACCTCGGCAAAGGATCTCCTTTTTGGGCGAGATAGCTTGTCTCCATGTTGGGGCGGACGGCGACCTTCACTTTGCTTGTCGCTGTGCTGGGTCGGATGGTGGTCGTCGCCTCCCGTGCCGCCACTCCATGCGGCCATGCCCTAGCCGTGCCTTTTGAGAACTTAATGACTTCCTTTTTTGAAAATATATTTTACTATACATTTTCCATTATATCAATATTAGTCCTTGACCAACTTCCCAAGGAAGGGTCTATGAGGGGCATTTGAGGCTAAAAGCCTTACTGTCACCATCTTTCAACACGTGGGACATCAAAACCAAAGTCAATGAGCTAACCTTATTTTAACATTCCTTGTGTCCTTACCCTGAGAATTCAGGCAGGTATACAATGTTATATAGTGGATTTCTAGATTATGTACCAGGTTTCTCAACATAGTATAGTCAAACATAAAAGTGATATTCACATGATCAACATCTCAATAAAATAACTAAGGAGCCATACATTCATCTGAGCATACATACAAACTAGTCAATATCATAGTAAGGTCTAGAGATTAAGCATACCTTGTGAATTGTGGGCAAGTTATGATTCTTGAGTAAGATTTGTAGACCAAGACCAACTCAAAGAAGGATCTAAGATGTAAAACGATATAAAATGGGGTCTCATATCAACATGATTTGAATAAGATAAACATGCTTAACATCATGTGGATGTTCTCCTAGATCTATGTTCTACATCATTCATGATTAGTTCCAACATATTAAAATGTATGCATTGATTCACCATGGCACAAATATCACAAAGGTACCTTATGTCAAGATGGAACATCCAAATTAGAGAAGTCATAAGAGTAAGATAATCTTTAATTTGGGAGTAGGAAAAGCATGGTATTTAAATTATAATTAAGGCTTAAACATTCAAGATCAAATCTAGTCATATTGGATCAATTTCATGCAATAGTGTCACATTTCCAAGTCATAGGAGCAATATGTAGATTGAGTTGGGATTATTAGAGCATGTTCTTGCAAAATTAAGAGTCCAAAAATGTGCATTTAGATCACATTAGTTGTCACATGTATGTCACAAGTAGTCAAAAGGGCATATGAGCATTTTACATGGCATTTTGTGTCACACGTCATTGTAAGGAAGATTTGAAGGTCAACTTAGAGGTTTGAACATTATAATCCACTTTTACATAAATATTAAAGGTCCAATCTTATAAGCACACAAACATCTCACTTTAGAGCCAATTAGTGTACAAAGGTAAGTCTTTATGTCATGTGAGTTATTCATGACAAAGAGGCATACGATCTTAGTTAAACATGGTACAAATCATCATAATGTCTACTAATTCTAAAGTTATATGATCTTAAGATAGCTAATTAGGCTAAAGTTTCATTCTTGATCAAGTTACATCATCCATACACGTAAAGGGGTCATTTTTAGGTTAAGGTAGTTGTTAAAGCCATATCAAGATGATGGAAATCAATAAACAAGTCTAAAATAGAGTAAAGCTATCAATTTAGCATTTTAAGGCAACATTTGATCACTAGTGACTAAAGTGAAGCATAGTTGAGTGATGGAAACATTCAAAAGATAATAAAGATAACTTCTTTAGTATGACAGAGATGATATTAGCAAAATTATGGTCTCAAAGTAAATCCATTGGGTATGTCTCGTCGAGATGATCGATTTGGTATATAGGTTCATTAAATTTGGACAAAGGAGTTAGGATATATATGTTTTTTAAGATATTGCATTAAAAGTATATGGGGATAGAGATGATAGGAGTTACCAAAATCATGGGATGCATAGGATCCCTTAGATCTGAGATCTGCAACTTGTAAACTTGCCCATAAGGGTGGGTGCTAGACGACCCTGGGACTAGATTTGACAATGTCCACAAACACTGCTGGCCACCCTTCCAGCAGCCACCAACGAATCCTAGTCATCAGATACCACTACCTACCTCTACTCCAGTGAGCCAACATGTTTGCAATCTAGTAGAGCTGAGCCTGGCCGCTATACATAGTGTAGCAGTGTTGGATGAAGCCGCTTACTAGAGATGGTGGGTGGGAGAGCTTTGGACCTCCTCGCAGTTAGGCAACGTGCTACCCGAACTCATGATGACCACCCAAGGTGGAAGGAAAAGAAAAAAGGTCATTGCGATGTGGATAAAAAGAAATCCCAACACCGCCATGGTGGTCGTGGTTCAACTAGAGTTTGGGAGAGGAAGAAGAAGTGAAGGGGGTGCTAGGGTGCACGAAAAAAGCAACAGAAGAGGAGGGGATAGAAATAGGATGGTTTGGGTGTCGAAAAGTGTCAAAAGGAGGTGCCAGAAGGGGCACCAAATTCCCCCTACCCAAACACAAGGGCTATACAGAGGTTGAAAAAGATGCATTATCCATCAGATTAAAACCTCAATCCTAGCCATAGGTGTGGCAACACATCCCGCTATCACACAAATAGTGAGGTGTTACGTGAAAACGTGCGGAAATCACCATAACCACAGATTACCAAAAACACGGGTTAATTAAAACCGATTGCAAAAAGCAGAATAACTGAGAAACTATTACCTTTAGGTCCTCATCCTGCAAGGAAACAGATTATATAAAAACATATACAAGATCTTGACACGTGTCCACAGCTTAGGAGATCAGCTGTCTTGCCATCACATGAGTTCATCACCCGTTATTACATACAGTACGGCCCACATCTGGCTAGCAGAAGGATATACAAAACATCATCGGCTATACATCGTGAAACAACGTTGAAACACCTCCAAGGACCTGAGAGTACAGGGATGACTCTAAGACTCTACTACAAAACGACCAAAACAGCAGCATGTCCATCTCTTTCCTTCTACTTCTCTTCTTGCTGCTCGGCCGCAACTCCGCGACCACCACCACGTCTAGCTCGACCACCTAAAAAGGTTATAAACCAGAGGGGTGAGACACACAGTCCCAGTGAGAAACATAACTCCCCGTCGAAACCATAAAACCAAAGGAAGATTAAGGTAATAGCAGTAGATAACTGATAAAAGGTATAACCAGAGCAGTCTATATAGTAAGGCTATTCACACCATCAGGTTTACCAGATGTACGGAAGGCATATAACCCAATATCTCTTTATGGAACATGATTGACAAGATATTATTTATAAGGTCTTACCACATAACATAAGGAACGTATAAGCATCTGCAAGTATAACAAGACTAACTACACAAGCAAGGCCTCAACCAATGTTCCGTGTTTTGTCTTATGTAGTAATTACTATTCGGCTGAATTACGTATTGTTATGCCCTGAGGAAGTGAGTCGTACCGCTCATATCCAACTGATAGCTGCGAAACCCGGAGCCATTGCCATACAAGGTCAATGGAAGAGCCGGACTCCACGACCTCCCACCTCATGGTCAATGCATGAGTACAACACAAGCAGGAGTGCAGTCTCATGCTTAAGTGGCATCAGCCACAGGGTCAGGCTACCCTCTACCTAGCCCGCCTTGGTACAGGTATCAGTGCTAGTGAAACTGAGCCACGGGCCTATTCACCATGCTCTGAGCCATGAATGCATTCATGCTCCCATATCACACATCTTGAGCCATGGGCATGTTCACCATGCTCTTAACATATTGAGCTACGGGCCTGATTCCACACTCTGGAGTCTACAACCGAAGTTGCACTCTTACCTCCTCATTTTAGTCTAGGAGCAACCTCGCATACTCAACAATATGCGCTCTGGGTTAACCCACAGGAGAACCTGTTTCACCATCACCAGCTCCTGACGACGATGGATATATGGCCAGGGCAACTACATGATATGTTCCACTGTGATTAGTTAGTTCATTTTAAGTGGATTATTGAGGCAACCAAGTTGTAACATATGCATAACATAAATCTACATTACTGTTACCACCATCATGCTATTCCGGGATCTCAATCCCTCATCACCAGAAACCACTGCCTCAAAAGGCATTCTCATCACTTGGGATATCAATCCCAGATCATCACTAGAGGATAACACCTCAACTGGCACTTTAGCCAAACTCAGGTCGTCAGACCAAAACACATTATGCATGTTATCTTGTCATCAAGAGTAACCATCAAAGCAGTGTTACTCAAACATATATATATACCTCATAGCCCTTTACCTGGCTATGCATCTGTATGAAACACTTGCATGGTTAGTATGCACAATCACCATGGATTGACAGAGGAATCATATTATTCAATATAGGGTGACATTGATGCTCATATTCTTTATCATGCATGCCTCAACCTGTGATCATAGACATAGGTCATATCATCATGGAAAGCATCTTATATGCTTATCATTTACTCTGCATTATTTATATCATTCAAGATGATCATAAACACATGGAATGTCATGTCAAGATACATAGATGTGATCTACTTTATCAAGCATATCAAGGGTCACCATTATAAACCAAACGTGATGCATAAACAAGAACTAGCATATCGGTTTCTAGAAGGAACAAGACCCTCACTAGAAGCATTCACTATCCTCACCAAAGGTAGTTGACCGGCCTAAATCGCGCGTCCTAAAATTGGAGGCGTATTTGAGGTAGTCGAGCCTTCGCATTTATAACCTGAATCCTTCTAGGCCCCCGCAACTTTGTTTACGGGGTCGAAGTAGTCATACGGGGTCGAAGTAGTCATACGGGGTCGAACACAGGGACAAGGTGGGTTGTGTTGACGACTCTGAATCGACACTCTACACTCCGGTGGATATAAAGAGATATTGAAGTTCCCCGAAGGGAACAACAAGATGTCACGATTAAATCAAAGAAAACTATCTCCAACTGGAGTTACAAGAAAGATTAAGATTTTGTCATTTAGCAGTTTTTAGGAATTTTCATGCAACAGAAAATAGAAAGGTAAACTGCAGTTTAAGGTGTAATGCAAGGGATAAGACTTTTAGAAAGACAAGCGGTAGCAGTAACACCCTGCACCCCTCCTCTCAGAGCGGGTGCCTCTAACCAAGCTTGAACACCCCTCTCGAGGTTGCTGGACTCAAGTTAGAGTGGAATGATACTAAAACAACTCCGTTCCGGGCACTCTCGTACTCCAGAATCGGACCGAACACTAGAGCCACAACCCAACTCTCGAAGTAGTTGCGATGGGAAAGACGATTCAGTATCTAAGCGAAACGCGATCCAAAACATGCAAGCTAGAGTTCAGATATCCAACACAGTAGTTACCCAATCATAAGGCACTAAGCATTAAACAAATAGCAATTTAGCATTTCTATTTCCATCAGCAATAAGGGTCTTAATACAATGCATAAGCTAAGAATTTAAATAACAGAATTAAAGATAGATGTCGCCTTCTTGATGTAGAAGGGCGACAGACTACTACTACTCCCAGCCCGATACCGTCCAGGGACCTATCCCGGTACAGCCGTGTCGGGCGGCACGAACTCTCGGACGGCACGCCTGACGGACGACTATATCATTCGAAGACCCTGGCCGATACGCTCATGTCGGGCGGCACACCCTCTCGAGCGGCACGACTGACGGGGAGAGCGTATCGGTTTCGGTATCGTGTCGGCCAAGGATTCATATATACTACTGTCGGGCATTGTTGTCAGGCACTCGTGTCGCATATCTACGTCGTCCGATATCGGCCCTCAGTGTCGTCCGGTACAGTCCTAGGTGAACCAATCCCCTCCCTCTCGGGATGAGGAAGAGCTCACCTAGTGTCGCCCGGTACGAGCACTGGGGCACGATACGGTTTCTCTCGCACTTCTCTCGCAGATCGCTCAAGTCCCCAACTGTTCGAACGGTGAACTGGCTAGCCGTCCCGACCTATCCAACCTCTGACGTTTCCAACCTGTCTTTTCGGCTTCCTGTAGCTGCTATTTATACCGGAGGTTGAAGGAGTTATGGTGCTGGAAACGCCACGTAGCCCCCTTATACGCCGGTCGATGGATGTGGACGGCCGATACAGGTATGTCTTCAGCGCGAGGCGCTGGCTATCGGTCACGTGGTTGGCGGCACGCCTGCCGGTGGGTGGTCGTGTCACTCGACGAGCTGGGTCGTCGGGCGGCTTCGGCTCCCTGTCGGGTAGAAGGTGTGTCGGCCGGTACGTCCCTTTCGCAAGGCGCCCTTCTCCGCCGATCATTCTTGTGTCGCCCATCCCCTGTCGGGCTGGGTTGTATCGGGTGTCAGGAAGTCCGAGGCGGTCTTAGACTTATTGTGGGCCGGAATCGGCCTTTTTGCACAAAAACGAGGAAAACTCTATAGAAGATAGGAAAATTAGGAATAAGAGCGTTGCTTGGCCAATTATTTCGAAAATGCTAATAAAATAGAGGAAAATAGCAGAAAAGGGTAGTTTTGATAACAGAATAAAGGGCAAAAACGTCACAAAATTTGGTGTTATCAACTCCCCCAAACTTAGTTTTTGATTGTCCTCAATCAATATTTAAACTAAACTTTGTGTTGCTTCTTCTTGTACAGCAAAACTTTAAGGCTAAAGGATAGCACAAGATTTGCGATGTCTTGGAGGTAATGTTGTCTTAATGCGAACAAAAGACCTTGCCCTACTTGCCTTATTATTTAAGTAAAATTTTTCTTCTCCACAGCTTCAGCGAGACTTTGGTGTATGATTCTGAAGTTAGCTTCCACACCAAACAGCTTTATTTTAAGGGCAGAAAGTTGTGTATAGGGTAGGCTAAGGCTTTTTGGGTTTTTCTTCTTGTTTCCCATCAGTCCATCTAGGTAAGGGTCCGTTAACGGGCAAGTGGTCCCTGCAGTCCAAGCCAGTTGGCTTTAGAGCAGTGATTTCACATCCTACGTACCACTGCCCCGGATCTACCATGCCTAAAGACGGGTACTTTTGGAAAACAAGTGTGTATATATTTTTTTCTTTTCTCTTATTGGGCACAACTCTCATACTTTTATTCACGCTCATAAGGCTTCTTTCTCTTTTTGGGATTTTTGTTGGGTAAGGGAAAACAAAAGAGATATCTGCTATTTGGGCAGCTTTTTCCTTCTCCATACTCGTCTCTTAGCTGTTTGCGAGATTATTATTTTTCAAAAATTTTGTTGAATGGCAAGGCACAATGTTTTGTTTGTTTGAGACAACATTATCAGAAAGATATGACAGAACTTGTAACTCGTTAAATATACAGAAAGTAAACCTTGCAAGAAGTCACAACAAGTTTTTATTATTATTACAGCAACTTTGTACATATGCATAGGGACAGGAAATTTGCAAAGGAAAGATTTTTGAAAATTTTTATATGGCATGCATGCGTACATCAGATATACAGGGAGCTATAAGGGCACATCAGGTAAAAGAGAATGAATATCGTAGAAAGCTTGAAGAGATAAAATTTTATACCTCCCTCACTGGCATGCCCCCCCCAAACTTACTTTCTACTCTGTCCCAGAGTAGAGAAGAAAGCAAAAGTGAGGTAAAGCACAGCCAGTGAGGGTTAGCTTTCTGATGTGCTACAAAATGCTCCTACGAAGTTGCAGCATGCCATTGGGAGGTTGTCTAGCGGGTTCGCTTCGGCGGTGTAGCGGTTGAGTGTGAGCGTAACCCTCAAAATTCACTTCTGGCCCACCTTTTTTTCACATCTCCGTTGTAAACAAAACAAAGGGATTGATTATCCGTCCCTAGTTTAGTTCCCAGGAGTGTGTAGTCAGGGTGGGCCCTCTCCCTTAAGAGGGCGGAACCAGGGTGCCTCGAACTTGTTCGGAGGCCTTGGTTGCCGCACTCGTAGCTAGGTGACTCACTATTGGAGCTACCAAATCAAGAAGAATCTTCCTTTCCATTGTTGTTGCCGTTTCTGCCCGACAGTTGTTGCCGATCTCCGCGCTGTGCTTGCTGGCGCAGTAGGTGGTTTGCTCCATATGAGCCATACCTGATAATTAAAATTTATTTATTCATCCATTAGGCAAGAAAGATGAAAAGAAAGAAAACTTATTAAAACTGGACGATAAGCGATCGAACGACACGATGTTGTCGCGCGATAAGGCTCGACGCCCGACACAGGTGTATCGGGCGATACGAGGTCACATGAAGCAAAAACATGACATCACAGTGAGAAGCATGACGCCCGATACAAAACATCGGGAAAACGCTATCGACCGGCGTTACGCGCGAAAGCATGTCGGGCGATAGAAAATCTACAGGTCATGTAAACCCGATAAGCGGCTCGGTAACAGATACTGGCGTCGGGCAACAGGGTTATCGGCCGATAAATGTGTCGGTCTTCAAACCTATCGGGCGACAAGCCATGTCGTTCGGTAAGAAAACAACAAGTCAGCCGATACGCCTCACACGATAAAAAAATCTGTGTCGGGCGAGAGATAGCGTGTCGGGCAAAAGACGTGTCGGGCTATACCTTTGCTCTCAGGAGGCATCACCCGATACTAGGGCGAAGGCAAAATGGCCGACACACGAGCAAAAGGGAGGATCAAAGCATGCGTTCCAGGTGGTAAAAGGGAGAAAATGATAGCCCGACACGAAGAAACCTCCACGCTATTTATAGAGACCCCTGCTGTGGGTGAAACGTGTAAAACATGGCACGCGTCGGGCGTTTTAGTCACCCTATTCCCGAGACGCGAAGTCCCATTGGTCAGCCCAAGGGTCATCCGCTGCCCTTGCATCGCCCGGGGCGAGGCTGCCCGATACAAGTGGTTCTGCGCCCAGCTGGTCGACACGGTAGAAAAGCGGGCGGTCAAAAGGCCAAAACTAAACCTGTGTGAAGTAAAAGGCCATTGCAGGGTAAAACATCATTGGTATAGAGAAGGATCTCTTACCTCAGATGGTATTACTCCTCAATGCTCCGCAAAACACAGCGATGGCCCATAAAACAAAAAGAGTCAGCACACGTGTGCATGTACTGACGCGGGCCTTATTTCAGTCCATAATGGTTGTTTTTACAAAGAAAACAAATGTATCCTAATTTATGACTCGAGCTGCCTTCCGAGGAGCGCTGAAGTTTCCGTCGCCAGTTCGACCGGTGTAGGCTCTTTGGTTGTACCCACATCCAGCAATTCAATTTCCGCCTTCCTGACAAAAGCTTCGTCCTCATAAAACTTTTTTACTCTGTGCCCGTTCACCTTGAAGATCTTGGTCGGGTCATCCTTGTCGCGGAGCTCCATCATTCCTGATGGGTATATCTTTGCCACAGAAAACGGTCCCGACCATCTTGTCTGTAATTTCCCAGGAAAAAGACGGATGGAGGACTTGAATAACAGGACCTTATCCCCTTCACTCACATCCTTTCTCCTAAGGTGGGCATCATGCCACATTTTTGTTCTTTCCTTGTAGATCTTTGCATTCTCGTAGGTGTGAATCCTCAGCTCTTCGAGCTCTTGAAGCTGTAAAAACCTCTTTTCTCCTGCTTTGTCTAGATCCATATTTAGGAACTTGATCGCCCAAAGGGCCTTGTGTTCTAGTTCTAAAGGCAGATGGCAGGATTTTCCGTATATAAGACGGTAGGGGGTGGTTCCAATGGGCGTCTTGTAAGCAGTACGGTAGGCCCATAATGCGTCGTCAAGTTTCATAGACCAGTCCTTCCGCGTGCGGCTGACAGTCTTTTCTAAGATTCGCTTGATCTGTCTGTTTGAGACCTCTACCTGCCCCGATGTCTGTGGGTGGTAGGGCGTAGCGATCTTATGTTTTACTCCATACTTGTGTAGGAGCGCTTCGAACTGCCTTTCTCCGAAGTGTGACCCGCCGTCGCTTATTACGGTGCGCGGTATACCGAAACGGGGAAAGATGGTCTTCTCAAAAAGCTTGATAACCGACTTGGCGTCGCATGTTTGGGTGGCTACCACCTCTACCCATTTCGACACATAGTCTACTGCCACTAGTATGTATTGATACCCCTGGGATGGGGGAAACGGCCCCATGTAATCAATCCCCCATACGTCAAATATTTCCACTTCGATCCAACTTGCCATCGGCATTTCATTCCTCTGCCCTATATTCCCCGTTGACTGGCACTCTTTGCAAACCTTTACAAATCGTGCAGCATCTTTAAATAAGGAGGGCCAGTAGAAACCTGATTGTAGCACTTTTGCCGCTGTTCTTTCGCTACCCAGGTGTCCACCATAGGGGGAGGCGTGGCATCCCTTCAGGATATCGGCAGTTTCTTCTTCCGGGATGCACCTCCTGTACAAGTTGTCTGCGCATCTTCTGAACATGAGAGGATCATCCCAGTAATAATTCTTGGCATCTGCAAATAGCTTCTTCTTTTGATTGTAGGTGATGTCAGGAGGCAGCTCTCCACAAGCGAGGAAATTGCAGATATCTGCAAACCAGGGCAAACCTTCTTCTTGAGCTTCAGCCATCATGAGAGCTTCGTCAGCAAAGTTGTCGTCGATCTGTGGCCCTCTCTGTCTCTCAGCCACTATCCTCGATAGGTGGTCTGCGACCACATTTTCCGCGCCTTTCTTGTCGATAATCTCATTATCGAATTCTTGGAGCAACAAGGCCCATCTCAACAATCTGGGCTTTGCGTCTTTCTTTTGCATTAAGTATTTTATCGCCCCATGATCTGTGTATACTTTGACCTTTGATCCGACGAGATACGATCTGAACTTATCAAACGCGAAGACAACCGCGAGCATTTCCTTTTCGGTGGTTGTGTAGTTTACTTGTGCTTCGTCCAACGTGTGACTAGCGTAGCAAATCACATGGTGCCTTTTATCTTTCTTTTGCCCCAGGATTGCTCCCACTGCGTAGTCGCTAGCGTCACACATTATCTCAAAGGGTAAACCCCAATCTGGCGCTTGAAGGATAGGTGGTGATACTAAAGCATTTTTCAGGGCCTAAAAAGCACTGAGACAATCGTTAGAGAAAACAAATTCAGCATCCTTTACCAGGAGATTGGACAATGGTTTGGAAATCTTTGAGAAGTCCTTGATGAATCTTCGGTAATATCCGGCGTGCCTGAGGAAGCTTCTTATCCCCGTGATGGAATTTGGTGGAGGAAGCTTAGATATAGCTTCGATTTTGCTGGTATCCACCTCGATCCCGCGCCTTGAGATCTTATGCCCTAGGACGATGCCCTCCCGTACCATGAAATGACATTTTTCCCAGTTCAGGACCAGGCTGTTTTCCTCGCACCTTTGAAGTACTAACGACAGGTTCTTCAGAAAGCTATCGAAGTCCCTTCCATAGACGGAGAATTCATCCATGAAAACTTCCATGATGACTTCTAGAAAATCTGAGAACATTGATATCATGCATCTTTGAAAGGTGGTGGGGGCGTTGCAGAGTCCGAAGGGCATCCTTCTAAAGGCAAAAGTGCCGTAGAGGCAGGTGAACGTCGTTTTCTCCTGGTCGTCGGGTAAGATGGGTACCTGGTAGAATCCTGAAAAGCCATCAAGAAAACAGAAATAATCGTGATGCGCTAATCTTTCAAGAACTTGGTCAATAAAAGGTAGCGGAAAATGATCCTTTTTTGTAGCCTGATTTAGCCTTCGGTAGTCAATGCACATTCTCCAACCGGTGACGGTCCTTACCGCCACTTCGTCACCCTTCTCACCCTTAACCACAGTCATTCCGCCTTTCTTGGGTACTACGTGGATCGGGCTTACCCAGTTGCTGTCGCTAATTGGGTAAATGATCCCTGCGTCCCTAAGCTTTATTACCTCTTTCTTGACGACCTCCTTGAGCATCTGATTCAGCTTCCTCTGGGGTTGGACCAGGGGCTTGGCAGACTCATCCAAGTTGATGCGATGCATGCAAAGGGCGGGTCTAAGGCCTTTGATATCATCTACGGAATATCCTATAGCCCCCCTGTGGAGTCTTAACTCCTCAAGGAGCCGGTCCAGCTGATTGCTTGAAAGATCTGCGTTTACGATGACTGGGTTCCTCTGTTCTTCATCTAAAAATTCGTACTTCAGTCCTTCCGGTAACGCTTTTAGGTCAGGCTTTACTCTGGGCGTCTCCTCCTGAGGTTCTTCCTCAAGGGAGGCATACTTCGCAGAGTTTACCTCCTCCTCTTCTTCTTGCAAGTCTTTGTCAGAAAGGTTGAAAATGTCGAGATGCTTTACGACCTCGGGATTTTCGAAGTCAAGATCCTGACAGCTTATTGCTCTCGCGAGGGGATCCACTGTCCGGATATCCTCCTCGAATTCCTCATAGAATTTATTGTAGCTATCCGCAAAACAGGCTGATTCAGACAGGGATGGACCTCTCATGATTTCCTTCATCTTGAAGTCCATGTGTCTGTTTCCAACCCTCAAGGTGATTATCCCTTCAGAGACATCAATCAGCGCCCTCCCTGTTGCCAAGAAAGGGCGTCTGAAGATGATCGGACATCTGGGATCTTCAGCTGTGTCGATGACGACGATGTCGCAGTGAATAAAGAAATCACCGACCCTAATCGGCACATCTTCGACAATGCCTATAGGTCTTTTGAAAGAGTGATCCGCCAGTTCAATCCGCATATTGGTTCGAACCATGTCGGCCAAACCCATCCTTTGCGCAAAACTTAAGGGCGTGAGGCTGATGCTTGCTCCCAAGTCCGCTAGACCCTTCCGCTCGACATTGTCCCCGATGGCGAATGGGATCGTGAAAGCTCCGGGATCCCTTCTCTTAGTCTGCAAGTTGGGCTTTACAAAGGCAGAGGAAGTAGAGGCCAGGTACACTGTCTCTATCATCCCCCCCTTCTTTTCTTCATTATTAGATCTTTGAGAAACTTGGTGTATGTGGGCATCTCCTCCAAAGCGTCAAGGAAGGGGACTTCAAGATGCAGCTTCCTGATCGAATCCATGAACCTTTCGTGCCGCTTTTTCAGATTTGCCTTGATCAGCTTGTACGGGAACGGTACCCTGGGAGCGTAAGGATTCCTCCCACCAGATGGCTCATCGGACGGTCTCGGCGCAGGCTCTTCGGCTTCTGCAGGCCTGCCTCCATCTCCTGCTGGAACGGCATCCTTGGGCCCTTGCTCAGGTTCCGGTGGGGCTTCATCAGCGCGCTCTACCGTCTTTCCTGATCTAAGCACTGCCATTACTGCAGTTTCAGGGTGAGGGAGCATTTTTCCTGCAGGGTTCTTCATCAGAGCAGCCATCTGAGACAGTCGTTGATCGACCTCCCATTGACGCATCTGCAGACTCGCCGTCTGGTGTTGCATGGAATTCAGAGATCCAAGGCTGGTAAGCATCCCCTGTACCAGCTGGTTGATGATGGTATCCTGTCTTTTTATGTAGGCGGAAAGCTGACCAACCCAATTAGGCCGGGTCGCTTTCTCGCTTTGGCTCTGACATTCGCCCTCAGAAAGGGGTTGCTCACAACGAGGCATGGTTGACAGTCTCAGTGTTCAGTAGATCAGAGTACCTGAAAACTGCATAAAAATCATGTTTAGAAAATTATAATTGGGGTAAAGAATAATGCTTAAAGTAAAAGAAAAAGAAAAAGAAAAAGAAGTGTTGTCAATCCTATTTCTAAGCTTGAGGCACGGGAGTGTAGTTAGTGGATTCGGATTCGTCAATAGTGCCATTTGCCTTGTCCCCGGCAACGGCGCCAGAAAGTTGACCGGCCTAAATCGCGCGTCCTAAAATTGGAGGCGTATTTGAGGTAGTCGAGCCTTCGCATTTATAACCCGAATCCTTCTAGGCCCCCGCAACTTTGTTTACGGGGTTGAAGTAGTCATACGGGGTCAAACACAGGGACAAGGTGGGTTGTGTTGACGACTCTGAATCGACACTCTACACTCCGGTGGATATAAAGAGATATTGAAGTTCCCCGAAGGGAACAACAAGATGTCACGATTAAATCAAAGAAAACTATCTCCAACTGGAGTTACAAGAAAGATTAAGATTTTGTCATTTAGCAGTTTTTAGGAATTTTCATGCAACAAAAAATAGAAAGGTAAACTGCAGTTTAAGGCGTAATGCAAGGGATAAGACTTTTAGAAAGACAAGCGGTAGCAGTAACACCCTGCACCCCTCCTCTCAGAGCGGGTGCCTCTAACCAAGCTTGAACACCCCTCTCGAGGTTGCTGGACTCAAGTTAGAGTGGAATGATACTAAAACAACTCCGTTCCGGGCACTCTCGTACTCCAGAATCGGACCGAACACTAGAGCCACAACCCAACTCTCGAAGTAGTTGCGACGGGAAAGACGATTCGGTAGCTAAGTGAAACGCGATCCAAAACATGCAAGCTAGAGTTCAGATATCCAACACAGTAGTTACCCAATCATAAGGCACTAAGCATTAAACAAATAGCAATTTAGCATTTCTATTTCCATCAGCAATAAGGGTCTTAATACAATGCATAAGCTAAGAATTTAAATAACAGAATTAAAGATAGATGTCGCCTTCTTGATGTAGAAGGGCGACAGACTACTACTACTCCCAGCCCGATACCGTCCAGGGACCTATCCCGGTACAGCCGTGTCGGGCGGCACGAACTCTCGGACGGCACGCCTGACGGATGACTATATCATTCGAAGACCCTGGCCGATACACTCATGTCGGGCGGCACACCCTCTCGAGCGGCACGACTGACGGGGAGAGCGTATCGGTTTCGGTATCGTGTCGGCCAAGGATTCATATATACTACTGTCGGGCATTGTTGTCAGGCACTCGTGTCGCGTATCTACGTCGGCCGATATCGGCCCTCAGTGTCGTCCGGTACAGTCCTAGGTGAACCAATCCCCTCCCTCTCGGGATGAGGAAGAGCTCACCTAGTGTCGCCCGGTACGAGCACTGGGGCACGATACGGTTGCTCTCGCACTTCTCTCGCAGATCGCTCAAGTCCCCAACTGTCCGAACGGTGAACTGGCTAGCCGTCCCGACCTATCCAACCTCCGACGTTTCTGACCTGTCTTTTCGGCTTCCTGTAGCTGCTATTTATACTGGCGGTTGAAGGAGTTATGGTGCTGGAAACACCATGTAGCCCCCTTATACGCCGGTCGATGGATGTGGACGGCCGATACAGGTATGTCTTTGGCGTGAGGCGCTGGCTATCGGTCACATGGCTGGCGGCACGCCTGCCGGTGGGTGGTCGTGTCGCTCGACGAGCTGGGTCGTCGGGCGGCTTCGGCTCCCTGTCGGGTAGAAGGTGTGTCGGCCAGTACATCCCTTTCGCAAGGCGCCCTTCTCCGCCGATCATTCTTGTGTCGCCCAGCCCCTGTCGGGCTGGGTTGTATCGGGCGTCAGGAAGGCCGAGGCGGTCTTAGACTTATTGTGGGCCGGAATCGGCCTTTTTGCACAAAAATGAGGAAAACTCTATAGAAGATAGGAAAATTTGGAATAAGAGTGTTTCTTGGCCAATTATTGCGAAAATGCTAATAAAATAGAGGAAAATAGCATAAAAGGGTAGTTTTGATAACAGAATAAAGGGCAAAAACGTCACAAAATTTGGTGTTATCAGTAGTGTCGGGAAGGGCACTCTCCCCTATCGCCCAACACTACAAACACATAATGGTCAAGCAGACCAGCGCATATCGGCCAAGCCTATCAGCAAGGGTGTCGGGCTACCTTAGGGTGTATCGTGCACCTAGATGTATCGTGCAGCATGTGTCATGCAACAACACACATATCGGGCAACCCAGGGCATAACGCCCATCAGCAGATCATGCAGCTATGCCCAGGAGACATATCGTGCAATAGTGTGTCATGCACCTCGGTGTCGGGCAACGCAGCGTCGTGTAACATAGGGTTTAACGGCCCCAAAGAAAGCAACTCAATCAGGCAACAAGGAGCCTATCTCTCAGCTAGCCTAGACTGGACCTACCGGCCGACACACAGGGCAAAGACTAGTGTGACGCCCGTCACAACACCATAGAACTAGCTAAAAAACTCCACACCTGGAAACAACACGACACCAAGCATCACATAGGCTAAATGTATCGGGCATGTTACTCATCAAGGTGTGATGCCTGATACACACACAAGGCAGGAACCAGGTGCAACGCTCGACACAGCCACAACATATCATCCAAGGCTCTAGGTCAAGAGGGGTATCGGGCAACATCACCACTAACACCATATTGGCAAGGTGCAACCCGACAAGATCACCATCTACCTCAAGCACAAGGGAACCAGAACCCTAATGGATCAAGAAGATGGCTCACCTCTCAACAACCAAGAGAGAGGGGTCTTGCCAAGCTTCTTAACACATATTCGGGCAAAATAAGGTTCAACCACAACCAAGGTCTACATCTACCACAAAGCTCACCTCTTGAATCCATGGTGAGAGAAGGGTGTTACTCAAGCAAATAGAACACAAGCTCACCTCTCAACTCAAACGAGAGAGGAGTATTGCTCATATCACTAGAGTTCAAGTTCACTTCTCAAGACCAAAGGAGGGAGAGGGGTGTTTCTCAACAAGAAACCCTAGAACATGGATCAGCCAATAAGAAACAACTAAGCAAGAAACCAAACTAGCAACACACAGAGCCTATATGGTCATAAGCAACATATAAGAACATAAAAGACGGTAGTGTAGTTAGGGTTAGGAGTTATGTAACCCGCCTTAAGCAAGCTCCAAGCTCCTAGCTCCAAGCACCACCAAGGAAGAAGAGCAAGGCACTCTAGGGTTTAGCCACCACTAGAGGAAGAAGGAGACTCCAAGGCAAGGATCGGCCACCAAGCTTGCAAAGGAAAGGGGGTTATGTCATGTACCAAAGGAGAAGGAGACTAAGGAACTAAAGGGATCCTTAGCAAGAGAAAGTAAACGTATATATAGGAGGGGATGGAGGAGAAACTAAGGAAAGACAAGGCAAGGTGTCGCCCGCCTAGGGACACTTATCCATGTGCAAAGCCACCACTCTAGCATGCCTTAATCACATGTCCAAGGCCATTGCCACATGCAAGCATCAAGCACCAAGTGTCCACTAGTGGTGACACAAACGAGGTCAAAGAGAGTCAAAGAGGTCCATGGGTGACACACCCCCACTCCACCATGGCCGACACACCCACACCGTGGCTGACACACACCCTAGACGACACACCTCAGGCCGACACTCCTAGGCCAACACACCACAGGTCTACACACCACAGGCCGACACAGGGCACTCCTGCCCGACACAAGGTCCAAAGAGGCAAAGGCAACGCACCACAAGGCCCACCAAGGCTCAACCAAGCCCAAAGGAACACAAGCAACGAGCCCAACTCTTCCTCTCAAAACTAGAGGAAGCAAAGAGATGGAGGAACACCTCATAAGGTGACAAACTTGCCCACAAACCCTAGACTTGGGTTAATTGCAAGTAGCACCTCCAGCTCTCAACAAAGCACCAACAGACCCTAATCACCACTAAAGGTGATTAGCAAGCATCTAAGCATCAGGGTTAAGCAAAGCAAACAGGATAAGCCCTAAACGGAGGTCAGGGTCCTTACAAACTAACCCTCTACAAAGGGATTCCATCCTCAAAATCCAAAGAGAAAAGTGAGGAATACTTCCTCAAGCTCCCACGTGGCTTCCTCAACGCCACGATGATGCTAAAGAACCTTCACAAGAACCAGGTCCTTCCTCTTCAGCTTCTTAACTCTTCTATCAAGGATTGCCACAGGACCTTCCTCGTAGGTCACATCTTCATCAAGCTCAACTTCATCTGGCTATATCATTGTTCCTGTATCTGGGTGACTTTTCTTCAGCATACTGACATGGAACACTGGATGTAACATGTGCAACTCTGGGGGTAGCTCCAACTCGTAAGCTACCTTGCCCATACGTGTTATGATCGGGTATGGCCCCATATATCTGGGTGCTAGCTTACCCTTTCGGCCAAACCTTAGTACACATTTCCATGGCGAGACTTTAAGATACACTTTGTCTCCTACCTGGAACTCCAAAGGTCGTCGACAATTGTCTGCATAAGACTTCTGCATGTCCTGTGCCACTTTCAACTGTTGTTGTATCACTTTGATCTTTTCTGTCATCTGTTGCACTAACTCAGGACCCAAAAGTTGATATTCACCAGACTCATACCAACATAACGAAGATCTGCACTTCCTTCCATATAAGGCCTCATAAGGAGTTGTGTCAATGCTCCGCTGATAACTGTTGTTGTAAGCAAACTCTATCAAACTGAGATATACATCCCAAACGCCTAGGAACAGCAAAACACAAGCTCGAAGGAGATCCTCCAAAGTCTAAATAGTCCTCTCAGACTGTCCATATGTCTGTGGATGGAAAGCGGTGCTGAACCTCAACTGCGTTCCCAACGCTTTGTGCAACTGTTCCCAGAAACGACTCGTGAACTGAGGACCTCGGTCAAAAACTATCGTTGCTGGCACACCGTGCAAATGTACTATCTCATCTACATATACTCGTGCGAGCTTCTCGGTTGTATACGTTGTCTTTATAGGTATGAAATGGGCAGACTTCGTCAATCTGTCCACTATTACCCAAATGGAATCATGATTCCTAGTTGTCCTGGGTAGACCAACTATGAAATCCATGGTTATATAATCCCATTTCCACTATGGTATCGGTAGGGGTTGCAACATACCTGCCGGCTTCTGATGCTCAGCCTTGACTTGCTGACATACCGCACACCTAGCCACAAACTCGGCTACCTCTTTCTTCAAACCGGTCCACCAATACAAGTCATTCGTATTATGATACATCTTGGTGACTCCTGGATGCATAGAATACATCGACGTGTGTGCTTCCTCGAGTACTAGCTTCCTCAGATCATCAACGTCGGGAACCACCATCCTACCTTGATAGAAAACTAGTCCATCCTCAGAGTCATGGAACCCATCACGCCTTTTGCTGCCAAACTCTGACTTGATCATCTGCACTGTATCATCTGTTTGTTGTGCATCTTTGATCTGTTGTCTCAGCGTAGGATTAAATTGCATTTGTGCTAAAAGTCCGGCTAACAAGGAAACTTCCATCTGCACATTCTACTAGAGCCATCCTATACGGTGTCTGTGCAACTGGCTGCGTCCCTGGAACCAGATTGATCTCAAAATCAATCTCTCGGGGCAGAGGAACACTAGGGAACTCATCAGGAAACACATCTGCAAACTCTAGGACAACTGTTACCTCCTCAAGGCTAGGACCTTTTGCCTTGGTATCCACCACGTGAGCTAAGAACGACTTACATCCTTATCGTAACAACTTATCTGCCATCATAGCGGATACTAGACACATCGGAAGAATCTTCCTATCTCCTTGGAAGATCCACTTCTCTCCATAATCATCAAACACATCCTGCTTGGAACCATAGTCCAAAACAACCTTATACTTCTCTAAGGTATCCATCCCAAGGATCACATCGAAACCATGCATATCAAGTGGTATAATATCCACTTGTATACTGTGTCCCAAAAAAAGATAAGACACAAGATGGACACTCTTCTCGAAGCATCGAGGAACCATCAAGAGGGGTTTCTAACAACAAGCTATCTTTCTTATAACTAACAGGTAAACGATAGTTTTCAAGCTACTATAGGCGATAAAAGAGTGTGTAGCACCCGGGTCAACCAGAACAGATATAAAGCAAGAAGAAGACATATCAAAATGAAATAACTCCATCTGACCTGTCACTACTCGCAGGTTGACTATCACCTCCGGTTGACTCATAGCATAGAATCGAGCTGTTGCTTGCCGTCCACGTCCTCTGCTCCCTTGAGCAGACAATCCCACTTGCAATGTTTGACAGCGTCCTCGCCCTCTGCTACTACTGGGCTGCTGTCTATCTGACCCTCGTTGACTCAGCTGTTGCGTTACTTCAACATCTCTATTCGGGCAATTCAACTTGAAATGCCTGGTCTGACCACACAGATGGCATACCCTATCTTCAAACTGTGGCCTAGATGGCCCTATCACTGCCACAGAAGTTGTACTATGTGCCTTTGACGGTGAAGAAACATAACCTCTTCCCTAACTCGGAGACCATTGCGATGGTACACTGGAACCTCTCATCACAGAAGGTGCTGAAAACCTCGGCTTCTTGAAGACACCAAACCTCTGTCCCTGGAACTGAGCAGGCCTCTTCTTAGACATGGATTCTCTTTTCTCCCTTACTGACTGTTCGGTCCTCCGGACAGATTCCACAAACGTAGCAAACTGCTCTCTGTTCTCTAATGCGGAAACAGGTGTTGTCAGCTCAGCACTCAGACCCTTCTCAAAGCGTCTGATCCGCTCTTCATTTGTTGCTGCCATGTGAGGACAAAACCTCAACAGATCCATGAACTTGGCTTCATACTCGGTGATGTTCGTCGTTCCTTGGCGCAGGCTCTCAAATTGACTGATCTTATCATCCAAATACATCTTCGGAAAGTATCTGCTGACAAACTCGCGCCAGAAAACCTCCCAACCGATCACCTCACCAGGTCGCTTCTCCTCCTTGATGGTCCACCAGTGACCAGCACTACCCTTCAGAAGGTAGACGATGTGCTTTACTTTGTCTTCTACGGGGATGTAGAGGATCTGAAAAGCCTTCTCAAGACTTGTCAGCCATAGATCTGCATCCGCTGGATCATCCTTTCCAGCATAGTCCGAAGCTCCAACTCGGCGAAGCCGCTCAAAGGTCTTCCCAATACTTGATGTTTCACCATGGGGAGCTTGTGCTCTTAGCGGAGGCACTGGAAATCTTTCTACCATGAGATTCATCGTAGCCATCATATGCCCCATAAGCTATTGGTAGGCAGGGTGTTCAAGAATGGCTGGGTCAGGTTGGGGGACCTCAGGCACCCAATCTTCATGTGCCTGCCCTATAGCTCCATCAACGGATGCAGCATCGTTGTTCTCAGCAGCATGTTCTTCATGGTTTCTAGACATCTTGGCTTTTCTTCCACTAAGGGCAGAAGATGATTGTAAGAAAATCCATGAAACTCATAAGAAAAGACACGATCTAGTCCTAAATCCATGTAGACTCAGCGAACCTAGAGCTCTGATACCAAACTTGTGGCAACACATCCTGCTATCACACAGACACCGAGGTGTTACGCGAAAACGTGCGGAAATCACCATAACCACAGATTACCAAAAACACGGGTTAATTAAAACTGATTGTAGAAAGCGGAATAACTGAGAAACTATTACCTTTAGGTCCTCATCCTGCAAGGAAACAGGTTATATAAAAACATATACAAGATCTTGACATGTGTCCATAGCTTAGAAGATCAGTTGTCTTGCCATCACATGAGTTCATCACCCGTTATTACATATAGTACGGCCCACATCTGGCCAGCAGCAGGATATACAAAACATCATCGGCTATACATCGTGAAACAATGTCAAAACACCTCCAAGGACCTGAGAGTACAGGGATGACTCTAAGACTCTACTACAAAACGACCAACACAGCAGCATGTCCATCTCTTGCCTTCTACTGCTCTTCTTGCTACTTGGCCGCAACTCCGTGACCACCACCACATCTAGCTCGACCACCTAAAAAGGTTATAAACGAGAGGGGTGAGACACATAGTCCCAGCAAGAAATATAACTCCCCGCCAAAACCATAAAACCAAAGGAAGATTAAGGTAATAGCAGTAGATAACTGATAAAAGATATAACTAGAGCAGTCTATATAGCAAGGCTATTCACACCATCAGGTTTACCAGATGTACGGAAGGCATATAACCCAATATCTCTTTATGGAACATGATTGACAAGATATGATTTATAAGGTCTTACCACATAACATAAGGAATGTATAAGCAACTGCAAGTATAACAAGATTAACTACACAAGCAAGGCCTCAACCAATGTTCTGTGTTTTTCCTTATGCAGTAATTACTATTCGGCTGAATTACGTATTGTTATGCCCTGAGGAAGTGAGCTGTACCGCTCAGATCCAACCGAAGGCTGCGAAACCCGGATCTGATGCCATACAAGGTCAATGGAAGAGCCGGACTCCACGACCTCCCACCTCGTGGTCAGTGCACGAGCACAACACAAGCAGGACCGCAGTCTCATGCTTAAGTGGCCTCAGCCACAGGGTCAGGCTACCCTCTGCCTAGCCCCCCTTGGTACAGGTATCGGCGCTAGTGAAACTAAGCCACGGGCCTGTTCACTGTGCTCTGAGCCATTAACGCATTCATGCTCCCATATCACACATCCTGAGCCATGGGCCTGTTCACCATGCTCTTAACATATTGAGCTACGGGCCTGATTCCGCACTCTGGAGTCTACAACTGAAGTTGCACTCTTACCTCCTCATTTTAGGCTAGGAGCAACCTCGCATACTCAACAATATGCACTCCGGGTTAACCCGTAGGAGAACCCGTTTCACCATTACTAGCTCCTGACGGTGATGAATTTATGGCCAGGGAAACTACATGATATGTTCCACTATGATTAGTTAGTTCATTTTAAGTGGATTATTGAGGCAACCAAGTTGTAACATATGCATAACATAAATCTACATTAGTGTTACCACCATCATGTTATTCTGAGATCTCAATCCCTCATTACCAGAAACCACTGCCTCAAAAGGCATTCTCATCACTTGGGATATCAATCCCAGATCATCACCAGAGGATAACACCTCAACTAGCACTTTAGCCAAACTCAGGTCCTCAGACCAAAACACATTATGCATGTTATCTCATCATCAAGAGTAACCATCAAAGCAGTGTTACTCAAACATATATATATACCTCATAGCCCTTTACCTGGCTATGCATCTGTATGAAACACCTGCATGGTTAGTATGCACAATCATCATGGATTGACAAAGGAATCATATTATTCAATATAGGGTGACATTGATGCTCATATGCTTTATCATACATGCCTCAACCTGTGATCATAGACATAGGTCATATCATCATGGAAAGCATCTTATATGCTTATCATTTATTCCGCGTTATTTATATCATTCACGATGATCATAAACACATGGAATGTCATGTCAAGATACATAGATGTGATCTACTTTATCAAGCATATCAAGGGTCACCATTATAAACCAAACGTGATGCATAAATAAGAACTAGCATATCGGTTTCCAGAAGGAACAAAACCCTCACCAGAAGCATTCACTATCCTCACCAAAGGTAGTGTCGGGCAGGGCACTCTCCCCTATCGCCCAACACTACAAACACATAACGGTCAAGCAGACCAGCACATATCGGCCAAGCCTATCATCAAGGGTGTCGGGATACCTTAGGGTGTATCGTGCACCTAGATGTATCGTGCAGCATGCATCGTGCAACCACATGCATATCGGACTACCCAGGGCATAACGCCCATCAGCAGATCGTGCAGCTATGCCCAGGAGACATATCGTGCAACGGTGTGTTGTGCACCTCGGTGTCAGGCAACACAGTGTCGTGTAAAACAGGATTTAACGGCCCCAAAGAAAGCAACTCAACTGGGAAACAAGGAGCCTATCACTCAGCTAGCCTAGCCTGGACCTATCGGCCGACACACAGGGCAAAGACTGGTGTGACGCCCATCACAACACCACAGAACTAGCTAACAAACTCCACGCCTCAAAACACCACGACACCAAGCCATCACATAGGCTAAGTGTATCGGGCATGTTACTCATCAAGGTGTGATGCTCGATACACACACAAGGCAGGAACCAGGTGCAACGCCCGACACAGCCACAACATATCGTCCAAGGCTCTAGGTCAAGAGGGGTATCGGGCAACATCACCACTAACACCATATTGGCAAGGTGCAACCCTACAAGATCACCATCTACCTCAAGCACAAGGGCACCAAAACCCTAATGGATCAAGAAGATGGCTCAGCTCTCAACAACCAAGAGAGAGGGGTCTTGCCAAGCTTCTTAACACCAATTCGGGCAACACAAGGTTCAACCACAACCAAGGTCCACATCTACCACAAAGCTCACCTCTCGAATCCATGGTGAGAGAAGGGTGTTGCTCAAGCAAATAGAACACAAGCTCACGTCTCAACTTAAATGAGAGAGGAGTATTGCTCATATCACTAGAGTTCAAGCTCACTTCTCAAGACCAAAGGAGGGAGAGGGGTGTTGCTCAACAAGAAACCCTAGAACATGGATCGGCCAACAAGAAACAACTAAGCAAGAAACCAAACTAGCAACACACATAGCCGATATGGTCATAAGAAACATATAAGAACATAAAAGAAGGTAGTGTAGTTAGGGTTAGGAGTTATGTAACCCACCTTAAGCAAGCTCCAAGCTCCTAGCTCCAAGCACCACCAAGGAATAAGAGCAAGGCACTCTAGGGTTTGGCCACCACTAGAGGAAGAAGGAGACTCCAAGGCAAGGATCGACCACCAAGCTTGCAAAGGAAAGGGGGTGATGTCGTGCACCAAAGGAGAAGGGGACTAAGGAACTAAAGAGATCCTTAGCAAGAGAAAGGAAATGCATATATAGGAGGGGATGGAGGAGAAACCAAGGAAAGACAAGGCAAGGTGTCACCCACCTAGGGACACTTGTCCATGTGCAAAGCCACCACTCTAGCATGCCTTAAACACATGTCCAAGGCCATTGCCACATGCAAGCATCAAGCACCAAGTGTCCACTAGTGGTGACACAAATGAGGTCAAAGAGAGTCAAAGAGGTTCATGGGCGACACACCCCCACTCCACCATGGCTGACACACTCACACTGTGGCCGACACACACCCTGGATGACACACCTCAGGCTGACACAAGCATGGTCGACACTCCTAGGCTGACACACCACAGGCCGACACACCACATGCCGACACAGGGCACTCCTGCCCGACACAAGGTCCAAAGAGGCAAAGGCAATGCACCACAAGGCCCACTAAGGCTCAACCAAGCCCAAAGGAACACAAGCAACGAGCCCAACTCTTCCTCTCAACACTAGAGGAAGCAAAGAGAGGGAGGAACACCTCACAAGGTGACAAACTTTCCCACAAACCCTAGACTTGGGTTAATTGCAAGTAGCACCTCCAGCTCTCAACAAAGCACCAACAAACCCTAATCACCACTAAAGGTGATTAGCAAGCAGCTAAGCATCAGGGTTAAGCAAAGCAAACAGGATAAGCCCTAAACAGAGGTCAGGGTCCTTATAATAGGATTAGAGGGCCGAGATTGGTTGAAAAACAAGTAAAAGGATTAATTATTTGACAAGTTGTGAGGGGAGAATGTGGCTGGTCTGTGCTCATGTATTTGGGCCCAAGAGTTTGGCCCAAAACAAAGTAGAAGGCTAAAATTTGAGCCAGAAATAGGTTTAAATCAAGAAAAGTTTCAAATGTGCATATGTCTCTCATCCTAGACCAGATTTGAGAAAATTTTGGGGTATTAGAAACGTGAGAGGGACTACACTATCAAAATAGGTTAAGGGTAAGAAGAAACCCATATATTCTATAATGAGGGGATGAGAGTGGATGATGCATGATATATGTGAAACCTTGGTTTCATATCAAAATGAGTGTCACCGCTCGCCATGTGGACACAAGGCAAACTCAAAAAGTATCAAAACAACTCAACTCATAAAATTTATGGCATGAGTTAGAAATGACTGCAAAGATGAAATAGATAATACATGTATGATCAAAGAGAAAATTCCAGGTTATCACATTGAGGCTAGGTTTTATACAGGTTGAGTAATATGTACATAACACTCAGGGTATATATTCAAGTAAAAATTTCAACATGCACACCTACTATGAAAACTTCCTTATCCCTTTATGTTTTTGTGAAATCAAAATTGGGGGATCTTGTCCGTGACATTGTTCACCGTGTCAACTTCATATGTAGAAGAGAAATCTTAGGCAAGGTTGAAGCCACAAACTTCCTGTGTTGGAAAAACTTATCTTTACCAAATATTTTCCTTCTACAATTTTTAGGTTAGGAAATATGTGGGGTGAATGTTGCACGCTAGCCTTGTTTGGGGCATTTTAAAATGAATTTGATCAACCTTTAGTCCCAAACTATACACTTATGAAGTCACATGGAACAAATTGAGTGTGAGTGGAAACTTAAGCCCATGTAGGCCTTGCATGGGCATGTGGGTTTCATGGTTTTTTTAACCTTTATTAACATTTTCTTTGGTTTACAAAACACACACAAATATTCATCACTCACTCACTCTCTCACTCACACAACCTACTTCACCACATCACACCAACTTTGATTCAATATTTGCGTACATGTTGATCATTCCATTTTAAAATAAAGATATATTCTAGTTTAGTTTCTCAACATTTTGTTTTCTTGTCTAGAATCCCAATGGCACACGATTGTCCTTAGTTTTTTTCTATAATTAATTAAAATCATCCTTAACTATCATATTTGTTATCTTTGAAAGCCTTAGTTACTTTATGGTGCATAAGATATCTCTTTCTCTATCTGGCCAAGTACATACTGAATACCTTCTAAGCAATCACATAAATGATTACATGTTATAGGCATTGAGACACGACTAGTATCTTCTTGTTTATACTAAATAATGAATAAAATATGACTACCATTTGATAGGGGCCGCCACAACCTATGTTGGACATACCTTTTACTCAAATGTGTTTAACTACTCAATTGACTACATTTCTACTCATCCAAATGACATTCATGTTGGCTCAGGTAGAGTTATCAACCATCATATCTATTCCCATAAGTTTATTTGATTTATCATGAATCACTTTGACAAACCCAACATTTTTATGTTATTGGAACCAAATGTATTTTATATGTGAAAGAAAATTACTAAAGTGGAAGTCCTTTTGAATGACCTTCCTTTAGTTTTAAATGAATCATTTTCTACATTGGCAATATATCAAGACTCACAGATACCCACCACTCTGAAAATATTGTTCTCATTTGTCATGTCTGACTCTCGCTATTTGTCTATTTTGAGCTCAACCTTGAGTATTCTTCTATTTTACATTTATGATACAATAGAGATTTTCTTTACTATTTTCTTTTGTGACATATAAGGGCCAATATCAACTTGACTCCAACTTCTTTTTAGAATCAAAAGGTATAACCTGAGGTTCCAATGTGATTGAATCTTGGAGGCACTCCACATACTAGTTTGTGCACATACAAAACAAATTTATCTTCATGATAATGATTGTTTTTTACCACCAAGTTCATCTTAAACTCAACTATACAATGCTATTTTTATTTTGATCAGAATTTATTACTTCCTCTTAGGTTTATCAACTATAAATATCTAAAAAGTAAATAACAACAACTCATTTTTGACACATTCTCATTAGTTACCCGCACCTACCTAATTAATCGTTTTTGATCTAATTGCCTTTCCTCTTTTCACACAACCCAAGAAATAGTATACTATTGGTACAAATCTACGCATATCCCTTGCAACCCATACTCCACAGGACAACTCCACATATCTCCTTCTCTATTTGGTCAAGTACATATCAGATACCTTCACTACTACAGAAATGGCTTATAACGTCACATTTACAGGCGTCAGTTGTATACAAGAAATGGATGCCTAAACCCTACAGCGTCGGTTGAATACAAAAACTGACATCTATCTGTGAAGAGAGGCCAGACACGGGTATCACTTTTAATTTAGCGTCGGTTCCTTAATAAGCAACCGACGCCTAAAATTGACCACCAAATCTAAATTTTCCAATGGGAAAAAATTACCTCCAAAAATTAACATACGACATCGGTTATTAACTAATTAACCGATGACTAAAGATTTTTCGTGAGACAGAAATTGGGTACATTGTTATCGTCGGTTTTCTTGCAATAACCGACGTTGATGTGTTTTCGCGCGCTGTCCCCGTGAAAATTTTCACCCCTCTTTGACGTCGGTTTTTTACGGCAGCCGACGCTGATTGTTTTTAGTGTCGGCTGTTTTGAATAACTGATGCCTATTGTTAACTTAATACACCCGTGTGAGTCAAGCTCTTCCCCTTTCTATATTTCATTCCCGATTGTGAGAGCTATGGTCTGCCGATTCCCTGCTCCGCCACTGTTGCTCACTGCCACTTTCGCCATGCCTGTCGCCACTCGCCTGCTCGCTACTCACCGCCGCCGCTCTGGCCGCCACTCGCCTGCTTACTACTCACCTCCACCGCTCCAATCGCCGTTGGACACCTGCTGCTCGCCATCGCCACTCCGGCCACCGTTGGACACCTACTGCTCGTCGTCGCTGATTGACACCTACTCACTTCTCGCCGCCACCGCTGCCGCTCGACACAGGTACCCTCTTCCTCCTCTTCTTCTGCCTACAAGAGAGTATAATGAATATGGCTATGTTTCTTTCATTAAACCTAGTTGTCGAGCAAGAGGGGCAAATGGAGGAAGCAAACAACAGTACATTAGGGTTCTAATCTACCCTTTTGTCCTATATTTGATGCTAATTGTGTGTATATGTTGAGTTTGGGACTTTAGTGATGGACTTTGTCCTAAGTTGATATTTTTTAATTTAATATGAACTCTAGTCTCATCTATCCATGTTGCCTGTAGTTTATAACGTTGCATTGTGAATTATTGCATGTTTGAAACTATTGAATTCTTGATTTATTATTTAATAATGCTATATAGATTAGGTACTTATCAAGTCTATTAAAATCCTATAGTAGAGACATATGTATATGAAATTAGAGCATCAATAAATCATCAATGAAACCTAGATGTGTGGGGTGATGGGTTCATGATATATAAGTAATGAGACCTCAATTCAATGGGGAACTTTATCCTTGTGATTTACATACTCTAACAAGATCTGGAATGTGTTTGACCCTTGATATATTATCCAAATTGTGAGTGATGCAATGTAAGTGAGCAAATACATGTAGTGGTGGTGAAATCTTATGTCTATGTTCTTTTATAATTCTTTTATCTTATTTTTAATTTTTGCTTTTATTTTATTTACTTCCTTACATAACTTAGTTATATTAAAAGATACTCAACTCGATCCAAACTTGTTAATCACTTTTTCTTAATTGGACTAAAATCCAAATTGGCCTTAAGAAAAAATGTCCTTAGGTTCGATCCTAAAAATTTAATGTGATCAGGCCCGCCTACTTATGAGTGGTGTTATATTTTGTTGGCCTAGAAACCCATCCAAGATTTACTCATTAGGAGTAAATCTTGGATATCCCCAGTTTGGAACTATTCTTGAACATCTAATCTCACTTAGGATGTAAGTGTATAATGTGTATTTAGTTTTCAAGAAAATTTCAGTAGCACTTCCCCGTTTGTTCTCTAAGTACATATGTACTTGGAGAACATCGGGGAAATGCTGCTGAAATTTTTTTGAAAACCCAATACACATTATACACTTACTAGTGAGATTAGGTGTTCAAGAATGGGATAGGTGGTACACATTTATTATATATAAGACCTTAAACCCTAAAGTTTTAACCATAAACCCTAATCTTTTAACCCTAGACCCTAATCTTGTTCTAATATATACTTATTTTCTCTTTGATCATAGAATGGATAGATCATGGATGTCCATTCCAAATCGTTGCACCCCAGAGTTTATTTGTGGTCTTGATCAGTTTATTAGATTTGTCGAGGAACATAGGAAACAACATGGAGATAGGTTCTACTGTCCATGTAGGCATTGCGGTAACAACTTGAAAGTCATCACTGGTGACAAAATCAAAAGTCATGTCATGTGCAATGATATTGTACAAGGCTATACAGAATGGAACTGGCATGGAGAGATTTCAAACCTAAAATCAGTGGATTTCGATAGTAGTGCTTGTGTGGAAGAAGAAATTGCCTCTGATGACGTAGATGTGAACGAACCAGTTCCAGTAGACATTGTTGATGTGATGCTGGATAGTTATGGGATAGAGCACACTGATCCACCTCCCATGTTTAGAAACATTGTGCATGATGCTGAGATACCACTATACATAGGTTGTAAGTTTACGAAGCTTAACACTGTGTTGAGATTGTATAAGCTGAAAGCTAACAATAGATGGAGCGACAAAATCTTCACGTCATTGTTGTCTTTGTTGAAAGAAATTCTTCCTGAAGGAAACGAGCTGTCAATCTCAACATACCGGTTAAAGAAATTATTGTGCCCAATGGAAATGGAGGCCAAGAAGATACACGCATGCCCAAATGATTGTGTATAATTTCAAAAGGACTATGTAATGACCCCGTCTCCCGGTAACCCCCACTTAAGGGAGACCAAGAGATCAGAGCCATTATCTAATAACCCAGATCAAAGGTTTGACAAATAATCAATAACAATTACTAGATTTTACCAACTAAATTGGAAACTGGTATAAAATAAAACTTTGCATACATTTTCAAAACTGGGATATCTACATCTATCTGTATCAGGAGTCTACTCGAACTAATCCTCCTTTTTACTTTAACTCTTAATTAATTTCACGTATGCCACTTTATTGTTTGTCCTTTTCAAGCTTGTACCTAAAACGCCGACAAACAAAACATCAGTCAGCATATCGGAATATACCGGTAGGTGGGGACAACCAAAAGTTTGCACATATGGATAACAATCTAATTATCACAATCAAGTTAATTAACAAGCTAATTTACACTTTTTAGTATGCCATTCTCCACTGCTTTTGCCCTAACCCTGGAATACCCACCTTAGGGTTTCTTTTGCCAATGACTTAAGGCCACCTTCTCAATCCCGAGCTTGGTGCCTGGGGGTCACCACTCATGGTTCCCACTAGTCATGCAATATCATAGGCCACCTTCTCATTCCCGAGCTTAGTGCCTGGGGTCACCACTCATGGTGCCCATTGGTCTACCCATCTGGGCCTGAACTTTGGCATCATCCATCAGGGTGGCATGTAGGTGCGAGAATACATACTTCTATTATTAATGTGATAATCATAGTGACTTTATGATTTGCAAGTATGAACATCCAAACTGATAATTTGCATTCAATGCGATTAACCATATGGAAAATCCTCGGGAAACTAAGGCGGTTATTCATAATTAACCACATACCTGATCCAGAGCAACTTGATTGTCCAAGAAATAAGGATAAAGAACAAGCAACAAGCAATCAACAATATCCTGAAATTAATGCATGGGATCCAAGTGTTATAGTTTATCCAGAACATTCTAAATCTAGACTTGGATTCCACCTTAGGCTTTCTAGACCACTTTAGGGTTTTATTAGGGTTTTGCCTCCATAATGCTTTTATCATATTTAATGCTCTCTTAGTTCATAAACCCTAATTTCAACATCATAAGCCCAATTAAAGTCGATTATTTCTCTTTTATACCAAAACTACCATTTTTATCCTTTTAAGTTATTTCAAGGTCAATATACTCAATTATCACCTATAGTTTCTTTTGAATTAACAACTCATAATTCATTATGGTCTAATTCACATATGAACGTTATTTATCATTAATTCTACCTTTTATCCACTAGGAAACCCTAATTTCCACATTAAGGGTATTTATCCACAAATTAGGAACTTTAATGTTCGAAATAGCTTATAACCATGAAAACCCAGTTCTATACATGAAATCGAATAATTAAAACCATTAGTAGTCCTAATTACCAACATTAGGGTTTCAAGGACCATTAAAGCCTATTTATGCACATAAACTCTAAATTAAATGGATTACGTGCAAAGTTCATCCTTTTCAATCTTAATGTACCTTTTTACAATTAATAGGTTAATATCAACTTTAATCACCCATAAACTCTACTAATTTCATTATTCATCTCAAAGTAGAGTTTCTTAATCTTTAATTCATCAAAGTTGATAACTTACACTACTTTTTGAATTTCAAAAGGAATTGGCTTCTAAACATATTTTTATTGAATTCCTCTCATTTTTCTAAGCAAAATGCATATATTATTCGTATTCATCTGAGCTACCAATTATTAGATATAATTTTTGCAATAAATAACTTACTTTGGCCAATCAGAGGGTGCCATGTGTCCATTCCCATGCAACGTTGGCGTGGCTTGGTTTGGGAAATATTTCTAAAATGTCCGAATTACCCTTGGGTAAGTTACAGCATCTTCAGCCCACGGAGGGGCAAACCCATCCAACCGGCTCTGCCTTCATCTTCCTCGCGATCTCCCTACCGTGGACGCCCTAGCTACGACCAGCGCGTCTTCCCTTCTTCTTCCTAGACTCGCGGGCCACCAAGGAGGAGTCCCTCATCTCTGACGGCTTCCCTCTGCTTCCAGCCATGAGGTCTTACCACCCAGGCACAGAGGATCGCTGCCTCCCTAGCCTTTAGGGAGCGCCACCTGGAGGGAGATGCTCTCCCTTGGCTGAGCGGTAGTTTGTAGACCATGGCTCCACACGGGATCTTAGGTGCCAAACAACCACCTTGACGGCACCCTAGACCATGAGTCAGCATCCGTGCAGATGCCCTCTCATGGAAGACGGAAGAAGGAGAAGAAAGGTTAGTTTCTAAGGGATCACCACCCAGGGTTATTGCTCTATTCAGGTTTTGCGCATCCCATAGTCAGAAGATATTCTCATGGAGCTACACTCAATCTCCGCCAGGTCAAGGGATCATTAAAGGCACCACCGATCAAACCATAACATCAAGATGGAAGAGGGATAACTGGATATTGAGGTGTCCGGAGAGAGACGTAGGGGAGAGGGCAGGCAATCTCTGAATCACGCATTATGCAGACTTTTATATATATATATATATATATATATATATATATATATATATATATATATATATATATATATATATATATATATATATATATATATATATATATATATATATATATATATATATATATATACCTATTCTTGTCTTTCTTTTCCAAGCACTATGAAACCTCCCTCTTTCATACCTTGGGTTGGGTGTCCTTAACGTATAAGGAAAGAAACGATCAAATGTATATCTAAATATGGATTTCGTTGAGATAATCCAATACACAATACTTGTCGTCCAAGCAATTAGTTAATTACCATTATCATATGAGAGTTCTTTTTATGTGAAAGGTATTTCCAAAACGCCAACAATACATATCCATTAAAAGATATTTCTTTTTGATAATACCAAAAGTCATTAATTTATATAACACATTATCCTTATATTTTGCAATTTTGGTATTTTCTCTTTCTTTCCTCTTTATTGGGACTCCTTGGATCCCAAGAAACTCCATTATTTCGAAATTCCTTTTCAAGGATACTTATTATCCTTCTAGATGCGTCTATATGCATTATTTCTCATTATCACGTTTATTTCTTATTAAAATATCTCTTTTTGAGGATTTCTCTTTATTTCTCCTTTATTTTCCTCATTTGTATTCCATTTAACATTAGAAATCCTTTGAATACGAAAATCCAGAAAGGATAACTCAATTATACCTCATTTCACTTGTTTTCCACATTTTACCATTATTTTCAATTTCTTTCTTAATAAAGAAATACTTAATTGATCCTTTCTTTTCTTATTGTACTTTCTATGCAACTTTGGACTCCTTGGAACCCAAGGAACCCAAGAGGCACGAAATCCCTCTTTGGATTTTCCTTCTAGAGGTTTCCACATTTTTCTTTTCTTAAAAATTCAATTATTCATTTACTAATGAATTTCCTTGTTATTGGGCCCAATAGCCAATAAAGCCCACAACACAATCATCAAGGATATTGTAAACGAAACTCATTTATTCAAAACAAATTATATCATTATTTGTTCCAATTTTTTTAATATGAGAAATTACATGTCTCACCAAAAGAACCCAAAACTGTGGTTGTAACATCCTTCCCCTCTTATAGGAATTTTGTCCTCAAAATTCCATCAAGCAAACAAGTAGTTCAGGATAAGCCTTTCATACGTCTATCAGGGCTCTCATGTGGCTTCACCCTTTCCATGGTGCTTCCCAAGAACCTTCATCATCTCATATTCTTCCATCTGAGTTCTTTCTTACCTTGGTATATCATACCCTCATAGGTGACTCAGGACATTTCAGCCTCTCAAAAGCTGAATAGGTTCAGGGCTCAGCACATGGCTTGGTTACCTCACACAGTGCTCTAGATTGGACTCATGGAACACATCATTCATCATGTTATCCTGAGGGGTAAGGTTAAACCTAACCATCTACACCAATCCATCTCCAATGGACCCATATATCAGGGACTCAGCTTTCTCAGCTGTAGCTTATACGGGTCGGATTTTCACATCACATACTTTCCTACAGTGAATTGCATGTCAGTCTGCTTTGCATCAGCTCACGACTCATGTCGTCTTCGGTCTCTCTCTCTCAACCATTGCACGATTAAAGTGACTTCATCTGCACACATTGTGGTTCTTTTCTAACCTTCACGAGGCCTCCTTCACCAACATCATTTTAATGAAGTGGTGACCGACACAACCTCCCTATAGAACTTCTTACATCCCGATAAAGGCTATGGTGGTTAACATCACATCTTAAGAACTGTCTCTTTGTATCACTCTGAACAAGCACACTTGCTCTCATCATACCCTCTAGTCTGGATCACACTAACCATTAGTTAGGGGTGATAAACTATATTATCATCGAGTTCTTCATGTATCTACTTCCACCTCATGGAAGTGAACCTTTAGGTCATACTCAAGAACTTTTGAACTTGCATCATGGTGTAGTTGAACCATCTTTCTCTCTTAAGTAGTTCAACTGAATCTATCCCTTGACAGGATTCTTTCTATCTCATGTCATCTAGGTAAGGAGACCCACCATAACCCATATTGCATCTTGACCTTCCTTGGTCCAAGGGAAACTTACCACAATATCCATAGTGGTGAACTCCCATTCCCTCTTGGGAACTCTCTTTATCCTTCATGTTAATGTACTGGGTTACTGGTGTTCGTCCTTCACCTCTTGTTATGCATGGCAACATACCACATGTAACTTCATCTTAGGTATCCAAAGTACTGATGTCACTTATTATCTTTGTAGTACCACGGTGTATGATGAACTTAAAATCATGATCTCTTGTATGTCACGATTCTTCAAGGTTGATTCCTCAGAAACCCTAAACCACTCTAGTCGGGGTTTCATCACCTTCCTCTTCATAGGAGTGTATCTAAGGCTCTACAACCATTCTTTTACTGCATCAAGGCCTAGGCTGGCTAACCAAACCACCGCAAACTTGATCAATCATTATCTGTGTGTTAACCAAACTTTCCTCCTTTCTAAACTTAGGGTTAGCCTAACAACCTCTTCTAGCCTCTAGCCAAACTAGGAAGCTACATCTCAACCAGAGCATCTATTACCACTTCACATCCTTAGGTGTTAGGTAATGTTGAAGACATACACCTCCATGTATTCCACTTATTATCTCATCTCATCTCTAAGTCTATCTTCATCGAGAAAACTCTAAGCTCATCCTCTTGGTTTTTGAATTCAACCTTGTATGACTCATAGTTCATGATAAAAACATCCTCATAAGATGACTACATTATCCCTTTTATTATTTGCAAACCATCCATGTATCATTCACCTCACCAAGGTATGTTATCATCTCTGTCTTCATACCTCGTAGCAACGTTCCAACTCGCATCATCTTTTATCCTTGGTGTATGGCATTGACCGGCCTAAATCGCACGTCCTAAAATTGGAGGCGGATTTAAGGTAGTCGAGCTTTTACATTTATAACCCGAAACCTTCTAGGCCCCCACAACTTTGTTTACGGGGTCAAAGTGGATATACATGGTCAAACACAGGGACAAGGGTGGTAGTGTTGAGAATGCAGAATCGACACACTACACTCCGGCAAGGATAAGAGATGATAAAATTCCCAAAAGGGAACAGCAGACAAGATTGATAAAACAAAAGAAAACCCTATCTCCAAATGGAGCTACAAGAAAGATTAAGGGTTTAGGCATTTATCAGTTTTTAGGGGTTTTCATGCGACAGAAACAGAGAGATAATACTAAAGCTAAGGCAAGGTACAAAGGAGGAAAACTTCGGTAAAACAAGCAGCAGCAGGAACATCTTGTACCCCTCCTCTCAGAGCGGGTACCTCTAACCACGCATCAACACTCCTCTCGAGGTTGCTGGACTTAAATTAGAGTGGAAAGGTTACTAAAGCAACTCCGATTCTGGGCACTCTCATACTCCATAGTCGGACCAAACACTAGAGCCACAACACCTCTCTCGAGGCTGTTGCAACGAGACAACATGATTCGGTAGCTAATCGAAACGCGATCCAAACATACAAGCTAGATTTCAGATGTTAAACATAGCAATCATCCAACAAAGGTACCAAACATAGAGCAGCAGATAATTAAACTCTTCTATTTCCATAAACAAATAAAGGTCTAATTACATAGCAGAAGTAAAAGAAATAATTTACTGAAATAAAGATAGATGTCGCCTTCTTGATATAGAATGGCAACAGACTACAGCAGGCCCTCCAGCCCGATACCGGGTAGGAGCCTAACCCGATACAACTGTGTCGGGCGGCACACCCTCTCAGGCGACACGCCGTGATGGGCGGATTACATCATGTGAGGACCCTTGCCCGATACGCTCATGTCGGGCGGCACCCTCTCGGGGGACACACTGTGACGGGCGATGCGTATCGGGGTTCGGTATCGTGCGGGTCTAGAGTGATGCCTCTAGTATCGGTCACTTATGTCAGGGATCCATGTCAGCCGGTATCGGCTTGCAGTGTTGCCCGGGACGACCCTAAGTGAACCATTCACCTCCCTCTCGGGATGGGGAAGGGCTCACCTAGAATCTCCCGACACAAGCACTGAGGCACGATACACTCGCTCTTTGCAGCTTTCCTGAGGTGACTTGCGTAGGGTTCCGACCTATCTTTTCGACTTCCTGTAGTTGCTATTTATAGGCAGTGGTTGGGGGAAGTCATGGTTCTCAGGGTGCCACGTGTCCTCCTTATCATCGCAGAGTCGGTGGATGGCCGATATCGGTATTGCCCGACACAAGGATGTCGGCTGTCGGTCACATCACGAGCGGCGCCTGCCGGTGGGCAGCCTGTATCGCGCGACAAGCTTTAGTTGTCGTGGCGAGATCGGCTCCCTATCGGGTAAAAGACGTGTCGCCCGCTAGTTCCTTTCTGTGCGGCATCCCCATGTCGTGCGTCGGTGTGTTGCGCTACCCTGTCAGGAAGTGAGCGTATCGGCCATCTGGAAGGCCGATGCAGGTGGAACTTGTTTGTGGGCCGGGACGGCCTTATTGATGATATATGTATCAAAAACTGAGGAAAAACTCTACAAAAGATGGAAATATTGAATTAAGAGTGCCGTTTGGCCAAGTATTGCAAAAGTACATATAAAAAGAGAGGAAAACAGTTAAAAGGGCAGTTTTGATAACAAAATAAGGGTCAAAAACATCACAAAAATTGGTGTTATCAACTCCCCCAAACTTAGCATTTTGATTGTCCTCAATTAATATTTAAATTTTATTTTGTGATGCTTCTTCTTGCTCGGTATAGTTTTCAGTTCAAGAGGTAAAACAAGAATCGCGATGCCTTTAGAGATAATGCTGCCCCACTACGAATAAAAGACCTTGCGTTTCCTGCCTTATTATTTTAGTAAAAAAAAATTATACAGCTTCAGTGAGGCTTTGGTGTATGATTCCGAAGTTAGCTTTCACACCAAACAGCTTTAGGGGTAGAAAGTTGTGTATAGGGTAGGCTAAGGCTTTTTGGGGGTTTTCTTGTTTCCCATCAGTCCATCCAGGTAAGGGTCCGTTAGCGGGCAAGTGGTCCCTGCAGTCCAAGCCAGTTGGCTTTAGAGCAGTGATTTCACATCCTACGTACCACTGCCCCGAATCTACCATGCCTAAAGATGGGTACTTTTGGACGACAAGTGTGTATATATTTTTTTCTTTTTCTTTTATTGGGCACAACTCTCATGCTTTTATTCACCCTCATAAGGCTGCTTTCTCTTTTTGAGATTTTTGTTGGGTAAGCAGAAACAAAAGGATTTTTGCTGTTTGGGCAGCTTTTTCCTTCTACATACTCGTCTCTTAGCTGTTGCGAGATTATTATTATTATTATTATTATATATTTTTTTTCGAAATTTTTGGCGCGGAAAAACGTAGTGTTTTGTTGTTTGAAGTAGCATTATCAGAAAGATATAACAAAACTTGCATCTCATTAGGCACATAGAAAACAAACTTGGCAAGAAGTCGCATCAGGTTTTTACTAATATAGCAACTTTGTATATATGTAGGGAGACAAAATAAGCAGAATTTTTTGAAATTTTTATATGAGCATGGCATTTTATACGAGCATGGGTATATACACATGATATAGGAGAAGAATGAAATGACACAAAGGGTGGAGGTGAAGAAGAAAATTTTTATACCTCCCGCACTGGTACATGGATACCCCCCCCCAAACTTACTCCACTCTCTATCCCAGAGTAGTGAAGAGGACAGGGTGAGGTCATGTTAGGCCAGTGAAGGTTAGTTGGTGGTTGCGCTTGTGTCTTGGAGAAGCTGCAATACATTCTCCTTATTTGCAGTCTCCATTTTCTTTCTCAACTGGGTGCAGCTGGAACAAGTGCAAATCTCTCAAGAAGGAAGCGCAAGGCCCGTGTAGATTATGACAATGATAACTAGCCTATCGTAGACAGAGAGCTCTTGAAAACACTTTTGGATACTATATAAGAAGAAGATGCCCTCCCCATGATGAAGGTGGCTTCATGGTAGATGGAATCGAAATGTCCACATTCAATCCAGGGGCTACCGGATAAAGACTTCCACTATCTTTTGGAGATGGTCCTAAACCACCGCAGAAGACTGACTATGATAAGGAGATGGACTTCTTTTGACGACCCATCTGTCTCGGGATTCTGACGTTTCTGTCTGACAGTTGTTGCTTTAGCTGTGGCCGCAGTGTGTTTGTCAATTCGACCGGAGGTTTGTTTTGTATGAGCCATACCTGTTATCAAGTTCATTGATCATTTAAATGTTAGGTAGGAAAACTGATATCTCGATAAAACTTGTCTCGATGTAAATCTCGGGTATCGTTCATCAAAAGAAAATCTGAGGCGATACAAGATTGGACGATACGGGGAGAACCGCGCGGCACAACACGCTGCCTGACGCGGGTCTGTTGGGCGATAAGATCGCACGAAGCAACTGCCCGATAGGACGTCACGATGGAAAAACGTGTCGCCCGATATGGTGCATCGGGCAAGCATGATCGGCCGACGTGTCGTGCTTCATACGTGTCGGGCGATACAAGAAAAATCAACAAAGCTCATCAACCCGATACGCCGCGCGCGACATGAAACCCATGTCGGGCAAACAGCCTGTCGGGCTATACCTTTACTCTTTGAAGCACTTGCCCGACACGAGGGCGAAGGCGAGCTACCCGACATGCAAGCAAAAAGGGGATTACTGCATGATGTGGGTGGCTGGAAGAGTAAGTGCAGTACCCAGACACGATAAACCCTCCATACTATATATAGCAATCTCAATTGGGGGTAAAACGGGCAGTTCTGGGGCGCGCGTCGGCCGTGGAGACATGCCATTCCCGAGACGAATGGTCCCATCGGTCTAATTAAGGGCAATTACTCACATGCACGATATGGGTGCACACCGCCTAGGAATGCCATCTGTCGTGGCCCTTGCGGTGCCCGAGAAACTATAGCCCGATACAAACGGTCCTGCGCGCCAGCTGAGCTGCTGCCCGATACGATTGATAAAAAGGAGAAATAAGCAGCCAAAACTAAAAAAAGCGATTGACGGGCAAAACATCATCAGCTTAGGATCGAGTCCCCGACCTCAGACACTATTACTCCTCAATGCTTCGTAAAATATAACGGTGGCCCTTAAAATAGAAGAGTCAGTACGCTCAGCGCGTGCACTGACTCGGGCCTTATTACAGTCTGTAATGTTTGTTTTATAAGGAAGAAGAAAAACTCTAGGGAAAACTCAGGCTGCCTCCTCAGGAGCGCTGAAGTTTGCGTCGCCAGCTCGACCGGTGTAGGTTCATCATGTTCAGCCTTCGACAGTACCCATATCCTGCAGGTTAATCTCTGCTCTCCCTACAAAAGCTTCATCCTCATAGTACCTCTTTACTCTGTGCCCATTTACTTGAAAGACTTTGGCCGGATTGTCTTTGTCATAAAGCTCCATCATTCCTGATGGGTATATCTTCGATACCATGAACGGTCCCGATCATCTCGTTTGTAGCTTCCCAGGAAAAAGATGAATGGAGGACTTGAATAATAAAACTTTATCCCCTTCGCTTACATATTTTCTCCTTAGGTGGGCATCATGCCACACCTTCGTCCTTTGTTTGTAGATTTCTACATTCTCATAGGCATTCATCCTCAACTCTTCAAGCTCTTGAAGCTGCAAAAATCTCTTTTATCCTCCTTTCTCAAGGTCCATGTTTAAGAATTTGATTGCCCAAAGGGCCTTATGTTCCACTTCCAGAGGTAGGTGGCAGGATTTTCCGTAGATCAGCTTGTAGGGGGTGGTTCCAATGGGCATTTTGTAGGCAGTCCTGTAGGCCCAAAGTGCGTCGTCAAGCGTCATAGACCAGTCCTTCCTTGTTCGGCTGACAGTTTTTTCCAGGATCTGCTTAATTTGTCTGTTTGAAACCTCTACCTGCCCTAAGGTCTGTGGGTGGTAGGGTGTAGAGATCTTTTGCTTGACTCCATACTTACGTAGGAGTGCTTCGAACTGTCTCTCTCCGAAGTGCAACCCGCCGTCGCTTATTACAGTGTGTGGTACACCAAACCGAGGAAAGATCGTCTTCTCGAATAGCTTGATTACTGACTTGGCGTCGCATGTTTGGGTTGCTACGGCTTCTACCCACTTCGATACATAGTCTACTGCCACTAGTATGTATTGATACCCCCTGGATGGAGGAAACGGCCCCATGTAATCAATCCCCCACACGTCGAAGATTTCTACTTCAATCCAATTTGCCATCGACATTTCATTCCTCCGCCCTATATTCCCCGTTGACTGGCACTCTTTGCAGACTTTTACAAATTGTGCAGCATCTTTGAATAAAGAGGATCACTAGAAACCTGATTGTAACACTTTTGCAGCAGTTCTTTCGCTACCCAGGTGTCCACCGTAGGGGAAGGCGTGGAACTCTCTCAGAATGTTCGCGGTTTCTTCCTCTGGGATGCACCTCCTGTATAAATTGTCAGCGCATCTTCTGAAAAGGAGAGGATCATCCCAATAGTAATTTTTAACATCCGCGAACAGCTTCTTTTTCTGATTATAAGTGATGTCAGGAGGAAGTTCTCTACAAGCAAGATAGTTGCAGATATCTGCAAACCAGGGTAAGTCTTCTTCTTTTGCTTCATCCAACATAAGAGCCTCATCGGCATAGGCGTCATCGATGGGTAGTCCTCCCTGTCCTTCAGCTACGATCTTTGATAGGTGATCAGCGACCACATTTTCTGCTCCCTTCTTATCGATAATTTCATGGTCGAACTCTTGAAGCAATAAGGCCCACCTCAACAGTCTGGGTTTTGTGTCTTTCTTTTGCATTGGATATTTTATGGCCCCATGATCTGTATATACCTTGACCTTTGCTCTAATGAGGTACGACCTGAACTTATCAAATGCGAAGACGATCGCGAGCATCTCTTTTTCTGTGGTTGTATAATTTACCTGAGCTTCGTCCAACGTGCGACTAGCGTAGCAGATCACATGGTGCTTTTTATCTTTCTTCTGCCCCAGGACCGCTCCTACTGCATAGTCGCTAGCGTCGCACATCAGCTCGAATGGTGAATCCCAATCTGGCGCTTGGAGGATGGATGGTGATACTAAAACATTCTTCAAAGCCTGAAAAGCATTGAGACAGTCATCAGAGAAAACAAATTCAGCATCCTTTACCAGAAGATTGGATAATGGTTTTGAAATCTTCGAGAAGACCTTTATGAATCTTCGGTAGTATCCGGTACCCGAGGAAGCTCCTCACTCCCGTCACGGACTTCGGTGGAGGAAGCTTAGATATTGCTTCAACTTTGCTTGTGTCCACCTCGATGCCACGCCTTGAGATCTTATGCCCCAGAACGATGCCCTCTCGTACCATAAAATGACACTTTTCCCAGTTTAAAACCAGGTTGTTCTCCTCGCATCTTTGCAGAACCAAGGACAGATTCTTCAGGCAGGTATCGAAGTCCTTTCCATAGACTGAAAAATCATCCAAGAAAACTTCTACGATATCTTCTAGAAAATCTAAAAACATTGATATCATGCATCTTTGGAATGTGGCGGGAGCATTGCAGAGTATGAAGGGCATCCTTCTGAAAGCATAAGTGTCGTAGAGGCAGGTGAATGTTGTTTTCTCCTGGTCGTTGGGCAGGATGGGTACCTGATAAAATCCTAAAAATCCATCAAGGAAATAGAAAAAGTTATGACGCGCTAATCTTTCAAGAACCTGGTCAATAAAAGGCAGCGGAAAATGATCCTTTTTGTAGCCTAGTTTAGCTTTCTTTAATCGATGCACATTCTTCATCCGGTGACAGTCCTAACCACCACCTCGTCGCCCTTTTCTCCTTTTACCACTGTCATCCCGCCCTTTTTGGGTACTACGTGGATCAGACTCACCCAGTTACTATCGTTGATTGGGTAAATGATCCCCGCATCCCTTAGCTTGATTACCTCTTTCTTGACGACTTCCTTGAGCATCTAATTCAACTTCCTCTGGGGTTGAGCCAAAGGCTTGGCGGATTCTTCCAAATTGATGTGATGCATGCATATGTCGGGGCTAAGGCCTTTGATGTCCTCCACTGAAAATCCTATAGCCCCTCGGTGGAGTCTCAACTCCTCAAGAAGTTGGTCCAGCCGGTTTCTTGAAAGATTGGTGTTGACGATGATAGGGTTTCTCTCTTCTTTATCTAAGAATTCATATTTTAGACCTTCAGGCAATGGTTTCAACTCAGGCTTTGCTCTGGATGCCTTCCCTTGAGGCTCTCCCTCGAGAGAGGCATACTTCACATACTCCACCACCTCATCCTCTTCGTGCAGATCTTCGTCAGACATGTCAAAAAGGACGAGATACTTCGCAACTTCTGGATTTTCGAAGTCGAAATCCTGACAGCTTATATAGCCCTCGCAAGGGGGTCCACTATCCGGATGTCCTCTTCTATCTCCTCACAGATTTTATCGTAGCTGTCCGCAAAGCATGCAGATTTTGACAGGGAAGGACCTTTCATTGCCTCCTTCAGCTTGAAGTCTAGGTGGTCGTTTCTGACCCTCAGCGTGATAGTCCCCTCAGAGACATCGATCAACGCCCTTCCTGTTTCTAGGAAGGGACGTCCAAAGATGATCAAGTAGCGGGGGTCATCCACTGTGTCAATGATGACTATGTCGCAAGGAATGAAGAAATTACCGACCCTGATCAGCACATCTTCAACAACGTCGACTGGTCTTTTAAAGGTATGGTCTGCTAGTTCAATCCTCATATTGGTTCGAACCATGTCGGTTAAACCCAACCTTTATGCGAAGCTCAGGGGCATGAGGCTGATGCTTGCCCCTAAGTTAGCAAGACCTTTTCGCTCGACGTTGTCCCCGATGGCAAACGGGATCGTAAAAGCTCCAGGGTCTCTGCTTTTATTTGGCAGGTCAGGCTTTACGAAAGTTGAGGAAGCAGATGCTAGGTGCACAGTCTCAACCCTTCCTCCTCTTCTTTTCTTCGTGATAAGATCCTTGAGGAACTTGGCATAGGTCGGCATCTCTTCCAAGGCTTCAAGAAAGGGAACATCAAGATGCAGTTTCCTGATCGATTCCATGAACCTTTCGTGATGCTTTTTCAGATTTTCCTTTATCAGTTTATATGGAAAAGGTAGCATGGGAGCATAAGGGTTCCTCCCACCATGTAGCTCATCGGAAGACTTCTGTGCAGGCTCTCGAGCTTCTGCTTGTCTACCTTCATCCTATGCTAGAATTGCATCCTCAGGCCTTGGCTCAGGCTCTGGTCTGGCTTTATCAGTGCACTCCACCGTCTTCCCAGATCTTAGTACTGCCATTCTAGTAGTTTCAGGGTAAGAGAGTGTATTTCATGCAGGGTCCTTCATCAGAGCGGCCATCTGGGCCAACCGACGATCGACCTCGTGCTGGCGCATCTGCAAACTTGCCATTTGGTGTTGCATGGAATTCAGATCTCCAGGGCTGGGAAGCGCACCCTGCGCCAGCTGGTTGATGATAGTGTCTTGTCTTTTTATGAAAGTGAAAAGCTGACCAACCAAGTTAGGTTGGTGTGAACTCTCATCTTGGCCTTGACGTTTACCCTCAGAAAGAGATTGCTCATAGCGAGACATGGTGTCGGAGCTCGGTGGAACAGGTCACCGTTCTTCAGAGTTCCTGAAATGGCATGAAAAATCAAGCTTAGGAAATCGAATTATTTATTTTAGGCAAAGAATAATTAATAATAACCAAAGGAAAGAAAAGAGTATTGTCAAGCTCATTTCTAAGCTTGAGGCATGGGAGTGTAGTTAGTGGATTCGGATTCGTCAACAATGTCGTTTTTCCTTGTCCCCGGCAACGGCGCCAAAAAGTTGACCGGCCTAAATCGCGCGTCCTAAAATTGGAGGTGGATTTAAGGTAGTCGAGCTTTTACATTTATAACCCAAAACCTTCTAGGCCCCCGCAACTTTGTTTACGGGGTCGAAGTAGATATACGGGGTCGAACACAGGGACAAGGGTGGTAGTGTTGAGAATGCAGAATCGACACGCTACACTCCGGCAAGGATAAGAGATGATAAAATTCCCAAAAGGGAACAATAGACAAGATCGATAAAACAAAATAAAACCCTATCTCCAAATGGAGCTACAAGAAAGATTAAGGGTTTAGGCATTTTTCAGTTTTTAGGGGTTTTCATGCGACAGAAATAGAGAAATAATACTAAAGCTAAGGCAAGGTACGAAGGAGGAAAACTTCGGTAAAACAAGTCGTAGCAGGAACATCATGTACCCCTCCTCTTAGAGCGGGTACCTCTAACCAAGCATCGACACCCCTCTCGAGGTTGCTGGACTTAAATTAGAGTGAAAATGTTACTAAAGCAACTCCGATTCCAGGCACTCTCGTACTCCAGAGTCCGACCAAACACTAGAGCCACAACACCTCTCTCGAAGCTGTTGCAACGGGACAACACGATTCGATAGCTAATCGAAATGCAATCCAAAGATATAAGCTAGAGTTCAGATGTTAAACATAGCAATCATCCAACAAAGGTACCAAACATAGAGCAGCAGATAATTAAACTCTTCTATTTCCATAAACAAATAAAGGTCTGATTACATAGCAGAAGTAAAAGAAATAAATGACTGAAATAAAGATAGATGTCGCCTTCTTGATATAGAATGGCGACAGACTACTGCAGGCCCTCCAGCCTGATACCGGGCAGGAGCCTAACCCGATACAACCGTGTCGGACGGCACACCCTCTTAGGCGACACGTCGTGACGGGCGGATTACATCGTGCGAGGACCCTTGCCCGATACGCTCATGTCGGGCGGCACCCTCTCGGGGGACACATCATGATGCACGATGCGTATCGGGGTTCGGTATCGTGTGGGGCTAGAGTGATGCCTCTAGTATCGGTCACTTATGTCGGGGATCCATGTCGGTCGGTATCAGCTTGCAGTGTTGCCCGGGACGACCCTAAGTGAACCATTCACCTCCGTCTCGGGATGGGGAAGTGCTCACCTAGAATCGCCCGGCACAAGCACTGAGGCACGATACACTCGCTCTTTGCAGCTTTCCTGAGGTGACTTACGCAGGGTTCTGACCTGTCTTTTCGGCTTCCTATAGCTGTGATGCAATTTTACTATGCGCTTAAATGCAAGAGAACGCGTCGGAGTAATATAGGCCTTGTGAGGCCCGAGTCGAACACAGGGATACTCAGAATTGTTTGTGACTCCTACTAACTAGTTGCGATCAGCTAAGCCGATTAAAGTTGAAGTTTTTTGTGAAAATTAAAAAAAAATTGAAAGAAAACAAAACGAACAATCGATTAAATTTTGGGTTTAATCAATTCAAGAGGGTATCTTTAGGATTGCGGTTTCACCGCGGGTTTTCATTGTATTAGATTTTATATAATGCCTCAATTTTATCTCTCTTTCCGGGTAGTGGCCTGAAAACAGAATTGCCCACTGTCGTGGTGCAATTCACTACCTAGGTCTAGGTCGGTTCCACTGTCATAGTAACCTATACCCTAGACTAGGTGCATTATGAACGATCTCTCAGTATCCACCATTAATTTTACACCACCTTGGTCAAGGGATTTATCGATTAATGTAGATTTCGTCTCTTTTCAGCCGTTAATCCTTCTTTCAAAGTGATTAAGGGCATTAGGTTATTATTATGGTGATCAAGAATAACAATATATGGAGAAAACGAAATTATACCACGGATTTAAGAGATAAAATATGAATTACTATTATAAAATTGTCATACAATGAATCCCCGGGCTACTCCCGATCCTAAAGACGAAGGGGATTAGCCCCGCATGTTCATCTCAAACAAGTACAAGGTAGAGATAGGGAAAATCATGTGAAAAACGTGAATTGAGAGGTGAAACCCCTGAACGGAGAAGAACCGGTTGATCCTTTGCGTAGAACACGTTCTCTCCCGCCTTTCGGTGGTGAAATCCATCTTCTGCGGCGTCCGAATCAACTGGTATGAGCTTCTAGCCTCTGTTCTCCTCTCTACTCCTCCTCGGTACTCGTGCAATGGCTAATGAGATCCTCCTCTCACGTATGGGCGGCCGTCATTAGGTATATCTCCCTCATTAGGTCGCTAATTAACCGTAGCCGTCCAATTGAGATCATTAGGAAGCCAACTCATATCCTACGGTGTCGATACCATCGACGCGAGTCGATGGTATCGACCCGCTTTAGTAGCGGTCGCCCTTCTTTCCTTTTGTCTGAGTGCCTGATGTAGTCTCGATACCATCGACGAAGGTCGATGGTATCGACTACCCTGTAGCGACGGTTTTGTCGTTTTGCGTCGTTGTAGCCTCTGTGCGTGTCGATACTATCGACTGCTTCTTTGCCAGCAACCTAATGATAGCTCGATACCATCGACATCCCTGTCGATAGTATCGACTTTTTGCTGATACTCGCGGCTGGCAGCCTGTGATCATGTCGATGGTATCAACTTCCGTCGATGGTATCAACGGAAGCAAATACTCGTTTGTCCTGAAATTTAAACACAAGATCACATAAATTCACACAAATAATAATATTTTGACAATTGATGCTCAAAACGATGAAATAAAGGGGATTTGACATAAAATAGTAGCAAAGACCAAAGTGAATGAATTATGCCACATTAACCATAAAAATGACTAATAAAAGCATAAAACACATATGAAACAGGTCTATACATGCGACTCAAAATCGTCGCATCAAGCTGCTATTTATAGGCAGCGGTTGGGGGAAGTCATGGTGCTCAGGGCGCCACATGTCCTCCTTATCATCGCAGAGTCGGTGGACGGCCGATATCGGTATTGCCCGGCACAAGGATGTCAGCTGTCAGTCACGTCACGAGTGGCGCCTGCCGGTGGGCAGCCTGTATCGCGCGATAAGCTTTAGTTGTCGTGGCGAGCTCGGCTCCCTGTCGGGTAAAAGATGTGTCTACCACTAGTTCCTTTCTGCGCGGCATCCCCATGTCGCACGTCAGTGTGTTGCGCTACGTTATCGGGCAGTGAGCGTATCGGCCATCTGGAAGGCCGATGCAGGTGGAACTTGTTTGTGGGCCGGGACGGCCTTATTGATGATAAATGTATCAAAAACTGAGGAAAAACTCTACAAAAGATGGAAATATTGAATTAAGAGCGTCGTTTGGCCAATTATTGCAAAATTACATATAAAAGGAGAGGAAAACAGTTAAAAGGGCAATTTTGATAACAAAATAAGGGTCAAAAACATCACAAAAATTGGTGTTATCAACTCCCCCAAACTTAGCGTTTTGATTGTCCTCAATCAATATTTAAATTTTATTTTGTGATGCTTCTTCTTGCTCGGTGTAGTTTTCAGTTCAAGAGGTAAAACAAGAATCGAGATGCCTTTAGAGATAATGTTGCCCCACTACGAATAAAAGACCTTGTGTTTCCTGCCTTATTATTTCAGTAAAAAAAATTCTACAGCTTCAGCGAGGCTTTGGTGTATGATTCCGAAGTTAGCTTTCACACCAAACAGCTTTAGGGGTAGAAAGTTGTGTATAGGGTAGGCTAAGGCTTTTTGGGGTTTTTCTTGTTTCCCATCAGTCCATCCAGGTAAGGGTCCGTTAGCGGGAAAGTGGTCCCTGCAGTCCAAGCCAGTTGGCTTTAGAGCAGTGATTTCACATCCTACGTACCACTGTCCCAGATCTACCATGCCTAAAGATGGGTACTTTTGGATGACAAGTGTGTATATATTTTTTTCTTTTTCTTTTATTGGGTACAACTCTCATGCTTTTATTCACCCTCATAAGGCTGCTTTCTCTTTTTGGGATTTTTATTGGGTAAGCGGAAACAAAAGGATTTTTGCTGTTTGGGCAGCTTTTTCCTTCTTCATACTCGTCTCTTAGCTGTTGCGAGATTATTATTATTATATTTTTTTCGAAGTTTTTGGTGCGGAAAAACATAGTCTTTTGTTGTTTGAAGCAGCATTATCAAAAAGATATAACAAAACTTGCATCGCGTTAGGCACATAGAAAACAAACTTGGCAAGAAGTCGCATCAGGTTTTTACTAATATAGTGACTTTGTATATATGTAGGGAGATAAAATAAGCAGAATGTTTTGAAATTTTTATATGAGCATGGCATTTTATACGAGCATGGGTATATACACATGATATAGGAGAAGAACGAAATGACACAAAGGGTGGAGGTGAAGAAGAAAAATGTTATACCTCCCTCACTGGTACATGGATACCCCCCCCCCCCAAAACTTACTCCACTCTCTGTCCCAGAGTAGTGAAGAGGACAGGGTGAGGTCATGTTAGCCCAGTGAAGGTTAGTTGGTGGTTGCACTTGTGTCTTGGAGAAGCTGCAATACATTCTCCTTATTTGTAGTCTCTGTTTTCTTTCTCAGCTGGGTGCAGCTGGAACAAGTGCAAAGCTCTCAAGAAGGAAGCGTGAGGCCCATGCAGATTATGACAATGATAACCGGCCTATCGTAGACAGAGAGCTCTTGAAAACACCTGTGGATACTATATAAGAAGAAGATGCCCTCCCCATGATGAAGGTGGCTTCATGGTAGATGGAATCTAAATGCCCACATTCAATCCAGGGGATACCAGAGAAAGACTTCCACTGTCTTTTGGAGATGGTCCTAAACCACCACAGAAGACAGACTATGATAAGGAAACGGACTTCTTTGGATGACCCAGCTGTCTCGGGATTCTGACATTTCTGTCCGACAGTTGATGCTTTAGCTGTGGCCGCAGTGTGTTTGTCAATTCGACCGGAGGTTTGTTTGTATGAGCCATACTTGTTATCAAGTTCATTGATCATTTAAATGTTAGGTAGGAAAACTGATATCTCGATAAAACTTGTCTTGATGTAAAGCCCGGGTATCGTTCATCAAAAGAAAATCTGAGGCGATACGAGATTGGACGATACGGGGAGAACCACGCGGCACAACACGCTGCCCGACGCGGGTATGTCGGGCGATAAGGTCGCACGAAGCAACTGCCCAATAGGACGTCACGACGGAAAAACGTGTCGCCCGATATGGTGCATCGGGCAAGTGTGATTGGCCGACGTGTCGTGCTTCATACGTGTCGGGCGATACAAGAAAAATCAACAAAGCTCGTCAACCCGATACGCCGCGTGCGACATGAAACCCGTGTCGAGCAAACAGCCTGTCGGGCTATACCTTTACTCTTTGAAGCTCTCGCCCGACACGAGGGCGAAGGCGAGCTGCCTGACATGTGAGCAAAAAGGGGATTACTGCATGATGCGGGTGGTTGGAAGAGTAAGTGCAGTACCCCGACACGATAAACCCTCCATACTATATATAGCAAACTCAGCTGGGGGTAAAACGGGCAGTTCTGGGGTGTGCGTCGGCCGTGGAGACATGTCATTCCCAAGACGAACGGTCCCATCAGTCTAATTAAGGGCAATTACTCACATGCACGATATGGGTGCACGCCGCCTAGGAATGCCATCCGTCGCGGCCCTTGCGGTGCCCGAGAAACTATAGCCCGATACAAACAGTCCTACGTGACAGCTGAGTTGCTGCCCGATACGATTGATAAAAAGGAGAAATAAGCGGCCAAAACTAAAAAAAGCGATTGACGGGCAAAACATCATCGGCTTAGGATCGAGTCTCTGACCTCAGATAGTATTACTCCTCAATGCTTCATAAAATACAGCGGTGGCCCTTAAAACAGAAGAGTCATTACGCTCGGCGTGTGCACTGACTCGGGCCTTATTACAGTCCGTAATGTTTGTTTTACAAGGAAGAAGAAAAACTCTAGGGAAAACTCGGGATGCCTCCCGAGGAGCGCTGAAGTTTGCGTCGCCAACTCGACCAGTGTAGGTTCATCACGTTCAGCCTTCGACAGTCCTCACAAAAGCTTCATCCTCATAGTACCTCTTTACTCTTTGCCCATTTACTTGAAAGACTTTGGTCGGATCGTCTTTGTCATAAAGCTCCATCATTCCTGATGGGTATATCTTCGATACCATGAACTGTCCCAACCATCTCGTTTGTAGCTTCCTAGGAAAAAGACGAATGGAGGACTTGAATAATAAAACTTCATCCCCTTCGCTTACATCTTTTCTCCTTAGGTGGGCGTCATGCCACAACTTCGTCCTTTGTTTGTAGATTTTTGCATTCTCATAGGCGTTCATCCTCAACTCTTCAAGCTCTTGAAGCTGCAAAAATCTCTTTTATCCTACTTTCTCAAGGTCCATGTTTAAGAATTTGATTGCCCAAAGGGCCTTGTGTTCCAGTTCCAGAGGTAGGTGGTAGGATTTTCCGTAGATCAGCTTGTAGGGGGTGGTTCCAATGGGCGTTTTGTAGGCAGTCATGTAGGCCCAAAGTGCGTCGTCAAGCTTGATAGATCAATCCTTCTTTGTTCGACTGACATTTTTTTCCAGGATATGCTTAATTTGTCTGTTTGAAACCTCTACCTGCCCTGAGGTCTGTGGGTGGTAGGGTGTAGCGATCTTGTGCTTGACTCCATACTTACGTAGGAGTGCTTCGAACTGTCTCTCTCCGAAGTGCGACCCGCCGTCACTTATTACAGTCTGTGGTACACCGAACCGAGGAAAGATCGTCTTCTCGAATAGCTTGATTACTGACTTGGCCTCGCATGTTTGGGTTGCTACGGCTTCTACCCACTTCGATACATAGTCTACTGCCACTAGTATGTATTGATACCCCCTGGATGGAGGAAACGGCCCCATGTAATTAATCCCCCACACGTCGAAGATTTCTACTTCAATCCAATTTGCCATCGGCATTTCATTCCTCCGCCCTATATTCCCTGTTGACTGGCACTCTTTGCAGACTTTTACAAATTGTGCAGCATCTTTGAATAAAGAGGGCCAGTAGAAACCTGATTGTAGCACTTTTGCAGCAGTTCTTTCGCTACCCAGGTGTTTACCGTAGGGGAGGCATGGCACTCTCTCAGAATGTTTGCGGTTTCTTCCTCTGGGATGCACCTCCTGTATAAATTGTCAGCGCATCTTCTGAAAAGGAGAGGATCATCCCAATAGTAATTTTTAACATCCGCGAATGCCTTCTTTTTCTGATTATAAGTGATGTCAGGAGGAAGTTCTCCACAAGCAAGATAGTTGCAGATATCTACAAACCAGGGTAAGTCTTCTTCTTTTGCTTCAGCCGACATAAGAGCCTCATCAACATAGTCGTCATTGATGGGTAGTCCTCCCTGTCCTTCAGCTACGATCCTGGATAGGTGATCAGCGACCACATTTTCTGCTCCCTTCTTATCGATAATTTCATGGTCAAACTCTTGAAGCAATAAGGCCCGCCTCAACAGTCTGGGTTTTGTGTCTTTCTTTTGCATTAGATATTTTATGGCCCCATGATCTGTATATACCTTGACCTTTGCTCCAATGAGGTATGACCTGAACTTATCGAATGCGAAGACGATCGTGGGCATCTCTTTTTCTATGGTTGTATAATTTACTTGAGCTTCGTCCAACGTGCGACTAGCGTAGCAGATCACATGGTGTTTTTATCTTTCTTCTGCCCCAGGACCGTTCCTACTGCATAGTCACTAGCGTCACACATCAACTTGAACGGTAAATCCCAATATGGCACTTGGAGGATGGGTGGTGATACTAAAACATTCTTCAAAGCCTGAAAAGCATTGAGACAGTCATCAGAGAAAACAAATTCAACATCCTTTACCAGAAGATTGGACAATGGTTTTGAAATCTTCGAGAAGTCCTTTATGAATCTTCGGTAGTAGCTGGCGTGCCCGAGGAATCTCCTCACTCCCGTCACAGACTTCGATGGAGGAAGCTTAGATATTGCTTCAACTTTGCTTGTGTCTACCTCGATGCCACGCCTTGAGATCTTATGCCCCAGAACGATGCCCTCTCGTACCATAAAATGGCACTTTTCCCAGTTTAAGACCAGGTTGTTCTCCTCGCATCTTTGTAGAACCAAGGACAGATTCTTCAGGCAGGTATCGAAGTCCTTTCCATAGACTGAAAAATCATCCATGAAAACTTCTACGATATCTTCTAGAAAATCTGAAAACATTGATATCATGCATCTTTGGAATGTGGCGGGAGCATTGCAGAGTTCGAAGGGCATCCTTCTGAAAGCATAAGTGTCGTAGAGGCATGTGAATGTTGTTTTCTCCTGGTCATCGGGCAGGATGGGTACCTGATAAAATCCTGAAAAGCCATCAAGGAAACAGAAAAAGTTATGATGTGCTAATCTTTCAAGAACCTGGTCAATAAAAGGCAGTGGAAAATGATCCTTTTTGTAGCCTGGTTTAGCTTTCTATAATCGATGCACATTCTCCATCCGCTCGTCTCCCTTTTCTCCTTTTACCACGGTCATCCCGCCCATTTTGGGTACTATGTGGATCGAACTCACCCAGTTACTATCGCTGATTGGGTAAATGATCCCCGCATCCCTTAGCTTGATTACCTCTTTCTTGACGACTTCCTTGAGCATCTGATTCAGCTTCCTCTGGGGTTGAGCCAGAGGCTTGGAAGATTCTTCCAAATTGATGTGATGCATGCATAAGTCGGGGCTAAGGCCTTTGATGTCCTCCACTGAAAATCCTATAGCCCCACGGTGGAGTCTCAACTCCTCAAGAAGTCAGTCCAGCTGGTTTCTTGAAAGATTGGCGTTGACGATGACATGGTTTCTCTCTTCTTCATCTAAGAATTCATATTTCATACCTTCAGGCAACGGTTTCAACTCATGCTTTGCTCTGGATGCCTTCCCTTGAGGCTCTCCCTCGAGAGAGGCATACTTCACATACTCCACCACCTCATCCTCTTCGTGCAGATCTTCGTCAGACAGGTCAAAAAGGACGAGATACTTCACAACTTCTGGATTTTCGAAGTCGAAATCCTGACAGCTTATAGCCCTTGTAAGGGGGTCCACTATCCAGATGTCCTCCTCTATCTCCTCACAGATTTTATCATAGTTGTCCGCAAAGCATGCAGATTCTGACAGGGAAGGACCTTTCATTGCCTCCTTCAGCTTGAAGTCTAGGTGGTCGTTTCCGACCCTCAGCGTGATAGTCCCCTCAGAGACATCGATCAACGCCCTTCCTGTTGCCAGGAAGGGACGTCCAAAGATGATCGGGCAGCGGGGGTCTTCCACTGTGTCAATGACGACTATGTCGCAATGAATGAAGAAATTACCGACCCTGATCGGCACATCTTCAACAACGCTGACTGGTCTTTTAAAGGTATGGTCCGCTAGTTCAATCCTCATATTGGTTCGAACCATGTCGGTTAAACCCAACCTTTGTGCGAAGCTCAGGGGCATGAGGCTGATGCTTGCCCCGAAGTTGGCAAGACCTTTTCGCTCGACGTTGTCCCCGATGGCAAATGAGGTCGTATAAGCTCCAGGGTCTCTTCTTTTATTTGGCAGGTCAGGCTTTACGAAAGTTGAGGAAGCAGATGCTAGGTGCACGATCTCAACCCTTCCTCCTCTTCTTTTCTTCATGATAAGATCCTTGAGGAACTTGGTGTAGGTCGGCATCTCTTCCAAGGCTTCAAGAAAGGGAACCTCAAGATGCAGTTTCCTGATCGATTCCATGAACCTTTCGTGACGCTTTTTCATATTTGCCTTTATCAGTTTATACGGAAAAGGTATCCTGGGAGCATAAGGGTTCCTCCCACCAGGTAGCTCATCAGAAGACTTCTGTGCAGGCTCTCGAGCTTCTGCTTGTCTACCTTCATCCTGTGACGTCCCTGGATTTTCTAAAACTTAATCTAATGTGAGACGTCCAAATTGAAACCCTCACCTCAACGAGAATCCCAATTTAAACATCCCACACAAGGCTAAGAAGAAGAAAATCATAGGAAGTCAAAAGGAATCAGTAGCACATGTACATGAACAATAATAAAACCATACACACATGTTCACCATTCAACATATAATTACAACATGGATTGTTACAACATTTGATATTACATATTGAACAGCAAACTTTAACATATACATGTACTACCACTAAACTACATGATCTTAAGACAACATGTCCACCTGTACATCAGCTCGCCACACAACTCTCACTATCCTGGATCTTCAATAGCATAATCACAACCTAAACAAAAGATTACATGTGATACACGTCAGCACAATATTTCAAGAATATTGTACTGAGTACGCCTACATGTCTTTTTATATACCTCTCATCATATCTTGGCAATAAGATAAAACTAATACTTGGCAGTAACAGAAGAATATAAGAAGATCATATACTTTCACAAAGATGTTCATTAACAAAAGAGAACACATATTTTAAGAACATTCCATTATATATCTCGTACATCTTCCCCCAAGGGCTTCGATGTTTTTAGGCCTTGTCATATAAATCGTACATATGCCGTAGGGATTTGATGTTACATCTGCCCCTAGGGCTTTGATGTTTGTCAATGCACTGTACTACCAAAGAGTTTAGTGCTATCATATGATGGATCAGATATTTTATGTTTCATGTGTTCATAGACATAGGTATGGAAAATCAAGCAAGATATCATGCAAGAATAATAATATCATCCAATATCATATGCCAAGTATTTTACTACACATATAACACAAGCATATTGTATAATAAGCCAAGTAAGAGGTAATAGTATACCTTCCAAAGAGACATCCTAATCACATATTCCTCATGTCATCTATATATCCCAGGTCAAACCCTGGTAAAGATAAGATCACATACGATCATCAGGTTCTCATCATCATTAACCCTATTTATATCCATTTTAGGGTTTGCCTATCTCATTATGTTATATACATTATTACTTGTCTTCTTATCTTAGATTTATCATACTAATGTCACTTTCCAGATCATGTCTCATTATCAAAGTTCATCATCTAAACATATTAACATTATATCACACGTTAACCCTAGGTTACATGCATTACTCAAATTAGAGTTTATATCACATTAAGAGCAAACATCATCGTATAACATAGATTATGTGTATCATATTGATCTCATATTTAATTCTGAAGTTCTAGATACTGATATGAGCTTACTCTGTAAATTTCATCATTTATTGAGCATGTATGCATTAATTACATATTATTTAGGGTTATTAGCCCTAATTAGCCATATTAATCAAATTATATTCTTTTATGCATCAACATGACCATAACTGACATCATATGCATTAAAGACATGGTTATGGACTTACTGGCATTTTTCCATAATTTTATATCATCATTTGTTATTTATTATCCATTAAACCAACATTTCACTAATTACATGATATCACTATTATTAGTGCATCAAAAGCCTAATATTATTCTTCCATATTGTTCTATGCATTTTTCTGAGAATTTTGGTACCTTGTTTATAATTTTCTGATAATCGAGCTATTTAATACGAATTATGCTAGATCTGAGTATTTTTTAGATTTTACCTCATCCGGCCAATCGGTCGTCGCCACGTGGCCACTAAGAGGTGTTGCTCCTCTTGCGCTGGGCCGGTCAGTTTTATTGACTTGGACCTGGTTAGGTCCCTTCTATTCTGCTTCCTCATTCTTCTAATCAACACAGCGCCGACGCCAGGCTGCTCTCCGGCCAAAGATCGGCTACAACCCTCCTCTTCCTCACACGATTCCTCACGATCCCAGCCTGCTGCCCGCGGGCATGGGCTTGTTTCTGCCCAACGCCGCCGCCATCTGGGACTTGCTCCTGCGTGAGGCAGACGCATCTCCGGTGAGCAATCATGGAAGCTCCTCCTCGCTCCATCGCCGCTCCTTCACAGTGACGCCGCAGAGGCTTTGCTCCGCCCTGTAGATGGCGCTGCTGCCCTTGGGTCTCCGGTTGGCTACTACGATTGCTCCTCTGCATCGTGCGCCCGCTTGGTGAGAGATCGGCGCCTTTCTGCTATCCCTTCCTCTGCCATGTGCTCGCCAGCACCAGCGATGGCTGCAGCTGCTTACTCTGTCCTCCTATCTACTGATGAAGACTCCTCGACATTGCTCCTCCTCCACGTCTAAAATCTTGTTCAGCCTTCTTCAGCTTCCTCTCGAGTCTGACACCTTACTATTCCACCATGGCCCCAGCAAAACCACCATCGCAGGCCATGGAAGTGTCCTCATTCATCTTCTCAGGCATGCCTTCTTTGTTCTTGCTCCTTCTTAAATATCTCTGTTGCTCGTCGTGGTGAGGACCAAAGACCAACAGAGGCTTGCTTCTTCACTTGGCATTCACGGTCTCAGGGCCAAATCGCACTGCCTCCTCCTTGCTTCTAGACGACATGGTGCAGTCTGTCTCTGGCGAGGACCGGTAGCTGGAGAAGGGGAGAGAGAGAGTCTGAGTTACAAGATCTTTTCTTGTTCTCCAGACTAACAATGATCTTCCTTCGGTCCTCTCTTCAGACCTCTAGTCTTTGGTGTGCGGTCAACCACCAGAGTCTCCCCTCCTTCTTGTTCCTGCCTAGTGTCTTTAGAGTGCTCAGGTGAGGGTCAACCAGTTCCTCTCACTGTGGTAAGACTATTCAATCTCTGCGTGGGTTTTCCTTCTCTCCCACGATGGGTGATCGTGGTAATGTGGAGTGCAATGCCTTGCAAGTACTCCCACGTCCCCGTTTCAGACTGAAGGTAGGGTAAGGGTTCTGCTCCGTTGGATCTGGCCATTCAAAGGGTGTGATGATACCACATAGCCAATCTATGGCTATGCATCAACTGCGCAGATTCAGAACAGTTCTACCCACATGACTTGTCTACTCATGGACAACATAGGCTATAAGGATATAAGACTTTGATACATTGTACTTGGAATGAATATTATTCACTGTATTCATGCCTAAATAACCCCATTTAGGAACATTGAAATATTATGAAACTTTAACCACAACTTTAATACAACTCAAGGTACTTCCTATCCAAATTTGGTGCCAAAATAATTCGTTTAACCTATCCAATATATACCTCAACATGGCATAAATTAATAGATCTTAGTCACAAAGTCAACATCAATCAACACTCAAAGTTACCAAAAATACTTGAAACTTCTCAAAACAACCCAAGATGCATGAATCCACTTATGTCATTGGACGTCTAAGGATTCTAAAAGTCCACTCCATCACATCCTACACACCTTAAAAGAAATTCCGTCCTCAGAATTAAGCCAAAAATCCAGTCTTTTACATCATATACATCTAAAAAGAAATTTTGTCCTCGAAATTAAGCCATACTCATACTCCAAGGACAACTCAAGGTCCTCCTCTATATGTAGGATTTGCATCCTTATTTTACTCAAGCATTAGGGTTCCCACATCATATTACCATGTTCTAAAGGAGTTAACTAAGATTAACTCCTACATCAAGGTGTCATAAACATTATGTTGTTCTAATTGTCAGACTTTATTTTTTTCATCTCATTAAGCACTAAGATTAACACCTCATGTAACATGTTTCATTCATACGATCTTATTTCTTATTCATACTAAATTGAAACATTTATTAATGACGTCATCGTAAGATTAACCAATAATATTACATTATCATCATTATTCATGTATATGGTTAACCGTTTATACATTGATATCAATTAAAACCATCTTTATATTTCCATCATATCATGTTTGTATATCACATCTTAAGATTAGATCACATGCTTACGTATTTTATTATCTAATGGTTGTGCTACAACAAACTTATACAAGTGATTCCTCAAACATATATCAAAACTTTATGTAGTCCCAATGAGGTTCCTCTAACTCATACCACAAGGGTAGTGTCGTGCTCAGTCTATTTGAGCTCACTCATTTCTATGAGTATCTCATAGCAAAAACTTTATCTTCCCTCCTAGTTTAGGGTTCTCATATTACCTCATTCGTACTAGTGATAGCTTTACTAGCTCTAACCACATAAGCACAAACCAAAACATGCTATGATATTCTCATCATAGATCTCTACCTATGAAACATGCTTACCCAAAACTCTCTTATATACACCACTAGATTCCTATGTGGGAAACCACCAACCCAAGCATGAGGCTTCACAGAAACTAACATACTACCTCCTCTAGGGTCTTGGGCTCTCTCCCTCACCTAGATGGTAGGCACACACATTCATATTCACATATGCACATATAACCAACCTCTCTCTGTCTCTAGGGTTTGGTCCTCCCAAGGAAAATCTAGGGTTCAACAAGACTATAGGAATCATGCATTAGGCAACTCAACTCATTCACTCAGGAGTATTCTAGTTTAGGACATATCATATCACATATTTCTCGTCATTCTCATATCTTGGAGTTTAGGTTCTCTGACCTTATCCTACTGGGTCTCACTCTCTCTGGAGTTAACCCCGAAACTGGACCTAATACTAGAGGTCCTCCTTTGTGAAAGAGCTTGAAGCTCATGTTGATACACATCCTTGTCTTAACTTAACATATCTTATCTCATAAAAGAATGCATACTTGCATCATCAAAACTCATCTCAAATCCTCAAAACTGAACTTGCATCCTCAAAGACAAACATAGATCATCACAAACTATCTTATATCATCTATATAAGACTTATATCGTATCATCAAACTTATTCTATCTATTCCATCTATCACATATACCATACAAGGCTTAGACATCTAATCTAGAACTACACTCTCTTCTAGACTGATGTCATTCACTTTCACTTAGGTTGCATGATCACCTCCTACTCGTACATGTGTGGGGACACATTTTTGTAATACATATACATAATAACATATTATATAGTTTTTCTCCGATAAAACATGCGTCAGAGAAAACTACCAAGGTTCGATCCGATTGGAATCAAAAACCAAATCCTGAAAATGAGTGTCCCACACATAGTAGAGAGTACAGTGTCATGAAAACTAGTGAAAGGGCTGAGAACATGGTGTAGACTAGTGTAGCTACTCTAGACAACGAGCGCCATATGTCTAGGGTTTCTCTTCCCTTGATGCACATCATTTCCAAATAGTGCAACGTCCCATACCGCTGCACTACAAGGAAAGAACGACATCTAAGGACTTGCTACTCAACAAGCACCAGTCTAGACCTAGTTCTTAGACATCTAGGTGCTAACCTAGAGGCTAGGTCAGATCTAGTCTCTAAAAGACGACTAATCTAACCCTAAAGATATTATTAAGTTCAAGGTTTTCTGGTTTTGAGTTGCATAATGAGCAAATGTCAAGCTTTGCTATTGTTCATGCTCTGATACCACCTGTGACGTCCCTGGATTTTCTAAAACTTAATCTAATGTGAGACGTCCAAATTGAAACCCTCACCTTAGCGAGAATCCCAATTTAAACATCCCACACAAGGCTAAGAAGAAGAAAATCATAGGAAGTCAAAAGAAAACAACCAGTAGCACATGTACATGAACAATAATAAAACCATACACACATGTTCACCATTCAACATATAATTACAACATGAATTGTTACAACATTTGATATTACATATTGAATAGAAAACTTTAACATATACATGTACTACCACTAAACTACAGGATCTTAAGACAACAGGTCCACCAGTACATCAGCTCGCCACACAACTCTCACTATCCTGGATCTTCAAGAGCATAACCACAACCTAAACAAAAGATTACATGTGGTACACGTCAGCACAATATTTCAAGAATATTGTACCGAGTACGCCTACGTGTCTTTTTATATACCTCTCATCATATCTTGGCAATAAGATAAAACTAATACTTGGCAGTAACAGAAGAATATAAGAAGATCATATACTTGCACAAAGATGTTCATTAACAAAAGAGAACACATATTTTAAGAACATTCCATCATATATCTCGTACATCTGCCCCCAAGGGCTTCGATGTTTTAAGGCCTTGTCATATAAATCGTACATCTACCCCTAGGGCTTTGATGTTACATCTGCCCCTAGGGCTTTGATGTTTTTCAATGCACTGTACTACCAAAGAGTTTAGTGCTATCATATGATGGATCAAATATTTTATGTTTCATGTATTCATAGACATAGGTACGGAAAATCAAGCAACATATCATGCAAGAACAATCATATCATCCAATATCATATGCCAAGTATTTTACTACACATATAACACAAGCATATTGTATAATAAGCCAAGTAAGAGGTAATAGCGTACCTTCCAAAGAGACATCCTAATCACATATTCCTCATGTCATCTATATATCCCAGGTCAAACCCTGATAAAGATAAGATCACATACGATCATCAGGTTCTCATCATCATTAACCCTAGCTATTTATATCCATTTTAGGGTTTGTCTATCTCATTATGTTATATACATTATTACTTGTCTTCTTATCTTAGATTTATCATACTGATGTCACTTTCCATATCATGTCTCATTATCAAAGTTCATCATATGAACATATTAACATTATATCACACGTTAACCCTAGGTTACATGCATTACTCAAATTAGGGTTTATATCACATTAAGAGCAAACATCATCATATAACATATATTATGTGTATCATATTGACCTCATATTTAATTCTGAAGTTCCAGATACTGATATGAGCTTACTCTGTAAATTTCATCATTTATTGAGCATGTATGCATTAATTACATATTATTTAGGGTTATTAGCCCTAATTAGTCATATTAATCAAATTATATTCTTTTATGCATCAACATGACCATAACTAACATCATATGCATTAAATACATGGTTATGGACTTACTGGCATTTTTCCATAATTTTATATCATCATTTGATATTTATTATCCATTAAACTAGCATTTCACTAATTACATGATACCACTATTATTAGTGCATCAAAAGCCTGATATTATTCTTCCATATTGTTCTATGCATTTTTTTGAGAATTTTGGTACCTTGTTTATAATTTTCTGATAATCGAGCTATTTAATACGAATTATGCTAGATCTGAGTATTTCTGAGATTTTACCTCATCCGGCCAATCGGCCGTCGCCATGTGGCCACTAAGAGGCGTTGCTCCTCTTGCGCTGGGCCGGTCAGTTTTATTGACTTAGACCCAGTTCGGTCCCTTCTATTCTGCTTCCTCATTCTTCTTCTTAATACAACATCGACACCAGGCTGCTCTCCGGCCAAAGATCGGCTACAACCCTCCTCTTCCTCACGCGATTCCTCACGATCCCAACCTACTGCCCGCGAGTGTGGGCTTGTTTCTGCCCAATGTCGCCGCCATCTGGGACTTGCTCCTATGTGAGGCAGACGCATCTCCAGCGAGAAATCATGGAAGATCCTCCTCGCTCCATCGCCGCTCCTTCATAGTGACGCCGCATAGGCTTTGCTCCGCCCTGCAGATGGCGTTGCCGCCCTTGGGTCTCCGGTTGGCTACTGTGATTGCTCCTCTGCGTCGTGCACTGGCTTGGTGAGAGATCGGCGCCTTTCTGCTCTCCCTTCCTCCGCCATGTGCTCGCCGGCACCAGCGATGGTTGCGGCTGCTTACTCTGTCCTCCTATCTACTGATGAAGACTCCTCGACGTTGCTCCTCCTTCACGTCTAAAATCTTGTTCAGCCTTCTTCAGCTTCCTCTCGAGTCCGACACCTTACTAAACCACCACGGCCCCAGCAAAACCACCATCGCAGGCCATGGAAGTGTCCTCATTCATCTTCTCAGGCATGCCTTCTTTGTTCCTGCTCCTTCTTCGATATCTCTGTTGCTCGTCGTGGTGAGGACCAAAGACCAACAGAGGCTTGCTTCTTCACTTGGCATTCACGGTCTCAGGGCCAGATCACACTGCCTCCTCCTCGCTTCTAGACGACATGGTACAGTCCGTCTCTGGCGAGGACCGGTAGCTGGCGAAGGGGAGAGAGAGAGTCTGAGTTACAGGTTCTTTTCTTGTTCTCCAGACTAACAATGATCTTCCTTTGGTCCTCTCTTCAGACCTCTAGTCTTTGGCATGCGATCGACCGCCAGAGTCTCCCCGCCTTCTTATTCCTGCCTAGTGTCTTTAGAGTGCTCGGGTGAGGGTCGACCAGTTCCTCTCCCTGTGGCAAGACTATTCAATCCCTGCGTGGGTTTTCCTTCTCTCCCACGATGGGTGATCGTTGTAATGTGGAGCGTGATGCCTTGCAAGTACTCCCACGTCCCCGTTTCAGACTGAAGGTAGGGTAAGGGTTCTGCTCCATTGGATCTGGCCATTCAAAGGGTGTGATGATGCCACATAGCCAATCTGTGGCTATGCATCAACTGCGCAGATTTAGAACAGTTCGACCGACGCGACTTGTCTACTCATGGACAACATAGGCTATAAGGATATAATACTTTGATACATTGTACTTGGAATGAATATTATTCACTATATTCATGCCTAAATAACCCCATTTAGGAACATTGAAATATTATGAAACTTTAACCACAACTTTAATACAACTCAAGGTACTTCCTATCCAAATTTGGTGCCAAAATAATTCGTTTGACCTATCCAATATATACCTCAACATGGCATAAATTAATAGATCTTAGTCACAAAGTCAACATCAATCAACACTCAAAGTTACCAAAAATACTTGAAACTTCTCAAAACAACCCAAGATGCATGAATCCACTTATGTCATTGGACGTCTAAGGATTCTAAAAGTCCACTCCATCACACATCCTCTGCTGGAATTGCATCCTCAGGCCTTGGCTTAGGCTCTGGTCTGGCTTTATCAGTGCACTCCACCATCTTCCCAGTTCTTAATACTACCATTCTGGCAGTTTCAGGGTAAGAGAGTGTCTTTTCTGCAGGGTCCTTCATCAGAGCGGCCATCTGGGCCAACCGACGATCGACCTCGCATTGGCGCATCTGCAAACTTGCCATCTGGTGTTGCATGGAATTCAGATCTCCAAGTTAGGCTGGTGCAAACTCTCATCTTGGCCCTAACGTTTACCCTCAGAAAGAGATTGCTCATAGTGAGACATGGTGTCGGAGCTCGGTGGAACAGGTCACCGTTCTTCAGAGTTCTTGAAATGGCACGAAAAATCAAGTTTAGGAAATCGAATTATTTATTTTAGGCAAAGAATAATTAATAATAACCAAAGGAAAGAAAAGAGTATTGTCAAGCTCATTTCTAAGCTTAAGGCATGGGAGTGTAGTTAGTGGATTCGTATTCGTCAACAGTGCCATTTTGCCTTGTCCCCGGCAACGGTGCCAAAAAGTTGATCAGCCTAAATCGCACGTCCTAAAATTGGAGGTGGATTTAAGGTAGTCGAGCTTTTACATTTATAACCTGAAACCTTCTAGGCCCCCGCAACTTTGTTTACGGGGTCGAAGTAGATATACGGGGTCGAACACAAGGACAAGGGTGGTAGTGTTGAGAACGCGGAATCGACACGCTACACTCCGGCAAGGATAAGAGATGATAAAATTTCCAAAAGGGAACAGCAGACAAGATCGATAAAACAAAAGAAAACCCTATCTCCAAATGGAGCTACAAGAAAGATTAAGGGTTTAGGCATTTATCAGTTTTTAGGGGTTTTCATGCGACAGAAATAGAGAGATAATACTAAAGCTAAGGCAAGGTACGAAGGAGGAAAACTTCGGTAAAACAAGCGGCAGCAGGAACATCCTGTACCCCTCCTCTCAGAGCGGGTACCTCTAACCAAGCATCAACACCCCTCTCGAGGTTGCTGGACTTAAATTAGAGTGGAAAGGTTACTAAAGCAACTCCGATTCTGGGCACTCTCGTACTCCAGAGTCGGACCAAACACTAGAGCCACAAAACCTCTCTCGAGGATGTTGCAATGGGACAACATGATTCGGTAGCTAATCGAAACGCGATCCAAACATACAAGCTAGAGTTCAGATGTTAAACATAGCAATCATCCAACAAAGGTAAAAAACATAGAGCAGCAGATAATTAAACTCTTCTATTTCCATAAACAAATAAAGGTCTGATTACATAGCAGAAGTAAAAGAAATAAATGACTGAAATAAAGATAGATGTTGCCTTCTTGATATAGAATGGCGACAGACTACAACAGGCCCTCCAGCCTGATACTGGGCAGGAGCCTAACCCGATACAACCGTGTCGGGTGGCACACCCTCTCAGGCGACACGCCGTGACGGGCAGATTACATCATGCGAGGACCGTTGCCCAATATGCTCATGTCGGGTGGCACCCTCTCGGGGGACACACCGTGACGGGCGATGCGTATCGGGGTTCGGTATCGTGCGGGGCTAGAGTGATGCCTCTAGTATCGGTCACTTATGTCGGGGATCCATGTCGGCAGGTATCGGCTTGCATTGTTTCCCGGGACAACCCTAAGTGAACCATTCACCTCCCTCTCGGGATGGGGAAGTGCTCACCTAGAATCGCCCGGCACAAGCACTGAGGCACGATACACTTGCTCTTTGTAGCTTTCCTGAGGTGACTTGTGTAGGGTACTGACCTATCTTTTCGGCTTCCTGTAGCTGCTATTTATAGGAAGCGGTTGGGGGAAGTCATGGTGCTCAGGGCGCCACGTGTCCTCCTTATCATTGCAGAGTCGGTGGACGACCGATATCGGTATTGCTCGGCACAAGGATGTCGGCTGTCGATCACGTCACGAGCGGCGCCTGCCGATGGGTGGCCTGTATCGTGCGACAAGCTTTAGTTGTTGTGGCGAGCTCGGCTCCCTGTCGGGTAAAAGACATGTCACCCACTAGTTCCTTTCTACGCGGCATCCCCATGTCACACGTCGGTGTGTTGCGCTACCCTATCGGGCAGTGAGCGTATCGGCCATCTGGAAGGCCGATGCAGGTGGAACTTGTTTGTGGGGCGGGATGGCCTTATTGATGATAAATGTATCAAAAACTGAGGAAAAACTCTGCAAAAGATGGAAATATTGAATTAAGAGCGTCGTTTGGCCAATTATTGCAAAAGTACATATAAAAGGAGAGTAAAATAGTTAAAAAGGCAGTTTTGATAACAAAATAAGGGTCAAAAACATCACAAAAATTGGTGTTATCAGGCATGCATACTGTCCCATCTCTCCCTCTCATAACAAGAGGAAATAAGCATTTGGTGGCCATCCAAACACAAAGTTCTTACTATTCCAAGAGTAGAAATGATACATCCCACATCTCCAGTACACCTTCAATTCTAAGTTGAAACGTGCAACTTATGTCTCTACATCACAAACATCATGATATCAAAGTTATTTCCATGGGAAAACTAGTCCCGAACCTGCTTGGTCCAAACACAATCCTTGGTCGTCTCCTCTAGGTCTATAGGGTGCTTGCACTTTTGGGGTCATCCCTCTTCCCTTATGCATCTAGAGAGTGCCCTACTCATCTGCCCTTTGGGTCCCATGAGTTCATGAAGGTGATAAATCTCCTAACCCATGGCCCTCAAACAATGATAGTTGTTACCTCCCGATCCTATGGTCATGTGCAATTAGAGAATTAGGCAACTCCTACTTCCATCGGTCTTATCCCTACCTGACCCTAGGACAGACTTAGGATTCTAACATAGTACACATTCAACTTAGAACCTTGCCCAATCCTTCATCATCTCTCTCTACATTCTTGGGATATCTTTCATCCTTTCTCAGGGTTTCATGGCGACCTGTCTACCTTGGTCAGGCCCCATACGGGTTACCTCCACGGTAACACATCCACATGCACTTAGAGATGGTTAACTATGGGTCTACAGGTTTAGTCTCATGCCATGTACTTTTCACTTAGCTCCTCTTGATCCTATGAGACCCCTTTAGGTTTCCATGAAACCCACAAAACTGGTATAAACCCTACCAAAGGGTCTCTCTCCCAGGATGGGAGGAAACTACAACTCTTGACAATAAGGTCACAAACATCCTTAGGGTTTACATCCATATGAGCATGCTTAATCCAGCAACTACTAAGGCACAAGTGTACCTACTAAACCATGCTAGGTCACACTTGTTCTCTTCCTCAACATTAGACCAACTTAGTTGTGAGGGGTTCATCACACATACCTTTAACTTAAGGGGTTTCTTTTTCCTCTACACATGCTTGAAGCTATAGAGACTCAAATCTCATCATGAGCATCGGGTATACTGCTTCCCCTCTTAGGCCTAGAAACCCTAAGTCCACCTTTGGGTGTCCAACTGCATGCTCAATCTCTTAACCATGAATCAAGCATGTCCAAGGTATGTCATGTACTTCCATGATCTTTTATATAGGCAACACTTCAGAGTGGAGTCCTCCTCAAGGACTACCAACTAGGTATAATGCCTCACAACTGGTTACTTAAACCTCCTCAGGGTCTAAGGCACTCTTTGTCTCATCTCATCATGTAACCACTTATACCATAGGCACATAGGTACTAGAAGCATCATCCTCTCTCTAGTGTTTGGTTCCTCTAAAGGCAACCAATATATCATCAGCCTCCAGGGGTCAAGCATAAGGCAACCACTATCATCCACTTAGGTCGCATTATTCTCAACTCCCCATTGTTCCTCATATTTTGGGGTTTTAGGCTTCCAACCTCTATGCTGGGGTCCTGCTTTCTCTCTCTAGAGCTGACTCCACATCCATCCATACTACTAGAGGTCCTCTCTCCATGAAGGATCAAGCTCACATGCATACCTCTACACGGGTGAAGCCTATGCGCAAACTTATGTTTGCTCATGATTATCCATAGCCCCTTATGCTTATCTCATAAGCCATCCATCTTGTCCTTCTGGCCTCGGTTTTAACTTACTACTTGTACTACTGATGTAATCTGGGTGCAAGTTTTACTCTACTTGCAACAGCCCATAAGGTTTCTATCGGTTCTTCTCTAACCTCATCAATGAAGGAGCTATCCTTCACTCTAACATGCACAACCCTTTCCAGGGTTAGGTCGTCAAAGGCACTAGGTCACCCAACCTCACAGGCTCAAAACATGTCTACTCACACCTAGTTTACTAAGATATCCAACTCTTCATGTCATCTCTCTCTCTAACCCTCACTTAGGGTTAGGGTTAACATCATCCTTAAAGGATGTGATAGGTCTCTACTTTTAAGACTAACTCTCTCTCTACTCATCTTCCTGACAAGGAGGTCTATCCTCAGGTCTCTCCTGAGGGCAATGACAACTCGTGTCATACGACCTAAGCATGTATCTATTCTTTTATGCTTACTCTATTAAGCTTATGTCCATGACATCTTATTTACATGCTTTTTATTAATTTGGTGGAGGAATCATTAATCCTTATCAACCTTACCCATACCTCAAGAGGGTGGGGAAAAGAGAGAAAACCCTTATCCTTAAGGTCCTTAACAGAATTTGAGTTGAGAAGGGATGAACAAGATGAGAGAGTTCTAAAGGTATCTTATTTCGAATCATACCCTAAGACTTTGGCCAGACAGTCACACGGATCTGAGAGTCCTCGTATTCCGACTAGGAGTGCGGAGGAAAATATTGCCAGCCCCCATTCATGATCCTTTTCTAGACACCTCTATCTTTCGTATAATCCTCTAATAACTCCCTTGAGTTCTACAGAATTTGTAAAATTTAATAATTAGTAAAGATTAAGTGAGGAACCTTTGCTCTGATACCAATTGTAACGACACCGTCTCCCGGTAACCCCCACTTAAGGGAGACCAAGAGATCAGAGTCGTTATCTAATAACCCAGATCAAAGGTTCAACAAATAATCAATAACAATTAATAAATTTTACCAACTAAATTGGAAACTTGTATAAAATAAAACTTTGCATACCTTTTCAAATCTGGGATATCTACATCTATCTACATCTGGAGTCTACTCTAACTAATCCTCCTTTGTACTTTAACCCTTAATTAATTTCACATATGCCACTTTAATGTTTGTCCTTTTCAAGCTTGTATCTAAAATGCCGATAAACAAAACGTCGATCATCATATCGAAATATGCCGGTATGTGGGGACAACCAAAAGTTTGCACATATGGATAACAATCTAATTATCACAATCAAGTTAATTAACAAGCTAATTTACACCTTTTAGTATGACATTCTCCACCGCTTTTGCCCTAACCCTGGCATACCCACCTTAGGGTTTCTTTTGCCAATGACTTAAGGCCACCTTCTCAATCCCGAGCTTGGTGACTGGGGGTCACCACTCATGGTGCCCACTAGTCATGCAATATCATAGGCCACCTTCTCATTCCCGAGCTTGGTGCCTGGGGTCACCACTCATGGTGCCCATTGGTCTACCCATCTGGGCCTGACCTTTATCATCATCCATTAGGGTGGCATGTAGGTGCGAGAATACATACTTCTATTATTAATGTGATAATCATAGTGACTTTATGATTTGCAAGTATGAACATCCAAACTGATAATTTGCATTCAATGCAATTAACCATCAGGAAAATCCTCGGGAAACTAAGGCGGTTATTCATAATTAACCACATACCTGATCCAGAGCAACTTGATTGTCCAAGCAATAAGGATAAAGAACAAGAAACAAGCAATCAACAATATCCTGAAATTAATGCATGGGATCCAAGTGTTATAGTTTATCCAGAACATTCTAAAGCTAGACTTGGATTCCACCTTAGGCTTTCTAGACCACTTTAGGGTTTTATTAGGGTTTTTGCCTCCATAATGCTTTTATCATATTTAATGCTCTCTTAGTTCATAAACCCTAATTTCAACATCATAAACCCAATTAAAGTCGATTATTTCTCTTTTATACCAAAACTACCATTTTTATCCTTTTAAGTTATTTCAAGGTCAATAGACTCAATTATCACCTTTAGTTTCTTTCAGATTAACAACTCATAATTCATTATGGTCTAATTCACATATGAACGTTATTTATCATTAATTCTACCTTTTATCCACTAGGAAACCCTAATTTCCACATTAAGGGTATTTATCCACAAATTAGGAACTTTAATATTCAAAATAGCTTATAACCATGAAAACCCAATTCTATACATGATGTCGAATAATTAAAGCCATTAGTAGTCCTAATTACCAACATTAGGGTTTCAAGGCCCATTAAAGCCTATTTATGCACATAAACTCTAAATTAAATGGATTACGTGCAAAATTCATCCTTTTCGATCTTAATGTACCTTTTTATAATTAACAGGTTAATATCAACTTTAATCACCCATGAAACTCTACTAATTTCATTAATCATCTCAAAGTAGAGTTTCTTAATCTTTAATCCATAAAAGTTGATAACTTACACTACTTTTTGAATTGCAAAAGGAATTGGCTTCTAAACATATTTTTATTGAATTCCTCTCATTTTTGAGCAAAATGCATATATTATTCGTATTCATCCGAGCTACCGATTATTAGATATAATTTTTGCAATAAATCACTTACTTTGGCCAATCAGAGGGTGCCATGTGTCCATTCCCATGCAACGTTGGCGTGGCTTGGTTTGGGAAATATTTCAAAATGTCCGAATTGCCCTTGGGTAAGTTACAACATCTTCATCCCACATAGGAGCAAACCCGTCCAACCGGCTCTGCCTTCATCTTCCTCGCGATCTCCGTACCGTGGACGCCCTAGCTGCAACCAGCACAGTTTCCCTTCTTCTTCCTGGACTCGCAGGCCACCAAGGAGGATTCCCTCATCTCCGACGGCTTCCCTCTGCCTCCATCCACAAGGTCCACCACCCAGGCACAGAGGATTGTTGCCTCTCTAGCCTTCAGGGAGCGCCACCTAGAGGGAGACGCTCTCCCTTGGCTGAGCGGCGGTTTGTAGACCATGGCTCCACGTTGGATCTTCGGCACCAAACAACCACCTCGACGGCTGTAACGTCCCCGATTCAACCACCTGATTTTCTTCCTTCGAAAATCAAGTAGCTAAATCTGAGTCGTTAATATGGCACCAAGAATCAAAGCACAGGAGTGAGATAAGCAATATTTTATTTCAAAATATTACACCCTTAAAAAAGGTATTTTTACATTATCTTCTGTATCAATAAAAATGATACATGAGTTTAAAATTAAGCTTGATCCGCCTTTGATTCGTAACGCCCTTTAGGATCTTTTCAAGATGAGTCTTCCACAAGGAAAGGTCCTACAAATAATATAACCTGCAACATGGAAGAATATGTCACAGCCCAAGTGGGAGAGTATGGGTTAGACAATTGTCTAAGTATGGACAAATAGAGATAAGCAGCAAGACACTATTAATATAACTATATTCTTAATGTATTACTCAGATAACTAAAGTAACAAAAGTCCAAACCAAAATTATTGACCATCTACTAGCATGAAGCATAAGGAATGTATATGTGCATATATTTATAAAGCATTTATCAGATGACAACTCTATCAAAATGTTAGACCGACACTGTGCAGCATAATCAAGATTATTGGTATAATGATAACGAAAAGGGAGACCTTATTCCATAAATGAGTTTAACTACAACTCTCATAGAAGGTGTCAATTCACCTTGGGCAACTGGCCTGCAACCACAAAAACTTGCTTAGCTAAGACTTTAGTCCATTAGGGTCACCAAAACACATGTAAGTACCCTGGCACACCCCCAACCACTCGTGCACACTGCATGCTCTATTTAATGAATCAGATTACCACATGCAGCCACTGGTCGCCTTTCCAAGACCATAAGAGGGTTCTCCTTGCATAACATGCCACTTGAATAATCATTAGTTAGCATGCTTAATCTTTGCAGGAGATTATTCCCCATTACTAACTTGATCATGCCTGACTCTACATGACCAACCCAAGTGTGGGCCTGAGTATGGTAGAGCATTATACTCATCCATCCCTGACTCCAAAGGACTTAGATCCGGATCCCAAATGTATCAATCCCTGACCAAGACATGTCGAATCTGTTACCAACACATCTCCCAATATGAATTTTAGAATCAAAAGGACATCATCAATGATATACAACTATTTGATGGATATTCAGAGTTGGAGAGATCAAAAGGTAGTCAAGTAAATGAATCACTGATTATTATTTCACTATGAAACCTAAAATGTAAACTTGTGGGATTGTGGTTTTGAATCAAACAAGTCTATGGCCAGGAGTGTGCAAGAGGTTAGGGAGTCCCCCCGTGTGAACACGGAACCAATTAAATAACCTTTCCTCTTTACTGGCTACAAACATCAGTGAAACAGGCTCCTAGTCACCTTAGAAGTGTTTGATAGAATTCCAATTTCCAACAATATCACATGACACAATTAATAGAGAGAAATAAAGGAAAAGGGAACCAAAAGACAATAGGACTAGAATCCAAAGAAATGCTTGATTATCATCTAAAGCCTTTAAACTCAACTTTAAAGGATAATATGGACGAATATATGGAAGTCATACCTAGCTTATTAATAAAGAGGTTGTGTATAGTTGATCACTAATTCATTCTTTAGGAAAGTATATGAATTATACTATACTCTTACTGCATATAATACCAAACCATTCTATACCATACCTTTTATTGATAATGATATAATAGATTACAATAGGAATTGAATATCATATTAAATAATAATAAACTGTACTTTTTGGATGATAAAATGTGGGAACCATACCTTTAGATGTACATTGATACATAGTTCCACAACAAGACCATAACATCATTAAATATATCCAGTCATGATATATTTCGGAAACATTCTGTTGCATTTTCCATTACCTCAATCATCGTTCCTAGCTAGATCAGCTTCTAGGGTTTCTCTCACTAGGGTAGAAGAGAGATGGCTTATATATTCTTAGAGAAAGGATATTTTGTAAGACATAGTATTGGGTTGCTCTTTCTATGGTGGAGGAAGGAGGTAGTAGGTTTCTATAGAGAGAGTATTTGTTGGGAGGTGGTTCCTTTCACTAACATAAAGAAAGAGAGAGCAGTTTGCTAATCTAGACAGAGATTGGAGGTTTATGGTGAAGGAGATGGGAAAGGAGGGAGAAGGGACGTTCACCTTTGCTTCGGGATGAAGAGGAGAGAACTTATGCTTATGGTGGGGTGGATGGGGGCTCTTTATTTAGGAATGGTGAAGGGTAGCATGGTCCTAATAGAAAAAAGTGTGTGGATGACACATGGGTGCAAGGTGTCATCTTTAGGTGGATTCTTACTAGTTAGATTACACATGGATGGTTAGGTGTCATCTCAAGAATTGCTAGATGACACATGGAAGCATATATGTCATTTGAAGATATCCATCAAGGATTAGTTGACACATGGTGGGATATGTGTCAAACATTAGGATGTTCTAGGTGTTTTAAAGAGGAGCATGGCACTAAGCTTCTTGCTTTACCAAGTAGTGTGTTTGCTTAAGCTACCTACTTGCTACCCAACTACATGCTTGCCTCTATAAGCAACTTGCTTGCCACCCAGCTACCTGCTTGTGTGCTTACCCACCAATATATTTTTTTTCCAAAATTTGGCAAAAGTACCGCAATTATATTTTCAATATATAAAAGCTTTTAAATTAATCAAAATGAATTATTTTAATATTAAAATTGATTTTACAAAAAAATCCTCAAAGAAGCTTGTTTTTATGAATAGCTCTAATAAGGAGTTTTAATTTGGGCTAGAGATCAGGATGTTACATATACCACCCCTTCAAAGAATTTTTGTCCTCGAAAATTATAAGATTTAGGTTATGACTTATATTAGTCTATTCTACTTAAGGTTTTACTATCTCAAGTTTTAAGTGTATACTTCTACAATTTTTCTTGGGTAAGGTCTCATCTTGTTGCTTTGATACCATCTCTATAACGTCCCTGGTTCAACCACCTGATTTTCTTCCTTCGAAAATCAAGTAGCTAAATCTGAGCCATTAATATGGCACCAATAATTAAAGCACAGGAGTGAGATAAGCAATATTTTATTTCAAAATATTACCCCCTTAAAAAAGGTATTTTTACATTATCTCCTGTATCAATAAAAATGATACATGAGTTTAAAATTAAGCTTGATCCGCCTTTGATTCTTGACGCCCTTCATGATCTTTTCAAGATGAGTCTTCCACAAGGAAAGGTCCTACAAATAATATAACCTGCAACATGGAAGAATATGTCGCAGCCCAAGTGGGAGAGTAAGGGTTAGACAATTGTCTAAGTATGGACAAATAGAGATAAGCAGCAAGACACTATTAATATAACTGTATTCTTAATGTATTACTCAGATAACTAAAGTAACAAAAGTCCAAACCAAAATTATTGACCATCTACTAGCATGAAGCATAAGGAATGTGTATGTACATATATTTATAAAGCATTTATCAGATGACAACTCTATCAAAATGTTAGACCGACACTGTGCAACATAATCAGGATTATTGGTATAATGATAACAAAAAGGGAGACCTTATTCCATAAATGAGTTTAACTACAACTCTCAGAGAAGGTGTCAATTCACCTTGGGCAACTGGCCTGCAACCACAAAAACTTGCTTAGATAAGAATTTAGTCCATTAGGGTCACCAAAACACCTGTAAGTACCCTGGCACACCCCCAACCACTCGTGCACACTGCATGCTCTATTCAATGAATCAGATTACCACATGCAGCCACCGGTCGCCTTTCCAAGACCATAAGAGGGTGCTCCTTGCACAATATGCCACTTGAATAATCATTAGTTAGCATGCTTAATCTTTGCAGGAGATTATTCCCCATTACTAACTTGATCATGTCTGACTCTACATGACCAACCCAAGTGTGGGCCTGAGTATGGTAGAGCATTATACTCATCCATCCCTGACTCCAAAGGACTTAGATCCGGATCCCAAATGTATCAATCCCCGACCAAGACATGCCGACTCTGTTACCAACACATCTCCCAATATGAATTTTAGAATCAAAAGGACATCATCAATGATATACAACTATTTGATGGATATTCAGAGTTGCAGAGATCAAAAGGTAGTCAAGTAAATGAATCACTGATTATTATTTCACTATGAAACCTAAAATGTAAACTTGTGGGATTGTGGTTTTGAATCAGACAAGTCTATGTATAGGAGTGTGCAAGAGGTTAGGGAGTCCCCCTGTGCGAACACGGAACCAATTAAATAACCTTTCCTCTTTACTGGATACAAACATCAGTGAAATAGGCTCCTAGTCACCTTAGAAGTGTTTGATAGAATTCCACTTTCCAACAATATCACATGACACAATTAATAGAGAGAAATAAAGGAAAAGGGAACCAAAAGACAATAGGACTAGAATCCAAAGAAATGCTTGATTATCATCTAAAGCCTTTAAACTCAACTTTAAAGGATAATATGGACAAATATATGGAAGTCATACCTAGCTTATTAATAAAGAGGTTGTGTATAGTTGATCACTAATTCATTCTTTAGGAAAGTATATGAAGTATACTATACTCTTACTGCATATAATACCAAACCATTCTATACCATACCTTTTATTGATATTGATATAATAGATTACAATAGGAATTGAATATCATATTAAATAATAATAAATTGTACTTTTTGGATGATAAAATGTGAGAACCATACCTTTAGATGTACATTGATACATAGTTCCACAACAAGACCATAGCATCATTAAATATATCCAGTCATGATATATTTTGGCAACGTTCTATTGCATTTTCCATTACCTCGATCATCGTTCCTAGCTAGATAAGCTTCTAGGGTTTCTCTCACTAGGGTAGAAGAGAGATGGCTTATATATTCTTAGAGAAAGGATATTTTGGAAGACATAGTATTGGGTTGCTCTTACTATGGTGAAGGAAGGAGGTAGTAGGTTTCTATAGAGAGAGTATTTGTTGGGAGGTGGTTCCTTTCACTAACATAAAGAAAGAGAGAGTGGTTTGCTAATCTAGACAGAGATTGGAGGTTTATGGTGAAGGAGATGGGAAAGGAGGGAGAAGGGACGTTCACCTTTGCTTTGGGATGAAGAGGAGAGAACTTATGCTTATGGTGGGGTGGATGGGGGCTCTTTATTTATGAATGGTGAAGGGTAGCATGGTCCTAATAGAAAAAAGTGTGTGGATGACACATGGGTGCAAGGTGTCATCTTTAGGTGGATGCTTACTAGTTAGGTTACACATGGATGGTTAGGTGTCATCTCAAGAATTGCTAGATGACACATGGAAGCATATGTGTCATTTGAAGATATCTATCAAGGATTAGCTGACACATGGTGGGATATGTGTCAAACATTAGGATGTTCTAGGTGTTTGAAAGAGGAGCATGGCACTAAGCTTCTTGCTTTACCAAGTAGTGTGTTTGCTTAAGCTACCTACTTGCTACCCAACTACATGCTTGCCTCCATAAGCAACTTGCTTGCCACCCAGCTACCTGCTTGTGTGCTTACCCACCAATATATATATTTTTCCAAAATTTGGCAAAGTACCGCAATTATATTTACAAAATATAAAAGCTTTAAATAATCAAAATGAATTATTTTAATATTAAAATTGATTTTACAAAAAACTCCTCAAAGAAGCTTGTTTTTCTGAATAGCTCTAATAAGGAGTTTTAATTTGGGCTAGAGATCAGGATATTACAACGATGCCCTGGACCATGAGTTAGCATCCATGCAGATGCCCTCTCATGGAAGACGGAAGAAGGAGAAGAAAGGCTGGTTTCTAAGGGATCACCGCCCAGGGTTGTTGCTCTATTCAGGCAATCTCTGAATCATGCATTATGTATACATGTATGTATATATATATATGCCTGTTATCATCTTTCTTTTCCAAGCACTACGAAACCTCCCTCTTTCATACCTTGGGTTGGGTGTCCTTAACGTATAAGGAAAGAAATGATCAACCGTATATCTAAATATTGATTTGGTTGAGATAATCCAATACAAAATACTTGCCCTCCAAGCAATTAGTTAATTACCATTATCATATGAGAGTTCTTTTTATGTGAAAGGTATTTCCAAAACGCCAACAATACATATCCATTAAAAGATATTTCTTTTTGATAATACCAAAAGTCATTAATTTATATAACACATTATCCTTATATTTTGTAATTTTGGTATTTTCTCTTTATTTCCTATTTATTGGGACTCCTTGGATCCCAAGAAACTCCATTATTTCGAAATTCTTTTTCAAGGATACTTATTATCCTTCTAGATGCATCTATATGCATTATTTCTCATTATCACATTTATTTCTTATTAAAATATCTCTTTTTGAGGATTTTTCTTTATTTCTCCTTTATTTTCATTATTGGTATTCTATTTAACATTAGGAATCCTTTGAATACGAAAATCCACAAAGGATAACTCAATTATACCTCATTTCACTTGTTTTCCACATTTTACCATTATTTTCAATTTCTTTCTTAATAAAGAAATACTTAATTGATCCTTTCTTTTCTTATTGTACTTTATATGCAACTTTGGACTCCTTGGAACCCAAGGAACCCAAGAGGCACGAAATCCCTCTTTGGATTTTCCTTCTAGAGGTTTCCACATTTTTCTTTTCTTAAAAATTCAATTATTCATTTACTAATTGAATTTCCTTGTTATTGGGCCCAATAGCCAATAAAGCCCACAATACAATCGTCAAGGCTATTGTAAACGAAACTCATTTATTCAAAACAAATTATATCATTATTTGTTTCAAATTCTTTAATATGAGAAATTACATTTCTCACCAAAAGAATCGAAAACTGGGGTTGTAACAGACTGTGTGGATTTGAAAGATTGTCCCAAATGTGGTGCGTCAAGGTATAAATTGACGACTTCGGGGGAGTCCAAAACTGGTTCTCCTGCCAAGGTGATGTGGTATCTACCTATAATACCACAGTTTCAACGCTTGTTTGCCAATCCAATAGATGCGAAAAATTTTAGGTGGCATGCAGATATTAAGAAAAATAATGATGGAATCCTACGACATGCGTTTGATTCCCCACAGTGGAAGAAGATTGATTTATTGTACCCTGAATTCGGTGAAGAAGTCAGGAATCTAAGACTTGGGCTTTGTACAAATGGGATGAATCCGTACGGGACATTGAGCAGCCAACATAGCACTTGGCCAGTTATGCTTGTTATATACAATCTTCCACCCTGGTTGTGTATGAAAAATAAGTACATTATGTTGTCGTTGTTGATATCGGGCCCTAAACAACCTAGAAATGATATCGAAGTTTATCTTGAACCTCTAATTGATGACTTGAAGAAACTATGGGGTGAAGGTGTGATGACCTATGATGCTTCACGAAGAGAGACATTTTGTTTGCACGCTATGTTGTTTTGCACTGTGAATGACTTTCCGACATATGGGAATTTGTTTGGATATAGTGTCAAAGGATCTAAAGCGTGTCTTATATGTGAAGAGAACACTGATTCAATACGACTAAAACACGGCGGCAAGACTATATATCTTGGTCATTGAAGGTTTTTCCAAAATTCCATCTGTATCGTAGGTTGCGCAAAGCATTCAATGGGCGGAATGAGGAACGAAGTGCACCTAAACCTATACCAAGGGAGGATGTTTATGAAAGAGTAAAAGACTTTGCCATTGAATTTGGTAAGAGATCACAATGTATGATGGCCACACGGAGTGACAAATCTTTATTCAAGAAGAAGTCAATATTTTGGGATCTTCCTTATTGGAGTTCTTTGGCAGTCAGGCATTGTATCGATGTCATGCACGTTGAGAAAAATGTCTATGATAGCATCATCGATACTCTGTTGAATATACCAGGTAAGACTAAAGATGGGATAAAATCCAGAATGGACCTACGTGAAATGGGAATAAGGACAGAATTAATAGAAGTAGTTAGTAGCGATCAGAGAACATACTTACCTCCCGCTTGTTATACGTTGTCGAGAAAGGAGAAGAAAGCCTTTTGTGAATGCTTGGTAAATGTTAAGGTGCCACAGGGTTACTCATCCAACATTCGTACATTGGTATCAATGAAAGATCAGAAGTTGATCGGTCTTAAATCTCATGATTATCACACTCTAATGCAACAAATATTGTCCATGACAATTTGATATATATTATCAAAGCATGTAAGGTTTGCAATCACCAGACTTTGTTTCTTTTTCAACAGTCTATGCAGCAAAGTTATTGACCCTGATACTCTCGATAAATTGCAAAGAGAAGTGGTTGTTACCCTATGTCAGCTTGAGATGTATTTTCCTCCTTCATTCTTTGATGTCATGGTACATCTTGTTGTCCACTTGACTAGGGAAGTGAAAATGTTGGGACCAATTTTCATGCATTGGATGTATCCCTTTGAACGATACATGAGCATTTATAAAGGTGATGTTCGAAACCGTTATCAGCCCGAAGGGAGTATTATTGAGGGTTATGTGGCGAGAGAGGTTATGGATTTTTGCAATGACTTTCTGAGTACTAATGACGCTCCTATTAATGACAAGAATATTGACGAGCATTTTGGCAAAGGATTTTGGGATCACGGATGAAAGTAATCAGCCGTGAGCAGTTGGAACAAGGTCACTTGTATATTTTACACAACATCGACGAAGTGAGTGTTTATATCGAGGAACATACCAATTTCATCAAGAGACAATATCCTCGAGCCAATTCAATGTGGCTTGCTAGAGAGCATAACAAGACATTTATTAAGTGGTTTGAAGACAAAGTCTTACATCAACTATCTCAAACACCAGATAATCTTACTGAAACTATCAAGTGCCTTGCCTTTAAACCAAAATTGAATGTTACGTCTTATGAAGGGTTTGACATAAATGGATTCTCATATTACACAAAGCTTCAAGATGGTAAGAGTGTCATCCAAAACAGTGGGTTCACCCTTCAAGCGTCTTCATTGTTTTTTGCAAGTGCAAAGGATAAGAGTCCACGTGAAGCTAAAATGTCATATTACAGTGTCATTGAAGACATATGGGAGTTTGACTACGTAGATTTCAGGATTCTTCTCTTTAAATGTAATTGGGTTGATAACACCAAAGGAGTTATAGTGGATGAATTGGGTTTCACATCAGTGAACTTTGAAAAGATTGACGAGAAGGGTGAACCATTCATATTGGCATCACAGGAGAAACACATATTTTATATCGATGATCCTGCAAATGATAAATGGTCGGTTGTTCTTCATGGTAAAAGACAGTTCATTGAAGATCCTATAGATGAAGAAGAGTACTATGATAAGTATGATGACTCCAGTCCATTCTTAGTTGGGTTGCCAACACCACCAAATATTGAAGCTAATGATGACTTGTATGTGCACAGAGATCACAATGAAGGATTGTTAATTGATAAAAGATCGCAATATTAGAGGCATGCATGTTTATATTTTTTTATATGTTTTATTTTTTCTGAATGTGAACTTTACAATGTGAATGTGAACTTTACAATGTGAACTTTACAATGTGAATTACTTTATAATGTGAACTTTACAATGTGAATGTGAACTTTCAGATGACTGAGCATTCTCCTGATGACCGTGTTGATGATTACCGTGAGGGTGAGGACGTCAATGCGCTGCCTCACAATGTAAGTTTTAAAAATATATCCTTGAGGTTTCTATCTATATGTTCATTTATAGTTATATCCTAGTAAGTGTGTTTTTTTGTCAAATTTTAGGTTGGTGATGCACCCCCTGAAGAAATTGGGGCACTTGATGGGAAACAAAAAAAATTTGAGAAAGTGAGGGGCATCACAATGATGAACAAGTTACTATAGCAAAGGGACAATGGACCCAAACTGGATGTGGATTTTGATTATGCAGGAAATCCAGTTGGAGTGAACCGCAGCTCATTTATTTCAGATCTTGGGGTTCTTACTCGTAGCCATTGTAGTCCTATTTTTGAATCCTGGCATAAAGTTCCTAAGGGGAAGAAAGACTTAGTATGGAAGGAACTATCGTGAGTTATTATTATTTGCAATTCTATTTTTGTAGATTACTAATTTTTAGGATACTAGTTAATAGCAATTCTATTTTGCAGAGTATATTTGATCTGGATGAAAAGCTACATCATAAATGCGTGATGCAACGCTGTGGGAGAGTCCTAAGGAACTATAGGACAAATCTCACCTGAGATTACATACGTGATGCTGAGAAGAGGTTCTTGATTGATTTCCAATTCTAGACATTGATCACTTTTTGACTAACTCTACACTAATAATTTTTGTTTGTATTCTCTTTAAAAAATAAATTAAGGCAGAAGGCAACCACTAAGCAATGGAACTAACTGGACACCAAAGACTGGGAGGACTTTGTTACCCAAAGAAAAATGGATGAATTCAAGGTATTAAGCGCCACTCCCAATTTAATTAATATACATTCTTATGTATTCACCTATTCAAGATTAACCTTTAGTGTTACTAACCAAATCAATGTGCTTACAAACAAGGCTATCAGTGATGCTCAAAGAGCAAGGCGTGCACTGAATGTGCATGACCACATAATGGGTCCAAGAGGCTATGTAGGCATTCGCCAAAGACTACATGCTGAGTCTACTGCTCAGTCTGCTGTTACTCAGGATTCCTCTACTATTGGTCTTGCACCTCTGCCTCGCCATGCTATGTGGATAACTAGGAGACAAAATAATAAGGGAGATATAACGAAGCCCGCAACTGCTGAGGCGGCTGCAAAAAATGGTAAAATTCAACTCTTAGAGCAATCGATCGATATTGATTATTGTTATGTTTACTTACCAATTTCTATTTATGGCAATTAGCGGGAGCTGCACGAGCAGAGGAAGGAAGGCAAGTTCATCCCTGAGGACACAATGGATAAATTGACAGTTGCTCTGGGTAACCCAGAGCATCCTGGACGTGTTAGGGGTGCATGCACTGGTGTGGGCATCAAAGCGTTCTTTGGGCCATCACAGCGCAAACCAGTCCTAAAAGTGGGACTTTCACAAGCTGAGGTAACTTATTATTTTTTTAGAATGTTATTGCGAAAGAGAATTCAATAATCAGAAGCTAGCGTTTCTTTTATCCATGTATAGGTAGATCAGTTAATTGATAGGAGAGTCGAGGAAGCACTTGATAGGAGAGTCGAGGAAACACTTGATAGGAGAGTCGATGAAGCACTTGATAAGAGAGTCAATGAAGTAATTAGCAAGTGGCAGGCGTCTCAGACTGCCACTCAGATAGTACTTGTGCTGGGCCACTCTTCTCCTACTGGTAGAGGTTGGGAGTAATCATGTAGACCCACCACCTAGCACGTCCGCTGTAAGTATTTTTATGACATATATAGTAACTAGTCTTTTTAAGATGATATGTTTATGTATATATGTATATAACATTATTTATATAAATTTGTAGGGGTTGAAGCCATTTTGTCTAAAAAGTCAAGAATATATCGTTACAGATGCACATGCTTACCCAACCCTTCCAGGGGAGATGTTTCATGGGACTCCAGTACCAACTGGTGTGGTTCGTGTGAGCCCGATACATATACTCCCCGATTGGAGGGATCTTCCACTGTCATATGCCCACCCAGATTCTGAAACGCTTGGTGTGGCAGAAGGCGGAGTGAAAATGTGGCCCAAAGTGGATGTCGTCTATACTAATATTGTATGGTAAATTTACATTATGTTAATTTGTTAGTGTGTATATACGAGTCAATTGATCTGAAATTATATATACAAGTCAAAAGGAAGACACCCACTACATCTCGGCCTCCATTTCCAGCTCCTAAAGTACCAAGTTGGGTTCCAAGGGACCTACACGCCTTGTTAGGTCCTAATTGTAGGGGTATGGCAGTATGGATAGGCGAACATGATTCAAATTGCCTTATAAATGTTACTATTCTAGAGGATGTTGTAGGTCAATCATACGATAACAATCTATTTATACAAGTTTTGCATACGTATTAATGCATACGTAATACAAGTTTTGCATACGCATTAATGCATACGTATTAATATAGGTCAATCATACGATAACAAGCTATTTATACAAGATACTTTGGAGTTATTTTGTTATGACTGGCTGAACACATCTATGATAGAGCTGTGGATATGGTGAGATCTTATTTATACATCCATATACCTTATTTTATATACGGTGATCTGGTTTCTTATATATTAGTGCATACGTAATACATGTTTTGCAGCCACTTACACACGATATGTACAAATTTTGCATTTTTCCATGTGGGATTTTTGGTTCCATCTTTGATTAGTCTTGTAGATACAGACCCTTCTTCAGTTACTTCATATTGCTGTGATGCTTTTGAATATTTTGATAAAAATAAGAAGACGATGATAATAGCTCCATTCAATGTCGAGTAAGTTTACTTTGCTTGTAATTTGGACTTAAGAAAATTACATTTTATTGTGGATTTTGAGTTATTAATTTTTAACTTTCTTACATGTAGTAGTAGGCATTGGGAGTTACTAGTGTTGTCCCCAAGACGTTCACTTTCTATTATTTAGATCCTGCGGTGAAGGTATTGAATACATTATATGGACACACAATGAAAAGGCCATTATTTCCATGAGAAATATTTCATATTTTTATATCTGTTAACATATGTTATTACATTACAATTTAATTATACAATTTAATGTGTTACATTAACATGTAAGACTTTAGAAAAGTTCAAAAAAGCTGGAGGAAAGGTCCCCAGGAAAAAGAACCAGCCACTAATTTGGGAGAATGTGAAAGTAATTTCCCGACTCCAATGTATATATTATTTATGTAAACTGTGTTTATTTGTATTTTTGAATATTTTGTATGTTTCAATTTATAGTGTGCTACACAAGACAACGGCTGGGCATGTGCCCACTATGTGATGCGATTTATGGACCTAATCATCAAATATGCCGTAATGGAAATCGATACTATACATCATGTATTATATATAGTCTCATTAAATAATATGAAATATACCAATCTTATTATATATTATTAATTATATATATACGTCATTTTCTTTGTAGGTGTTTAAAATTGACTTCAACACATGTGGGAAGTTATTAGATGTACATACTCCCTATATGAGGGAGGAATTAGATGTGGTAAAAGAAGAATGGGCAAAAGCCCTATAAGTAGTGGGAATTTTTAAATATAATTGAGACAATGATGACAATGATGAATAAAGAATGATATTTCTAAACTTTGTTCTCATAATTATTTTTGTGTGAATGTGAATGAGTTTTTCTGAATTGTCATATGTGTGAATGTGAATGAATTTTTCTGATTAATACATGAATCTCTGAATGTGAAAATAGATGAAATGAATGGAACTGAATGTGAATGTAAATGACTTTGCAGGTTTCTATATGTATCTGATCAATACATGTGTCTGAATGTGAATGACTTTGTAGGTTTGTGGCCTGTTGTTGGCTGATATCAATGGATGTTGTAAACCTACAGTTTAGAACTGAACTATAGGTTCTGCATCCTGCTGACCAGCCATACAGCAGGCCTGCAAACTGATAAGAAAAAAAAATCAGAACATAGGCGTCGGTTATTTGTATAAAACCGACACCAAAGACATACAACGTCGGTTATTAGCAAAAAACCGACGTCTCTTCCATGGCTGGCGTCGGTTCTCCATGGCTGGCGTCGGTTATCTGTAAGAACCGACGCCTATGGTGGCCAGGTACCACGGTCGTGTTGGGAAGCACGACCATGCTGGCAGGGATATGGCGTCGATTATTAGCATCAAACCGATGTTTTTATCCCGTTACGTCGTCGGTTATTAGTGAAAAACCGACACTTATAGTTCCTTTGCTGGCACGTTTTCGGTGGCGGGAAGAGTTATGACGTCAGTTTTTATTTATTAACCGACGTCTTTAACAATGATATAGTGTCGGTTTTCTTTAATAACCGATGCCTATAGTTCCCTTGCTGGCGCGTTTCCGGTGGCGGGAAGGGTTATGGCGTCGGTTAGAAACCGACGCTGAATATGTCGACTTTTAGCGGCGCCCACTTGGGTGTCATTTGGAAACCAACGTTAAATGGTCTAAATAGCCGACGCCAAAGACCTTTTCTGTAGTAGTGCTTCTACCCAGTCAGATATGACAAATACATGTTACATGCATTGAGACACAACTATTGTCTTCTCATATATACTACATATTGAATAATATATGACTACTATTTGATAGGATATACCGCCACAACCTATTGGACATATCACTTACTCAGATGTGTTTTACTACTCAATTGACTACATTTCTACTCGTTCAAATGACATTCATACTTGCTAAAATAGAGTTATGACATAACACACACACATATATATATATATATATAGAATGTATTCTGATCCTAATACACTCGAGTGTATTCTAGCCTGACTCTCTCTCTCTCTCTCTATATATATATATATATATATATATATATTTATATATATATATATATATATATATATATATATCAAATACATGAGATTTGATTGACCTTCCTTCAGTTTTAGATGACTCATTCTGCACGTTAGGAATATATTGAAACCCATAGATACTCGCTACTCTGAAAATACTAGTTTGATTTGCCATGTGTAAGTTTAGTGTTTCCTTGTGCTCTTTTTTCTTGCTATTGTCTGTACTACCGTATCAATTTGACCTCTACCTTCAGTAACCTTATTCTGTTGCACATTTATGATACAATAGAGATTTACTTTATTGTTTTCTATTGTGACATATAAGGGTCAATTTTTTTTTTTTGACTTCGATTTCTTTATGGAATCAAAAGATATAACTTAGGGTTTGGAGGTGATTGATTCTTGGGAGACACATACGCGACAAATTTATATCATGATAATGCTCGTGCTTTTACCTCCAAGCTCTTCTTAAACTCAACAATACCGTGTTTTTTTCTTATTTTGATCAGATTTTATTACTTCCTGTTCGATTTATCAACTATAAACATCTAAAAATTTACAAAACAACTATTTTCTAGACACATTCTCATCAGTTAACCGCACCTGCCCAGTTAACTGTTTCCAATCTAATTGCCTTTTCTTATTTCCACACAGCCTAAGCAATAGCGGGCCTAGTGGTATTGGTCAGGCTCATGTCCCCTACAGCTCGCAGTCCTCGGGCCAACTCCAACATTTGGGTCGGACGATGGATCCAATGAACCGCAACACCGGAGGCTCCTCCCAACACCCCGGAGTTGGGGAGTCGCTGTCTAGCCGAGGTGGAGTGGAGTCGTGCGAGTAGTCTTTTTTTGAGAAAGTTGAGAGCAGAAATGAGATGAGAACGGGCGGGTTGGCTTCGCTCTTCCTCCCATCCGCGGTCACTCCCCGCCTCACATCCATTCTCCGCGCATCGTCCCCTCTTCGCCGCGGCTCCAACCATTTACTCATCCACTTAAACCCCAAGTCCCCAGCCCCGAGTGTTGGTTTTGCTCAAAGAAGCAGGAAAAACTTCACCACCAGCGCCGCCCGCATGGCCGCCTCTTACAGGCCTGAGGATGCTCGAGTCCCGCCCGCTTTGGCTCAGCCACCGCCGCCGGTGTCCAAGGTGCGCAGCTGTTTTCTGTTGTGAAGTGGTTGTTTAGGCAGCTTTGGTGATTGCAGTTCTACTTGTGCTTGTCTGGGTGCCCGTTGTTGGGATTATTTTCCTTCTTCCTGCAGTTCAAGATCGCGTTGTGCCAGCTGATGGTGACGGCTGACAAGCCTGCGAACATCGCACGCGCCAAGAAGGCCATTGAGGACGCCGCTGACAAGGGCGCACAGCTCGTTGTCCTACCGGTTCGGCTCTTACCCCGTCTTCCTTTGACTTCCTTTTTTTGGTTGATATACCCTCTGCAACTGTAAGCGTGCGCCTTTACTGAGGATTTCTGTTTACTTCCGGTTTTATATGGCGGGGTGGCAAAAGTCTGAGTTTGGAAGCCAAACCTTTAACAATTCAATTGTTTTTGCATAGTCTAAAGTCACCAACTTAACTAGCCTTTCCTAAGAAGCAGCAACAGCCTGTTCAACTCTCTACCTGTGCCCTTCATGTTTGCTTAGAATTCAACCAAATTAAATTCTCTGTTTGTTATCTCTAAGATGTTTTCTAAATCTTTGTGGGGCCAATTTATTTTTGTCTATTTAGAAAGATCTTATTTAGCTCCAGGCCTACAAATTCTCAAAAAAAAAATAACGGTGCTTATTCTGTTATTAGATTGAGAATCCTAGTGTTGGGTATGTATTACTTTCACAAGGTTATCATGCAGTTTAGTGACTATCCACTTGTCATATCCTTCCAGCAACACAATTGTTCTTGAAGAAATGAATTAGCGGAACTCTTGGAAGCATGCACACAATTAGAGACCAATATGAAATAGCACGGTTTCTCAAAGTATAGTGTTAATATATGTCATATTTATTTTATTTTGTATTTTCTTTATCTTGCTGGATCTCTATGTAAATTATTCAATTTCTCTTATTAATAAAAAGGGAGAAGGCCTATTGCCTCTCCCAACGCTGCACTGCACATTGCATTGCGGCTCCTCATTCTACATGATACCAGAGCATGGCTCCTAGGGTTCCGCTTCTCTCTCTCTTCCTCGCGCCGCCGCCGGCCGTCGCTAGGCAGCAACGTCGCGCCATCGCCGGCCGTCGCTAGGCAGCAGCGTCGCGCCGCCGGACAGGAGCCGCCGTCGGGCAGCCGCCACCGTCGGGCAGTACAGCAGCCGCCGCCGGGTAGTGCCTCCGCGACACCCCGCTGGCAGCAGCCGCTGTCGCCTAGGAGGGCAGCCGCTGCCGCCGGCCCAAGGGGGCAGCCGCCAGCTCCGGGTAGGCCCACCGCCCGTCACAGCCTCCGGTTCCTCTCGCTGACTCCGAAGGAAGAGCCTACGTAAAACGGCTCGCTAAAACTCAGACCGGAGGCTCCGTCCGTACACATCAGATTCCTAATCACACCTCCATGTGTGATTAGGGAATTTTTTGATTGGGGGCTGTGGATGCGTTAGATACACATTTGATTCTTTTGTGACGTGACGTGCATCTTTTTGTCACACATATCTTCTTGTGACGCGTATCAATCCGTCACTCTTCTTCTAGTTAAGTCATGGAGGACACCAAGGCATCTACCATCTACAGTGAGATGCCTCCTATCCCCTCCATCAAGCTGAATGGGAAGAACTACCTCTTATGGATGAATGCGGTCCATACTGTATTGGAGTCACGCGACAAGGCGAGACATGTTGATTCTGATCCTCCTACGCTCGCTGACAAAGGCTATGCTAAATGGAAGCGCCATAACAGTCTGGTGAAGACTTGGTTGTGGGGGAGCATAGAACCTGGGCATGCCTCGAGGTTCATGTTCTACACTACTGCCAAAGAGATCTGGGATGCTATAAAGAAACACTATTCTCAAGAGAAGAATGCGCTTCGTCAGTTCATGATATATGACCGCCTCTTTGCAGAACGACAGGGAGACAGATCTTTAGAAGAATACTTTGGAGTGATCCAAGGTATTGCACAAGAGCTGAGTTTCTACCATCCAATGACTGTCTAGGAGCAAGTCAAAGATAGAGATGACTTGATTACAACAAAATTTTTGTCTGATTTGAGTTCTTCGTGCAGTTCATCCCGCAGTGTTATCCTCGCTTCTGATAAACTTCCCAGCTTGGAAGAGGCTTATTCAAGGATTTTACAGGTAACTTTTGAACCTGTTGATCCTACCGCAGTCTCATCTCAGGGAGAGTCTCATGCTTCTGTAGCTGCTACAGTGAGAGGAGGACGGACAGGTATGGGCCGAGGACGTGGAACTCGCCCTAAATGCACTTTCTGTGACAAGCCTGGACACACTGTTGAGAAATGCTGGAAGAAGCATGGTCGACCTGCTGCACCACCTGTGGGAGCAGCAAACTATTCTAGCATCACACTCACCAAGGAGGAATATGATAGATTTATCCTGGCTACTCAGCATCTGAGCTTGGGATCATCATCTTCAGCGAACTTGGCGTCCAACACTAGTAATCAGGCTACCTCTTTATTGGCTTCTGGGTCTACTTCATCATGGGTCGTTGACTCTGGAGCGTCACAACATATAACTGGTATGAGGAGACTTCTTCACTCCATTGACTCACATATCCCTCACAAATCTGTAACAATAGCAGATGGTTCAGTGATGAGAGTGTTAGCCAGTGGATTTGTTTCTCTGACTATTGGAATTGATCTTAAATCCATACATTATGAGCCTGCTTTTCCTTTTAATCTTATGTCTGTTGCTAAGTAGATTGATACTGTGAAATGTACGGTAACCTTTGGTCCTTGTTTTGTGTTACATGATCTCAAGAGTATAAGGACGATTGGTGGGGGGCCTAGGAAAGGTGATCTCTACCTTTTCCACGGTGACAATTTGCCTCGCCAAGTTTCTGCTGCTGCTCCAGCTGTCTTGTTGAGTGGCTCTCCCTTACTGTGGCACTACAAATATGGACATCCTTCAATAGAGAGCCTGAGAAAGTTAGAACCAGAATTGTCTCAAGTATCGTCTTTAGAGTGTCAGTCCTGTCGACTGGGGAAACATCATAGAATGTCTTATCCCGGTCGTGTCAATAAACGGGCGTCATGTCCTTTTGAGTTGGTCCATAGTGATGTTTGGTGTCCTGTAAAAGACCATAGTTATAATGATTTTCGTTATTTTATCTTCTTTGTGGATGACTTTTTGCGTATGACTTGGATTTATTTGTTGAAAAGTTGAGTCTGTGATATCTATTGTCAAACATTTTCATCAAGAAATAAAAGTTCAATTTGATTGCAATATTAAAGTTCTTCAATCTGATAATGCTTTGGAGTATGTTCAAAATGCTATGGCTGATTTTTGTAGTTCAGTTGGGATGATACATCGTACATCCTGTCCTCACACCCCTCAGCAGAAAGGGGCAGCAGAGAGGAAAAATCGTCATCTCCTTGATATGACCAGGACAATCATGTTTCAATCTAATGTTCCTAAGCGTTTTTGGTCTGACGCCCTTCTTACTGGCTTGTTTTCTTATCAACATGCCACCTTCTTCTGTGCTTCAAGGACGTACTCGTTTCTCTGTCCTACGTCTTAAGGATCAACCTTTCCTTGTTCCTCTTAGAGTGTTTGGTTGTACTTCTTTTGTCCACAATTTTGATCCTAAGGCTGATAAGTTATCTCCTAGGTCAATTATGACTCTCTTTCTTGGGTACTCCAACACTAGAAAAGGGTACAAGTGTTATTGTCCAAGTCTTCGCCGCATGTTTGTGTCTAGAGATGTGACTTTTCATGAATCCACTCCATATTTCTTTAGTGTTCCCAGTAAGGGGGAGCAATTATGTGAGAGAGTGCCACCATCAGATGCTAGTGAGAGAGTGCCACCATCAGATGCTAGTGAGAGAGTGCCACCACCACATCAGAGTGAGAGAGTGCCACCTATCATTCCTGACTATACTATAATTCAGGAAGAGCAACTAACAGATGGTCAACGAAATTAGCAATATTCACATGTTTATAGCAGACGAGGCAGACAAGATCCAGAGGAGGTAGCGATTCCAGTCTCTGAGCCCTCCCCATCTTCCTCTACTCAAGGGATTCCTGAAGAACCATCTGACCTTGATGTTCCCATTGCTGTTCGCAAAGGTACCCGTTCCTGTATTATTCGACATCCTATTACAAATGTGTGTTGTTTGTCCAAGTTATCTCAGCAGGCTCGCTCATTTGCTCTTGGGATTGATTCTTTGGTCATTCTAAGAAATCATCTTGATGCTATGAAGGATATTGGCTGGAAACAGGCTATGCATGTTGAAATGTCTGCTCTGTTACAGAACAACACCTGGGAACTTGTTGACTTACCTCCAGATAAAAATGTTGTGGGATGCAGATGGGTATTTACAGTAAAACATAATCTAGATGGTTCTGTGGAGAGATTGAAAGCTAGATTGGTTGCAAAGGGGTACACTCAAGACATATGGGGTTGATTTCTTTGAGACCTTCTCACCAGTGGCTCGTCTGAATTCTGTGCGTATCCTTATTTCTCTGGATACTACATTTGACTGGCCTCTATTTCAGCTCGATGTAAGGAATGCCTTTCTTCATGGTGATCTACAAGAGGAGGTATAAATGGAGCAACCACCTGGTTTTGTTGCTCAGGGGGAGTGTCAGAAGGTGTGTAGGTTGAAGAAAGCCATCTATGGATTGAAACAATCTCATAGAGCTTGGTTTGACAAGTTCAGCGATGTCGTACTAAAGATGGGCTTTTCTCGTTCTGTTACTGATCACTCTTTATTTTATTCTACTTCTGGAGGATTTGTTATTAATGCTGTGTATGTTGATGATATTGTTATCACTGGCAGTGATTCCACATCATATCACGTATGAAAGAAGGCTTGCAGGGGCACTTTCACACAAAGGATCTGGGAAAATTGAGATACTTTCTGGGCATTGAAGTACTGAGATCTCATGCATGTATCAATTTGTCTCAGAGAAAATATGTGCTGGACTTACTACAGGAAACATGTATGAGCGAGTCCAAGCCTGTGTCTACTCCTATGGACTATCATGTGAAGGAGATGACTGATGATACTGATTATTCAGATCCAAGATATTACATGAAAGTTGTGGGTAAATTGATATATCTGACAGTCACACGCCTTGACATTTCCTTTGCTGTAGGAGTGGTGAGTCAACATATGAGCTCTCCACAACAGTCTCATTGGACATCTGTCTGCCGTATTCTGAGATATCTGAAAGGTGCACCTGGTAAGGGAATCACCTATTATAAGCCAAAGAATCCTGTATCCACACTTTTTCTTACTGGTTATGCAGATGCAAATTGGGTTGGTAATCTGAATGGCAGGAGGTCTACGTCTGGATATTGCACATTTTCGGGGAATCATCTCATTACCTGGAAAAGCAAAAAGCAAAATGTTGTGGCAAGATCTAGCACGGAAGCTGAGTATAGAGCAATGGCACATGCATGTTGTGAGTTGCAGTGGGTTCAATCTGTACTTTCTGAACTAAAGATTTCTGTCTTGTCTCCTATAGAGCTCAGATGTGACAATCAAGCGGCCATCTACATTGCCAAGAACCTAGTCTTCATGAGCGTACTAAGCACATAGAGGTTGACTGCCACTTATCAGAGACCAGATTAAGAATGGAACTGTTGTGACTCCACATGTCAAGTCTGAAGATCAACTTGCAGATATTCTTACGAAGCCATTGAGTCCAGCAACCTTTCAGAGTTTTTGCAACAAGCTGGGCCTACACGATGTGTACACTCCAGCTTGAGGGAGAGTGTTAATATATGTCATATTTATTCTATTTTGTATTTTCTTTATCTTGCTGGACCTCTATGTAAATTGTCCAGTTTCTCTTATTAATAAAAAGGGAGAAGGCCTATTGCCTCTCCCAACGCTGCACTGCACATTGCATTGCGGCTCCTCATTCTACATATAGAACACCACAACATGCACACTACAAATAACATGATTTTAGCTTGTACTACGCTTACTTAAATCGTGAAACAACTAGACAATCCTATGATTATAACTAGATAAACGTAGTTTCATTGAGTCCTGACTCCTAATACTCTAAATATGTCGATTGCTTTACTATATCTACAATTTCAGTTTTAGCATGATACTGCTTTCTAAAGAAAACGCTTTTTACCTACAAATGTTAGAATATTTTCCTCCATTGTGTTTAGATGATACCAATAAAAGCTACTTGGATTGATAAAAACAATGTGTACAAAAGGTATGGCATTATATATAGCGAAAATCATCATTGTTAAAAGAACAAACATTTAATCCTTCCTACTGCTGCTACTGGATTTTGATGTTTAGAATATGCTGGTAAGCAAAAATGTTATACCGGACACAACAAGTAATATACAACAGTGAGTAACTCTTGCAGTAGGAACAACAACCAACTACCAAAGAAGCACCAACAACTACAACTAAAAACCGGGTAGGGCCATTTCCTAGGCATGTCTCAAATTTGTCCTGGCCATATTCTATCCTTATCCAGTCATTTTTCAGGTTACAAATAGTGGAAGTAGCCTAACCTTGTCAACCACATGTTTAGCCATACAAGTAATGGACCTATTTTTGGTACAGCCAGAGAAACTCCCTCAAAGCGTCTGTGCTTCCTTTCCGGGGGTGTAAAATTGCACACCAGGGTGGTCGCACGTATCTCAACCATTGATATACTGTTGTGTGATCCAAAACTAACCTTTCGCTTTCTTAAAAAAAATGAACCAGGGGCCCTAGGTATTTATGATCATCACACTATACCTACATGAGAATGAGATATAAAAAATGCCGTCCTGCAGAATGTCAAACATACCAAAAATGGGAACTACCATTAAAATTGCTAGGTTTGGTATGTTGTATTTCCTTCCTTGATCAGCTCTCCATTTTTATTAGTAGAACATAAATCTTTAGCTAAACTGGGCCTTATATGTGTATTATTTCTGAAAATGCCTATATTTGTTTTCATCTTGATAGGAAATATGGAACAGCCCTTATTCGAATGATTGTTTTCCTGCATATGCTGAGGACATTGATGCTGGCGGCGATGCAGCTCCTTCAATTTCCATGCTATCAGAAGTAGCACGTAACAGGAAAATTACTATAGTTGGAGGTTCAGTGCCTGAGAGGTCTGGTGACCGCATCTACAACACATGTTGTGTCTTTGGTACCGATGGGAACATAAAGGGGAAACACAGGAAGGTAAACATACATCTATACTAGGTGTTGTAGAACAATACAGTTAGAATTTCTTAAACTGATGACTTAATGGTTGGATAAATAATTGGTTGAATTTTTATAGATTATGTGGTTTGTTTGTCGGAGTTTTTGGATCTGTTGGCGGCTTCTTTTGCTTTGTTTATGTTATATGACCAACTATCAATTCATTATACAGATTCATCTTTTTGATATTGATATTCCCGGTAAGATCACTTTCATGGAGTCAAAAACACTTACAGCTGGAGAGACTCCTACAATTGTTGATACAGGTAAACTTACTAATTTTTTGTTGGTTCTGAGATAGTGCTGAGATAGTTCAGTTGGTTACCCCATATTTTCAATATAAATAGATTTACAATCACATTATCTCATACATTGCTAGTGATTTTACTACATACATATACTCCTATACGCATATATGTATACCCATTACTTCATATATTTCCATCAAAACACTCGGCCATTTTCATTCTTGATGGAATTTACATGACTAAAGTGTCTTCCTTTCCTTTCTCTTATACGAGCCATTTAGTATATATCTTTTTCTCCTTCTCTTGTGTCCAACTTCTTATAAATCTCTTCAAAGTATCTACTATCTAGACCTTGTCTCTAGTAGAACTTTTGTAGCCTCTTTCTTTGCTTGCGTGTAGCTCTGAAAAGTTGCATCATCTTGAGATTTAGGCAAGCTCCTATAGATCTCCCATTTGAGTTTGATAACCTTGTGCACTTCATCATTCCGCCACCAAGTCTCTTTGTGTGGAGGCCGACACCCTTTGAACTCCCCCCCCCCCCCCCCAAAGCCTCTTTGGCAATTTTTGTTATGTAAGAGCTCATATTATGCCACATAGTGTTAACATCAGACTCCAAGTTCCACATGCTCCTTGATGAGTTTATCATAAAAAGCCGATATCTTTTCTCCTATAAGATTCCACCACTTAATCCTATTATCTTGGCTTCTGTTATGCTTGCCTTTGTTGAGTTGCTTAATCTAATGTTGCACTTTAATGAGCCTCCTCCACAAATAATTACTAAATTTTGCATTCAATGAAGAGATGTTTATGTCTTCAATCTCTTCCATCCAAGGAAGAAAATGTTCATCTTTGATGCCATTTCAATGGCCATAGAAACAGAAATTGTAAATTTTTTTGCTAGATGCATTCTTGGCATTTCGACAACCAAAGATCAAATTCTTTAATGAAATTATTTAATATTTCATATTTGATATGTAGGGGGGGTTGGGGCTCCTCATGTGTGAGTGAAGGATGCTGAATTGTTTGGATGGGTATTTCGATGGGGATTTCAAGGTCAAATTAAATGGTGAATTAAGTCGTTATAGTTTGCAAACACAATTTATAGACTTAAAAGACACAAATTTATGAGACACAATATGATCTAGGAAGGTAGGACCTCTAGGTAGGATGACATGACGTAGTACATAAGCAGTGCTGTACTGGTATGCGAGTGAGTATTGAGGAAGCGTGAGACAACTATTTTTTATGTATCTAGTTGATCTATGATGGTTATCATCCTCCTTGTTGGTTATACCTATAAACATATTGGCTCCATTTTATTTTGTTTTATATAGGCATAGATGTGTCTCACTGTGTTCTCTATATGCCTACTAGTAACAACATGCTTACTCATGGATTAACTCACACATTTTCCTTGGTCGTGTATTTTTGTAGTTAGAGCCTAGGAGGCAACCATGTAGTTAGGGGTGTGATTGATAATGGCATACATACAAAATATCTCAGTGGTCACGATAATTTTGTGCACTATCATAACAAATCATGTGACCTCAGAAATGAAAGCCAGCAGGTCATCATAGCCATAGATACAACTCCCAAACTCATTTATGAATATTTCCTTCGTAGATCTTTTTTGAAGGGGGAGAAATAGGAGAGAGGTAAAATTAGGCTAGGAAGAGAAGAAACATAACTTAGATTGCCCCTAAAAAAGCTAAGGAGTCATATATTAAAATCTGCAAACATGGTATCCCGTTTCTCGATATATAACCTATGTCTCAAAATTTCATCAAAATGCAGACGAAATGTGCCTTTTTTCATCGAAATTTACCTAATTTCCTTGAAATTTCAAAAAGGCCATCGAAGTTTATTTTTTCTGACGAAATTCCCTACATAAAGACATGTTTGGCCATTTCTATATCCGATGGCTGTTGGCATCGAAATAATTGGCAAAATTTTGCCAATTTCGACGAGATTTTAAACTATGCCCACCGTTTAGCCAGCATGCCCTAGTCATATGCAGTTGCCACCTGATGATACTTCCTGGCTACAATTTCATGCAACAATCATTCATGCTGGATAGTGTTACTGTGTTGTCCAGACTTGAGATAAGTCTGGAAATCTAGCTGCAGCATAGCTTAGTGTACTGGTCCAAAGCGTTTCTCACATCAGATTACTAAATCATGTACATCTGCACTACCCTTCTCTAAAATTTTCCATTCAAATAACAAAATATAAATATAAATATAGAATGCTTTTGTATAGTTATTTGGCTTATGCCTGCTGCTTTGTTTGCATTTCTTCTGGCTGAATGCTGCTATTCTGTTGTCTTTGCTTGTCCTGAGAATACCCTTTTTATGTTTTACTTGATTGTTCTAGGGATTTTCTCCTTGTATAAATCATAAATGGTCCTTCCTCTCAAACTGGACACGCTATATAAAATAAATTTGAGTGCTGTGATTTTTTTGTTGCGATTTTACTGAATTTTATTATTTTGGACAGACGTGGGACGAATTGGTGTAGGTATCTGCTACGACATACGTTTTCAGGAGCTAGCTATGTTGTATGCTTCAAGAGGTACATTTCTCTACAACATTTATACAAATTATTGTTGTGATCTGGCACCTGTTGATATGAGTTTTTGGCATCAACTATTGGTTGTTGTTGGGTCACTGGCCCGAATAAAACATGCATAGTTATTACTGAAGATCCTTTTTCGTTCTTTGTTAAAATTAACGCCAAAAGAGCTTTTGGCAGTTTTTTTGTCAAATGCAGTTAACCTTTCAGTTGAAGCCAATCATCCCTTTATGACTTCTTCAGTAGTCCTGCCAGCATAGCATTATTTTTTTTAGTTATTCCCTGACTCTTAAGATAAGTTTTGGCATATTTTAATTTTGATTGTACCCCTATTGGTTACCGGAACTGTCATCTTCTTTGTCAAGTATCTCTCCAGTCGACTTCTAACGTAGTCATTGGATATATCAATTTTGTATGTGGCTCTACTTGCCAGAACTATGGCTTATGTTGCCAAAACAGTTATAGCTATCTTGTCGTTGGGACCGGTCTTAGTGGAAATCACACACACACTGGACATTTTCCTGGGTTTGTGGGGCAGCATAATCTATAGTTGGGAATATTATTTCATGCGAGTGACATTGTCTTGCTTTTGTCTCTATGATATTATCATCCAATCATTTATCTTTTTCTAGTTTTTTGAACTTTAATTTGTCTTTTCTGGATATACGTATTTAATGATTTATTCTTTTCTTTGTGATACCATGCCATAAATTAAATTAAAGTTGGTAATCCCGAAAATGCACTACCTGGGGAAGAGTTGGAACAAAATGTTAGATAAATGTAATTGACTATTTACTTATTCTGATCTTGTATATTGGGATTAGCCTCACACAATGTTTTAAAAAACGTTAAGCAGTAACCGTGTGGACAACACCTTGTAACTGGTTAAGCGGTAAGGGATCGATCAAGGGGCGATTTTTGAAAGAACGGGTTTTAGTTTTCTATATATTTTATACAAAATTACACGCATATGTATATAAATACTATACTGTTTGGAACTTTTATATATATCAAAACACTCTACCCAACAATATAAAACATCCTAATAGTATGTAAGACAACTACAAAACAGTGATTATAGCTATAATATAGTGAACAACAGACGACTTGGATAAAACACCCTACATACACGATACAACAAAAAATTTACATCACATGTTCACATAACAGTAAACAATAGACTTATCATGGATACCTTACTAACTTATTGTTATATGTGCATATCATTAATTAGTCATACATTAGAGCAGTACGTTTGATTAAAGTATGCATTCTAAAGTAGATAATAATTACATGTAATTTTCTGGTATACATTACAGCAGTACCCCATTATCACAACTTACATACAAAGTATGCATTCAATTAGAACAACGGCTTATCATAGAATATTTAATGTATATAAGTTTAAAATTTTATAGCCAATGATACTTGGACCATAAAGGTTACTTCATGCTATAGTTGTACAACAATACTTAAAAAAAGGGGCAAAAAGCGACCAAAAAGTGGGGAAAAAGTGGGCTAAGCGGCCAAACAGCGCCCTTTTTTTTGTAGAAACGCTAAGCGGGCGCTCAACAACAATATTAAGCGGCCGCTCAGAACGTTTTTCAATACAATGGCCTCACATCATGTAAATGTGTTATTGGCCGCCACCTGGGTCCTATATATAGGCGTGCCCTTTTTATGGAGAACATAAGTCATTAGTCTCCCCAACCACATTCACATAATGGTATTAGAGCGTAGGGTTTAGTTCACTGTCTACATGATGAGAGCATCTCTAAGAGGAGTCACCCCCGCCTCTGTCCCTAGGAGGGGATTGTGCTTCTTCCATCTCTAGGAGGTGAAGCTGCTTCCTCCATCTCTAAGAGGGACAGTCACCTCCTCCTTCCCTGAGAGAGACCATCAAGGAGAAATCATCCTTCCCTTCCATCGGGAGGGTTGTCTACATATCAAGGAGGGGATCCATGCCCTCCATCACAAAGGAAAGAAGTTGTAATAGCCGGTGCCTTCGTCACCTAGGGAAGTAGTCACCAATAGCACCGAACACAACATGTAGTCCGAGCACACGTGGTGTCATTGGGTGGAACGCCTGCCCCGAGTCTCGCACCCAATGTTGCTTAAGAACAAGCAATGTCTTACTACACATCATGCTGATTAGGTATAGATCATGTCAGGCCACATGCCATGTTGATTCAACAGATGCATATCTTTTCTTAGTCAGAGTTTTCAACATAAGTCCAGTCACGCGGTGTGTGCCAGGCACACGCCGTAAGTACATCATACAGCTTGTTCTCTAAATCTGCTTTGTGATTTTCTCTCCAGAAGTTGTTGCACAATACATCATCACACACGCCATGTGGCAATTTGTCCATAGTTGTTGTCATCTCCTAATACAACATGTACTCTATCTACATGCTGTGTGCAGTTTAAGTAACTATAACTGAGAAAAAGGAGTCAATGGACTCTTCCGTAATCTCCTCTTCTCGTCTGTAACTATGCCATTACTTCCTGGAAGCTAATTGGCCAAAACTAATGCAATTCAATGCTCAATCATCTACCTGGACGCACACCAAGCCTAGTACTTCTAAAGAATACTTCAAACCCTAGTTGTTGCAACAATTGCACATGATTACCTAATCAACAATGAATTAAATCAGTTACGCTACACCAAATTTGGAATTGTATATACGTCCTTGAAATAAAAGGAGTTCCTAGGAAATCAAATAAGACCCCAAATGACGAAATCAACTAAAATTGAATAAAAACTTTAAACTAAGCTAATCGATCAACTCTTATAGGGGCTACCAAGCCTGATGACGAGTCATATCTGTAGACTGTACTACACCAACTCCCCCAACGAAGGAAGACGAGTCTTTGGCAAGTTACGTGGCGAATCATGAACGTCAGTCTAAGTTGCTGCAAGGGGCATGTAGCTTATGGTGTGTCATGGAGCATTGAATGACAATCAATGCCAATGGAAGACTGCCATGTATCTGTAAGAAGTAAGTAGTCAACATGTGTGCTTCCTGATCGTATTGTCACGATTGACCAAAGATGATGTGTGCTAAGCTACATGGCAGTCTAAGAAGCACAAACACTTCTAGGAAGCTCCCATGTCTGCGTCGGACACGTTTTGGACACAGACACGTCCCGGACACAGCCCAAAGCGTTTTGGACACAGAAAAGGACGTCTCCTGTCCATTTTGGTTATTTTTTTGCAGCCAGAACACACTAGTCACTGCCCGGACACTCCCTGGACACGTCAGTGCAGCAGCAACTGCTGCAATATCCTTTCTTCAAGACTGCAGATTCTGAATATACAGCCACTGTTCGTCTTTTTTTTCTAGGGCAGTTCCTGTTTGTGTCTTGTCACTGAGGAAATGTAACATGAAGCTGAGATCTGATTACAGTTGCAAATAAATCTGTTAAAAAGAATCAAAATGCAAAATGTAAGCTGAATATATATCATGAAACACATTGAAGCCTGATAAATTGGTTAGTTGAGTAATGACAACGCATGCATATACTCTGAAAATCTACTATAATTACTGAAAAAATGCAATGTGTTTAGTTTTCTACTTCATACTGTTTCCATTACACTTACAGAGTCACAAACACATACATTAATATTCATATAATATTATACATAAACATATGATTTCGTTTAAGTTTGAAAAAAAATTAATTTATCCAGTTACATATATGTATATATTAAAAAAAAATCCCCTCATCCGATGTCGTGTCCATGTCATATTTTTCAGAAAATTGTGTCATGCCCATATCCGTGTCCGTGTGTAGAAACACGTCCATGCTTCCTTGATGAAAGTACATCACACAACTCTGTGTCAACATAGATGCTCTAGTATAAGAAAATAACACATTTTTGTTTGACATGTCAACTGGTGATGTCGATCTAGCATAAGCAATGAAGCGACATGCGATTCTGGGCGCAACCTCATGGCTCAGACAACTATTGAAAATATGACATTAGTGGTATTGTGCCACTGTCAATGATGATCATGCATATACACCCTAAATGCTCAACCTTAAAGCCGAAGAAGGTGATGTGGTGGGGACCAACATGTGGAAGCTCATGTGTATGGACAACTAGGACATGCTATATCTGACCCTCATAAGCATCCTCAAGTCCTAGGCTTGCTGTATGGGTGCACATTCTCATACTCCTTGTGATCTCCCTTCTTTGTATCTGATGCTACTGTCATCACATCACTAGGGCACAAGTTGGATCAATGCACCTTGTTGGGGATCAATATAGTCTTGATGACGCGGGAGTGGCTTGCACTGCTGAGGTAGTACCAAACTACCAACAATAGGTATATACACGACCTGGCATCAAAAAGTGTCGGACTCCCTCCCATAAAATTGATGCTTCTGTTTGTGCTTAATTGGAGTTCCAACATGTCTAACATCGTCCATGCTATAAATGAGCGAGACTACTACATCGTTGCGATTGGTGTAAAGAGGCTGCAATAGTACATGCCAACCATCGTCATATCGTCCCAGCCGACCATTGTTTTGTACAACCAATTATAAAATTTGTGGGTATACTCTTCGAGCAAATCAGTGCTATGCTCTAGATCAAATAGCTTGAGGCACAATTGTTTCTTTAGTTGACCGGGATGGACTCCTTGTCGACCTTCATATTGATCCACTTTTGTGCACGACAGACTGCACGCAGTTGTTTTCACTAGGCGAGCGTGATGAATCACAACTTTTCCTTAGAAAACAACAAACATTGCTCATCTGATAACCAATTCCATTTGAAGGAGGCCTCAATACTATGCATCCCGTTGTAGAAGAGATATAGTGGTCACTTATGCCATATAAGTATGAAATATCAATCTTCAACGATTGATCTGACTGCTTGCATGAGTTTGCGTCTGCTTGTTGGTAAAGAGGAGGTGGACATGTTCTCTTGGTGATTGCCATGTCATTGAGGTCCAGTGTTATAGAAAATGCTTGATATACTTGGTCAAACTGGCTATCATATCTTTGACTTTGGCTGCGCTTCAGTGTAGCATGATGAGCACCAAAGTTGGTCATTCTTGACGTTGAAGTCCTCATTTTGCACCATGGTGCGTGTAGGTGGAGTCCAGGAAAAATCCAAAATTTAGTTGTTTAGGCTTACGGGTATGCACAAACTTCATGCAATATTTGAAAATACCGAGATGCTGTACTAGACTCTACATTTCTTAGATGAAGCACGGGGAAGGAAGAAAGTACCAAGAAAATATGATTTGGGGCAAAATCTCTCTGCTATGCCGTTACTTTAGTACAACGATTTGCATTCGCTGTAGGGGAAATACCTCAAGTCCTCCCATGGCCTTGGGGGTGGGTTGGACTTAGGAGGTTGTTGAGGGGACTTGGGCACCCCTTGTGGAGCATGCTGCAAGGGACTCCCCTCCTACAGACGTCAATGTGCTTCATTGTGGTAGGGGGCACACATGACATTTGCTTAGGTGAAGGTTGGGGATTCAACACCTCTCAAAGGCCCTAATGGTGTCCCAACTCAACCCTAGGTGGCCACTCTGACCTCGGGGGAGTGAGGGGTGCACCTTGTGGCTAGATGCAATGCATGATGAGGGGCTAGTATTCACTTCTCCCTTGGTGGTGCTATAGGGGAGGAACACCCTAATTCAGACAGGGAAAAGGGCAAGAAATAGAGGAAATGTTAAAAAAATAGGAAAAGGAGAAGGGGAAGGAGAAGGTGGAGAAGAGAAGGGATGATCTTCACGCAGTGGAGGAGGTCATAGGGAGATATCAAAGTTCATGCAAAGAGGGAGTATACGTCGACAATGGCGTGTTGTTTTGATGAACAATAATGGCCTGTTTGGTAGGAGAATGATGGAGAAGAGAGGTAAAGGGAAAAGGCTCACCCTGTTTGGTTAAGCAATGTAATGGGGAAGAGAATGGAAGGGAGAGAAAATGAAGGGGGAAGATATATGTGCATTTTCTACCCTTCTCTCCCCATCAAATCAGAGAGGAGACAAGGGAAAGGGGAAACACTTAATAGGAAACTATTCTAAAAGCTTGGAAGGAAACATAAAAGTTGGAGGGAGAACCTGGGGAAAATGGAAACTTGGAGAGAAAATTTTAAAACATATATAATCTTGAATTGAAATTTGGCATTCTACATGATGAAAATTTAAAATATAGAAATAAAGTGGTGTAAATAGTGCAAAAACTTGAAACTCGCAAGAAAATTTGATTAACAACATAGAAATATGCAAGAATTTTTTTATGTTTGAATGGAAACACATAGAAAATCTAAAGGTAATATTGGAATTTAAAGGGAACTCATATTTTTGAATGGAAATTTGATAGGAAATATCTAAATATGGAGCAAAATCCTTGCATAACATGCAACTAATCTAAAAATGTGGTTTAATTTTGCAGCACAAACATTTTATCTTATAACTTAGTTTCACTGATCTTCTTCCCTTCCCCTCGCCATACTAACAAACAAACTAGAATATGTGTTCCTTCCCCTCCCCTTCATTCACCGCATACTAAACATATTGTAAGTGCATTTTTATTTTGTGATGTGGGTGAATATATAGGATTAATACTAGACCTAGGGTTTTGGCATAAATCACGGGTGGATAATGTCTTATAAAGCTAGGGTATGGGTGATCGACCGTGGATAGGTTGGGGTTAGACCTAGGGTTTTGACCAATTCTAGGGTGGGGTCCTAGGATCTAGACCTAGGAATTAGATCTTAGGATCTGATACCAATTGATGCGGATACCAATTCTTTAAAAGCAATTCAATAATCAATCGTATGTCTGAACACATATTCCACATATCCCAAGGTTGATATTTTAATGGAAGACTGAAACCCTAGTTGTAGCAACAATTGCAGCTATACCCAAATTTTCAATCAAATAAACTCAATTAAACTAACACTACTTGGTCTTGCAAATAAGCGTGTGAAATCACAAACAAGCCCTTGGAATATCAACCAAGTCCCTAAAATGACTGAATCAATTAAAAATTAATGAAAACCCTAATCTAAGCTTTTTGACTGATACATGACGACACATGGTTGAAAGACCTCATTATTGGTCAAATCCACATACTGTCCCCCTTCATCGAGATTTTTGACTACAATTGGGGTACATCAAGGTTCAACTCTGTGCCCATATTTTGTTCATTCTTGTTATGTATGAGTCGAGTGAATCATGATCAAGATGTTACCCATTGGTGTATGTTACTTGTGAATGCCATTATGCTCATTGATGAATTCAAAGACAATTTGTATGATAAAAGTAGAACTTTGAAGAATAACTTTTAATTAGGATTGAAGATCAACATAAGCAAAATGGAGTACATCCATTGCAATTTTATCTAGTCTACTGCGAGTGGTGGTGCTAAATTGGATCAAGGAATGAAGTTTCCACGAAATCGACGAAATTTCGCTCAAAATTTTGATTTCGCCGCCATCTACTACAAAATCATGCGGCTGTACCACCATGTTGAAATCAGCGAAATTTTTTGCCCAGTTTTGAAATTTTACCAGGAAACAGTAAAGTTCACTTATCTCCCGCATCAAGGACCCCCCCACCTATATCCATATCAAATTTTATTGCATAAAACGATGCATTTAGGTGTAGAGATCATGCCTGTAAAATTTCATAAATTAATTCGCTCATTTTGGCGTCGAAACGGGCATTGTCGCATCTATTGAAATTTTCGTCGAAATTTAAAAAAAAATCGTTTTGCATGCTATCGAAACGGCATCGAAATCGGATACCTTGTTCCTTGAATTGGATAGAGTGAACATACCAATATGTGACAGTTTTTTGGGTTTTATTATTCATATGGATGACAATGTTCAAGATGACACATGTCACATGATCACAAAAAACTAGCGGAATTGGAGAAGTGCAGCAGAATTTATGACCAGAAGATCCCTCTCAGATTGAGAATTATGTGTTAATAACAAGTATCCGTTCAAATCATGTTGTACGGGAGTGCATGTTGGGCAGTGAAGATACAAGGTGTCAACAAGATGAATGCAGCATGAATGTGAATGTTAGGGTGGATGTGTAGGAAGACAAAGAAATATCACTAAAGAAATAACCATAAGGAGTAAAGCTGGGGTAATGAGTATTGACGACAAGCTAGGTGAGGGTCACCTCAAATAGTATGGACATGCTATTTAGTCACATTTAAAAGAGAAATAGGCATACCTAAATTAACTTGGGATAGCTTATAAGTAGAGATTTAATGTCTTAAGATCTTAATGAGAATATGATCCATAAGAGAGATGAATGGAAAAGAAGGATTTGTGTAGCCGAACCCGACATGGTTGGGAATGGGGCTTAGATGTTGATGATAATTTGGTTGAAGGCATTGCGAAAACTGTAGTGGCAGTGCCGGGATGGCAACTCTAGATGTTTTGAAGCTAATTAATGCCATGGGATCTTTCGATAGATATGAGAAAGCAATAGAATCTTTACCGAATCAAACCGACAGGTTGAACTGTGAAGCGATGGACGGAGCAGTGCGGTTTGCCCACAAACCCGGAAAAACAATTGAAGCAGTGAAAAACCGGCATCCGACAAGTGAGCTGGCAAACCAGTGTGGTTTCTATTCAACCTGCTGCTTATGCCTAGTGGGTGCTTTCAAATCTCCCTTGTCTGGTGCACATGCCCCAAAAGGGGTATTAAACCTGACCACCGCCCGAGAGGAGAAAGAATGCCAACATAACCATTTAACTTTTTCCTAGCAATGGTTTGCGAAATTCTCCATGAACTCCAGGTCATCCGCTGCTGCTGCCAACTCCAGCAGATACTGCTGCTTCAGCTGCTGCCATCCCACACATTGCAGCCTTCGGCTGTTGCAGGCTGCAGCCTCATCCTTCAGCTGCATTTGTGGTGGCTTGGCACCTACCTCTCTTCCCTTGTGTTAAGGTGAGCCTCCTCTTCTTCCTCTAATCTTCTTCTTGCTCTAGTTAAATTCTTCTTCAGTTCGTCCTCTACTCCCCCCCCCCCCCCCCCCCCACACACACACACACACACACACACACACTTTCTCTATCATCATCTTCTTCCTCCACTCCTCCCCTTCTCCATGTACATGCTTTATTCTTCCTGTACTCACCCCAATTCTTATACTCGTCATCTTCTTTCTTCCTCTACACCCCCTTCCTCCTGCACCCGTCTTCTTCCTCTATTCTTTCCCTTCTTTCTCTGATTCCCTCCTTATCTCCCCTGTCACACAAATGTCCTTGTTGAGGGATTTTCACTTTGGTGTTGTTGCTTTGCTGCTGCTTCAGTTGCAGATTTGTTGTGATGTTGTGCTACTACTAGGTTGCATATATCTAATGCCATCTCGTGAGTCGTGATACTTCTATATCTACTCATAAATTCATTGTTAGCAACATGGAAAGTTTCTCAACCAGAATTTATTTTGTTAATCTTGCTTATTTGAGACAATGAGAGGCTTGTCTGTTTGATTTTGAATCTACAACACTTGATGAATGGATGCTTGACTTGATATGAGAACCTTGGTTGATAATTTGATGTGGAAATTGTAGTGGGCAATTACATAATATGGTGTGATTATCATTTATGTGTTACTCTATTACAGCCTCCTTTATTTGTTTACTTTCCATGGTTTTTCATATATGATGCTAAATTTAAACTTAATTTTGGTGTCATGTTGACATCATCGGTTGAACCGGTCCAACCACCGGTTGAACTAGTGAACCAGAAATTACTGGCTTTACCGAGTCTCTCACCATTTAGATTCTGAAAACCTTGCTTAAGATGGATGTATAGGAAGACAAGGAAACATCACTCGAGAAATAACTATATAAGGAGTGAACTGGGGTCAACGAGTATATAGGACAAGCTGTGTGAGGGTCGCCTCAGATGGTATGTACATGTACAATGTAAATCGAAAAATGCACCAATTCGGGCTAATCTATCGAGTCATACATATAAGAGGAATAGGCATACCTAGGTTAACTTGGGGAAAGCTTATAAGGAGTCTTAATGTCTTTAGATCTTAATGAGAATATGATCCATAAGAGAGTTGAACAGAAAGGGATTTGTTTAGTCGATTCCAACGTGGTTGGGAATGAGGCTTAGATGTTGATGATTAAAATGGTGGAAGGCGTTGCCAAAACTATAGTGACAATCTCGACATAGGAAACTCATTATGTTTTGAAGCTAAATAATGCTATGGGGTCTTTCGATAGATATGAGGAAGAAACATAACATTTTCCACTAAAATTGAACACAAATTCCAATGGAGAAAGGATTGGATAGACAAGGAAAATTTCTCCTGGTTAAAACTTGGCATTTGAGGGCTAAAGGCTTGAGGAATTTCCTGGTCATTTTGAGCATATTCCATGGCTAGCTTGCTTGTTGTGCTGGGGGTATATTATTAATTCTTATGTCTTTCCTATAGGTGTATTTATGAGGCTTTGTGATGGGGAACCAACTCCTTAAAACTCAATTTCATAATCAAAACTAATCTGCCTGGACTCATACCCCAAGGTTGGTATTTATAAGAGAAGATTGAAACCCTAGATGTCACGACTAGACTCATAATTGACAACCAAATAACATAACTGTTAAACAGTGTTTTATTTAGTTCTTTATATTCACTTGTTGTTTTCGTATTCTATATGGACCTATATGTAATTGTTCTCTTTATAAATATACATGATACACACATTGTGCACCCTAACCCTCACACAACTCAAGATGGTAACACAACTCAAGATGGTACCAGAGCGGGTTCTCTAGCCACCACCCATCCCTCCGTAGCCGCTGCCCTCTCTCTCTCGCCGGCGCCGCCCCCTGGCTCCACAACCAACCCGTCGACTGTTGCTGCCGCGACGCCTACCCACCGCTGTGCGGCCGACCGCTCGTCGCAGCCGCCGGCGGTTCTCTCCATGTGGGCCTGGCTTGTTAGCGCCGCCGACACTGCCTTTCACCATCACCGGTCGTCCGCCTTGAGGGTCTCCGCAACCCCCTCCTCTCTGCCCGTGTCGGCGCTTGAGCCTCCGGGTTCTCTGCTGCGTCTCGATGCAGTCTTCATGTAAACTGGTCCTTCCAGTTCTTATCTGCTTGCTGCCGCCTAACCGGAGGATCTAGGTAGTTACACCTTAACTGCTGTTTTTTATTTTTTGGACTCGGTCTCTATCATGGCTTCCTCCCATGATGACTTTCGTCGTCAGGTGACTACTGTGAAGTTGGATGGGCACAACTATCAACACTGGGTCTACTCCATGGAGATCTTTGCAAAATCCCAAGGCAAGCACTCCCATCTCACTCAAGATCTGCCTCCTGCTCCGCCCAGTACTGCGAGTCCAAGGATAAAAAGATCTACGATGATTGGGTCAAGGATGACTCGACTGTGATGATGTGGATCCTGAACAACAGCGAAACTCGCATCAGCGTTACTCTATTTCATCTCCCGAATGCCAAGGAGATGTGGACATAACTAGCCAATACCTACTCTCACAGCAAGAATTCGAAGAAAGTGTTTGATCTGAACAAATAGCTGACCAGCTTGCATTTCACTGGCCTCGATATTGCTGACTATTTTTCGACCTTTGAAGGCGTCTGGGAGGAACTTGAGAATCTTCATTCGCTATCTACTGACTTAACTACTATGCAGCGACAATGAAAGGAATTCCAGGTTGTCCAATTCTTATGTGGACTTCCTGACTCATATGCTGGAGTTGTTGACCAGATCCTTGCCAGTGATCCTCTACCGACATTGGAGAGTGCTTTCCAGCGTTTACAACACCTGCCGGCTTCCTCGTCAGATCTGCCGTCTGAGACTGGTGACACCATTGCCCTTGCTGCTATGTCTGGCCGTGGTTGGGGTCGAGGTCGACCGTCGGAAAATCGTTCATCTGCTTCTGGACGAGGACGTGGGTCCCTTGGCTGTGGATCCCTTGGTCGTGGCTCATCTGTTGATGTCTCTGGAGGTGCCGCCGCTCAGCGGTATTGTGACTTCTGTGGTCGCACAAACCATAATGAAGACAGATGCTGGAAGAAACATGGCACACCCGCGTGGGCCAATGCTGCGTCTGAGGGTGCTTCTCAGACACCTTCTGCTGCTACCTCAAGTTCCTCCACTGCTGATTTCATCCGCTCTGAGATGGAACGCCTCTTGCTAGAAAAAACCGGTGCTTTATCCTCTTCTTCTGCTGAATCTGGAGCTCACGCTGCAACTTACACTGGTTGTGATTCTGCCTTTCTGAGTGCTCCCTCTTCTAGTTCTGGTAATACCAAATGGGTGAATGATTTTGGTGCTTCTTCACATATCTCTGGCAATCGTTCTTTTCTAGACTGTCTAAACCTTGTTCTAAATCTGCAGTTATGCTTGTTGACGGATCAAAATCTGCTGTGTCTGGAATTGGTGATATCTGTGCTCAAATTCTTCTGCAATCTGCCTTATATGTGCCCAATTTCCCGCTAAACTTGTTGTCTGTCAGTAAAATTGTATGTAATTTGAATTGCAGTCTAACATTTGTACCTGGTAATTTGTGTTTTTCAGGACCTTCGCATGAGGATGAAGTTTGGTGGGGGGCATGAAGGACCTGATGAACTCTACTACTTGGATGATTTGAAATGGATTGACACTACTGCTCTAACTTCAACATTGTCTTCTTCTGTATCTGCATTGCAGTGGCATTATAGACATAGCCATCCATCAACTGATTAATTAAAACATGTTATTTCTGGTGTAGGAACGCACAATTTTCAGTGCGAGTCATGTCAATTAGGCAAGCAGTCCAGAACAGTGTTTCCCAAAAAATCTCAGATTGTTAGTAAAAATATCTTTTATTTAGTTCATGTAGATGTATGGGGTCCTTGTCATGTTCTAAGTTTGTCAGGCAATAAATACTTTATGTTGTTCATTGATGATTACTCCCGTACTACCTGACTGGTTTTGATGAAAGATAGACCAGAAGTCTTGCCTACTATTAAATTCTTCTTTAAAGAAATTGAAACTCAGTTTTCTATGCCTATCAAAATCCTGCGTACTGATAATGCTTTGGAATTTGTTCAAAAAAATGTTGAATTATTTTGTCGTTCTGTGGGTACAATTCATCAAACATCCTGTGTTTACACACCCCAACAGAACGGTGTTGCTGAAAGAAAAAATAGGCATCTACTTGAAGTTACTAGAACACTTATGTTGCATTCTAATGTTCCAAGACATTTTTGGCCAGAAGTAATTCTCACTGCCTGTTTTCTGATAAATCGTATGCCTTCGTCTGTTATTGGGAATAAAATTCCTGTCCAAGTGTTACAACCACATCTTCCTCTTTTCTCTGTTCCTTCGAGGATTTTTGGGTTGCTTGGACCAACTCCGGACAAGTTGTCTCCTCGAGCTGAAAAATGTATTTTTTTGGGGATATTCATGGGCTCAGAAAGGGTATTGTTGCTATAGTCCTGTTACTAAGTGGTTCACGAGCAGTGATGTGGTTTTCTTTGAGGACACCCCATACTACTCTACTAGGGGAAACACGTTGAGCTCAAATCTCATTTCAACGCCTTTGCCTATTATTAGTGATTCCCCATCTATTGTGCAGTCCATTGAGACTACGTCTCCTCCCCTTACTGTTTACCAACGCAGGAATCGTCCGCCGCAGTCTACTTCTGCTCAAGACCCCCATAGACAACCAATTTTCTCCTTCAGAAAGTCCTGCACCTGCCGAGGTAACTTCTGATCTAGATTTACCTATTGCTCTTAGGAAAGGTACTCAATCATGTACTAATCATAATATTGCTAACTATGTTTCTACTGCACACCTGAGTGTTCATGTTAGTAATTTTGTTGCTGCTCTCTCTGCTGTTTCTGTCCCCAAAAATGTTCATGATGCGTTACAAAGTACGGCCTGGACACATGCCATGAAGGAGGAGATGACTACTCTTATTGACAGAGGTACATGGGATTTGGTTGATCCTCCGTTTGATTGCAAACCTGTTGGATGCCGTTGACTGTACACTGTAAAATATCATTCTGATGGGATCGTTGAACGCCTGAAAGCCCGCCTAGTGGTAAAAGGGTACACTCAGACGTATGGTATTGATTATTTTGAAACTTTTTCTCCTGTTGCCAGGCTAAATTCGGTGCAGGTTCTGCTCTCTGTGGCAATTAATCTGGATTGACCCCTTATTCATCTGGACGTCAAGAATGCTTTTCTTTATGGTGATCTCCAGGAGGAAGCCTATATGGAGCAACCACTTGGTTTTGTTGCTCAGGGGGAGTCACACAAAGTCTGTTAACTCAAAAAGTCTATTTTTGGACTCAAGCAGAGTCCACACACATGGTTTGATAAATTGAGCAAGATTCTGTCTACTTATGGCTTTCTCAGATGTCATGTTGATCACTCTGTCCTTATTAAAAAGACGTCCTCTGGTATTGTGGTTCTAATTGTGTATGTTGATGATATTATTTTATCTGGCAGTGATCTCTCTGAAATTCATGCTACTAAAGCCTACTTATGTAAGCACTTTGTCACTAAAGATCTGGGCAAGATGAGATACTTTTCGGGGATGGAAGTTTCTAGAACTGCTAATGCTCTTGTTCTATCTCAAAGAAAATATGTTCTTGATCTTCTACAGGAGACTCGAATGCTTGGAGCTCGGACCACTGATACACCCCTAGATCCTAATGTAAATTGGGATGATGATGAGTCTCCCCTGTATCCTGACAGTAAAAGATATAGGAGACTGGTTGGCAAACTAATCTATTTAACTGTCACTAGAGCTGATATATCTACTGTTGTTGGTCTTGTTAGTAGGTATCTTGACAAGCCTAGACAGTGTCACTGGGAAGCATTGTGTCATATCCTGAGATATCTGAAGAAATCTCCTGGTAAAGGCCTTTTCTATAGAAAACATGGTCATTGCTCTCTTGAAGGCTACTCTGATTCTGACTATGCTGGAAGTAAGATAGACATGAAATCTACTTCTAGTTACTGTACCTTTGTTGGTGGAAATCTTGTTACCTGGAGGAGCAAGAAGCAGAATATTGGTGCTAGATCTAGTGCGGAAACAGAGTACTGGGCTATGGCTCATACAATGTGTGAACTTCTATGGGTACAGTCTTTTCTAAAAGAACTTGATGTGGGATCTTCTGCTCCTATTCCCATGCATTGTGATAATAAATCGTCTATCTTTATTGCAAATAATCCTGTTTTTCATGAGCAGACCAAGCACGTTGACTGGCACTTCATTAGAGAAGCTATTCTGACTGGTCATATATGCACTCCTTTCACTCGTTCAGAGGACCAAGTTGCTGATATCTTCACAAGGCTGCTGGCCAAGAAACATTTCAGCTCTCTTGTGGACAAATTGGGCATGATTGATATCTATGCTCCAACTTGAGGGGGAGTGTTAAATAATGTTTTATTTAGTTCTTTATCTTCACTTGTTTTCATATTCTATATGGACTTATATGTAATTGTTCTCTTTATAAATATACGGGGTACACACATTGTGCACCCTAACCCTCACACAACTCAAGAATAACAAAATTTGGAACTTACAAATAGGGCCATGAAATTACACTTGGGTTCTAGAATTGAAACAATTTTGTAATAAATCTTATGACTCAATAAATTAATAAAAGAGCTTACAAATCCCAAGCAGTTGCGTTCTCAAGCAGTTTAGGGCTGTAAATGGGTAGGGTATTACCCATTTACCCACCACCCATACAATCTAGGGTAGGATAAGGGTAAACATATTTTCTACCCACCACCCGTTTACCCTTTACCCGCTTTACCCACATCTAAAGAAGGTAGGGTAAGGGAGAAGCTTTACCCTACCCACTTTACCCATTTACCCATTAGTATAATGTTGAATTAATAATTTTAAATTCTAATATATGTATTAATGCCTACTAAAAATCCCGACAAGCAATACCACTACTTTTTTAATTTGTGCTATTATGATTACCAAAACTTTATTAAAGATGGGTAGCATTTCAAACCTTTTATAGTAATCTATTAGAGAGATAACAGATTCATCAATAAGAAATAATATATTAAAAAGGTTACACCTTGTTTTTAGGCATTGAGCACATCAATATCCTAAAAATTCTTTTCATCCTATGTAAAATGCTTTGGGCATTGAGCACATCAATACCCAACTTTGCTGCAACCATGGCATGTTCAAATTGATGGAGGTTTCAACGGACATACAATTGGAATGACAATTTCTGGCTTAGGGAAGTGTCATATCTTGTGGATGAACCTCACAATTGTCTCATATCAAAGTAGAGCACATCATGGAGTTTCTATCATTGTTGGTGATGTTCAATCTGCTCAACCAAATGGTGAAAGTCATCGATGTAGGTCCCCCATCATATACTAGTTCCCCAAAGCCTAAACACAAGATTTTACATGCAAGTGAAGTGTTGCATAAGTGTGCAATAGATGTATCTTGCAGAAGCATAAGGTGCGAAATGTCCTTGGAAAGTGTGATTCACGCCCCCTGTTGTGTACACATTTTTCCCTGCCTTTGCGGAGGCTACAATGAAATTGTATTAGGTTAGTCTAAGATGGAGGTGCTGCTTCTTGCTTGTGGCTTCAATGGTCACTGAAGGTGTTGGAAAGAGGAAGGTGGGGCCTTGGTGCTCTAGTAGGAGTTGGTGTGGTGGCATTGCAACCTCCTCTTTGGCTGGAAATATGCCAAGCGCCACAGGGACAGTTCAGGCGGAAGGGCATGAGCTCCGTTTACTCCTTGATGGTGCTGCGACAACCCAAAGCTACACTAGCGGGCTGCTGTTTCCCTTGTGATGCAAAAGGGTGTGCTGCTTAGTCGGTCTAAAGGAGGCGGGAGCATTAATTGCTTTCTTGACCACTAAGCTCTAGGTAAGCACTTTAGCATGGTTGCTAGAACTTAAAGAATGCGAGACAATGATAGAAAGGCAAAAAGGGACAAAAAAGTGTCATCTCTATATCTACATACACTTTTGATACAATAACATTATATCTTGGACGTGGGGAGTTGGGGAATTCCATGGAGGATGTAAGCAAATCGAGTTGTTTTGTGTGGATTTTCAATGAAGGATTTTGACAACAAGATAGTGGAATGATGTTTTGAAATTGTGCAAGCACAATCCATACATATGAGTTATGCAATAATAATATATATTAATATATATCGGGTGTAACGTCCCAGGATTTGAGGCCTCGGATAAAATGGTCTCAAAAGGAATGATTGGACTACCCATATCATCAAGGTGCACCTCCTTTTTCGGGAGCCCATCTCTAAAGAACTCCATAGTTAATCGTGCTCAGCTTGGAGTAGTACTAGGATGGGTGACCAGTTGAGAAGTTTATCCTGGCTTGCGCGTGAGTGGTGGTCTGTGGGGCCAGTCGTCATTCCTGAAACTCTACTAGAGCCTAGGGTAGTAGGCTCATGTGTTACAAATGATATCAGAGGCAATTCCCCTCCAGTAGGTGGGGCCCACATGGACACGTGGCATGCCAGTCTTGAGCTGTGCGGTCCAGACAAGTTGGAAAGGGCTATCTGTTGAGACGAGCAGTGTTTTAAAAAGCGGCCCAGGCGGATGTGACCCTTGGCCGCTCCAAATAGGCCTTAGGCGGCTGGTCAGGCGGTTTTGCATTAAGCGGCCGCTTCATGCCCGCTCAGCCCGCTCAAGCGCCCGCCTGGACACTGTTTCTGAGCGCCCGCCTGAGCCCGCTTAAGTGAAAAGCAGGACCTAGACCCACTTCCTAGGCCCAAAAGTGAAATGTAATGATATTTTCATTATGTAATATTACACTATTGATATTGTATAACATAAATTAACATGTTAATATGATATTATTGTATTAAGTAACTATGTATGTATCTAAATACTGTATAGTAGTTAATCAGTGTGTAATACTACCCTGATTCTGCTGCTATATACAGTAGTGACGACTATGTACCTAGTAAGTCTGTTATAGCAAGTAATACTAACATAAAACTTACCATGTATATGTAATATAAAACTATGTAATTGTCACAACTCAGTAATATTGTACTGCTGTATAGTACTAATTACTAACTATAGAACATTAATCTAAGAAACAACCAGTGTGTAAATGTAATACAAAATCAATGCATATTTCTGTGAAGTATAGTACTATTATATTACACTAACTACTAACTACTAAGTGCATTTATCATGGCTTGATACTAGTATACGACTATATGTGATAAATTTATCTATAAATTGTACTAACTATTAAGTAGATCACATTATTACATGATAGTATGATACTAGTATACTGTTATATATAAGAAATGTTTTTATATTTTCATGTTGGTATGCTGTGACGTATTTGCAATTTGATCAACTAATTATTTACGGATCATGCTCCATCTACAGGTACAACAGTAATTTATATTTATTTTCTTGATCTTCTTCATGTATTTTTACTTGAGTTATATTTATTTAATGGCAATTTGTCATAATGTCATCCATTATTTTATAGTTATGACTTGTGTAATAATTCATACACTGTTTGGGTGTTTCATTATGTTGTATAATGTGTTTTACATAAGTAAAATGTCTAACTACAATATGTGATTTATATAGACTTATGTGTAATTTTATGAAAAATTGTATAAAAAATTAGAAACCCGCCTTACCAAAAAGCGCCCGCCTGAGCGGCCGCCTGCCGCTCAAGCGGCCAGCAGTTGGCATCCGCACGCCTCCCGCTTCCCGCTTTATAAAACATTGGAGACGAGATGGAGCCGCCCTTGCGCTGGTAGCCGTGGATGGGAGCTGGGTGTCCATGGGCCATTCTGGGTCTGCACTGAAATGGGGAAGAGATTATGAGGCCATATATTGAGCCTTGACAAGGACGTCAAGAGTTTAAGTGGAGGAGATTATAACATCCCCTGATTTAAGGCCTTGGATAAAATGATCTCAAAAGGAATGATTGGACTACCCATATCACCAAGGTGCACCTCCTTTTCCGAGAGCCCATCTCTAAAGAATTCCATAGTTAAGCGTGCTCAGCTTGGAGTAGTACTAGGATGGGTGACCAGTCGAGAAGTTTATCCTGGCTTGCGCGTGAGTGAGGAAAAGTGCCCAGTTAAGGCTAGTGGTGGTCTGTGAGATCATTCGTCATTCCTGAAACTCTACTAGAGCCTAGCGCAGTGGGCACAGGTGTTACAATGGGGGTCCTTCATGTATTATCTTTGAGTGAAGATAATGTCATGTTTGAAGTACGACATATTGCATAGTTGTCATGGCAGCTATAATGTGTCCTAACTTTCTTGGGAGCCTAGGCAAGGAATGAGGTATCCATAGTTGATGCAATTTCAACATGGAAGAGTGCATAGTTGTCATGGTACCCAGAAGGTGTCCTAACTTTCTTGGGAGCCTAGGCAAGGAATGCGGTATCCAATTTTGATGCAGTTTTGACAGCACGGAAATTGAAGTTTATTGAAATTTTGATAGGTTCAATAATGCAACAATGCATGTTTTGACGCCAAAATGAATAAATTCAGTCTTGAAATTTCAAAGAAATGAGCTCTACACCTGTATGCATCATTTTATGCAATAAAATTACATATGGGGATAGGTGCGGGGGGTCCTTCATCCGGGAGATAAGTAAACTTTACTGTTTCCTAGTCAAATTTGAATTTGGGCATACAGTTTTTCTAATTTTGACAGTGGTGCAATATCATAATTTTGTTGCAGATGATAGTGAAATCAATTTTTTTTCTTGAAATTTTGATGATTTCGTCGAAACCTCATTCCATGTGACTAGGTGCTCAAACCACCAAGGTGGTAGCCCATGCCACCCAAGCACAGGCTGTTTTATACACAAATGCATCCATCTATATGTACTATTATCTATATATAATATATAATATATAATATATAATACATGTATGTATTTAAACATTGAATGATCCAAAGCTGTTGAGAATACGGTAGGAGGATTGAGGTGGAGAAGACAAGGTAGAAGGAAGTTAGGAAGAAAAGAAGCATCCCTCTCTACTTGATCGTTAGAGGGGAGGCTGGACGTGGCCGAGTGAAGAGCTTGAGGCAGAGATGTACGCGACACCAATCCTTCGTCCCTGATCATGCATGGGTAGACAAGGGGATGTTGTTAAGGGTCTAGTTCTGATGTTGTTGGAGAGGGGGAGAGAAATAACAAGGAAAAGCCAATTTCCTCCATGACGCCCAACCCAATGTTGCCAAACAACCAAATAGGTGGGCACCCATGGCCTGTGAGGTTCGCCTTGGCGGTTTAGGCAACCGCCTAGCTAGCTATGCATCCTAGGCAGGTGCCTAGTAAGGGCTATCTCTAGGCACTTGCTAGGTGATCCCCCTAGGAGTGCTTGGCCGACTAGGCAATTCCTAGTCAGACGCTCAACAAATATGACCAAGTGCAATTATTATTATTCTTAGATTTTGAAAGATAAAGTCACCATATACATCAGTAAATTAGGTGCTAGTTGTGATTACTGAAAGAAAAAGTTTGAACATCATGGTGGATGCGGTGGTTGACCTCTCCTTGGTGGTTGTTACCCAACATCAACTACTTCATGTGATTGGCTTATCGTTCCTAGTCTATGTAAGTTTCATAAACCTAGGCGGATGTTTCTTATGCATCATACATATTATGAGAGAAACTCCATCTCAACTCTATCTTGCCCTTCTTCAAAGTCACTTTGTAACTTTGGTACTTGACTTTGCAATTCACGCTTGTGAAGGAAGTTGGGGACATTTCTAATGTGGCACTATGTTTCCCTTCCATCATTTATTTTGACAAGATCTTGATATGCAATAGAGAATTTCCCCATGGATCATTCATATAAGTTGTGGGATGAATATAGGAAGCATGTCACAATGCCCACCATTTGCTTGTTGTGGGGATGGGCAAATATAAGAAACATGGTTACCATGTCCACTATATGCATGTTGTGGGATATGCACATCAAATGCAATATATAACCATATATAAGATTAGCTAACTATGAAAGCTAAATTTCTTGACAATATATTGTTTGTGTTTATGTTACTAGCTAGTACGTTTGCTTCCTCTATTCGCCAAATATCACTACTAATAAGAATATATGGTTGTAATTAGCTTACTACTAAATGATTGCAAATAACTAAATAATACTTGTATTTCGTGGAGTATTTAGGTAGATATTTTGATTATAGTGCAATTTATGCGAGAATGTTGTAGACTATGATGAAACACCATTAGGAAGAAACATATATGGAGTAGATTGCAAGATATTTGCTAATTTAAGGCCTTTTGAATAAATTAAATTTCAATTAAGATGGTCGGGAAATAAATGAGAGAAAATGGTAGAAAATATAAAACATATCTTGGATTAGGCTTATTAGAGCTCCAAATGTTGAAACCCCCTTACTCCCCTTTCTCCAGTCAAGCAACAATAAAAGACTCACTCGCACAAAAATACAATATTTGTTTCGGTATAATGGTGAATCTCATCGAAATTTGGCGGTATTTGAAAAAAATTTGGGTATATTGTGAAATCTGGCAGTTCACAGTTATCCATCGGTATGCTAAAACCAATGTTTTAGAAAGCGGGAAGCGGGAGGCGTGCGGACAACACCTTGTGGCCGCTTGAGCGCCAAGCGGGCCCAAAATTTTTTAGGTAATTTTGTAGAAAATTATACATACTAGTATATAATAAACAGATTTTCAAAAAAAATTATACTTATCTAAACACCCTACACATAAAAATAAAACACCTAAATAGTTGATACCACAAATAAAAAACAACGCATAAGCAAATACAGTTCAATTACACAAGTTTAAGACATAAGAAATACACTTTTTAGTCTCTTTCTCTTACTCTTAGTGTAGTAAATTTATAGAATTACAACTTTATATACTAATATGCATCAAATAGTAGAATATATGTAATGTACTAATTTATATTATGCAGTAAACAATAGAATATATAGAATGTATTAATATTCAGTAAACAGTAGAATACACCATGTCTAAATAATGTACTAATGTATTATTATTTATAAGGCAGCAAACAGTAGAAGATATATAATGTATTAGTTTACATTATGCAGTAAACTATAGAATATATAGAATGTATCAATATAAAAAGTAGAATATAATATGTACTAATGTATTATTATATATAAGGTAGAAAGTTACAGAAATATAATATGCAACAGATAACTGGATACATAGTGTATATATTAATATATTATAGTACAGAATGTATTATACAGTAATGTTACATATTATACTAACTTATTATACTACTATAGACTTATATTTTTACATTATGTTACAGCAGATGGGCTAAATGTAGCGCCCAAAAAATAGGCGGCCATAAGTGGGCGCCCGTAGCAGGGTTTCAGGCGGACGCATAGGCGGGCGCTTAATGGCCTGCCTCCTGCCAGCCCGCTCAAAGCCTTAACCAGGCGGCTGGGCATGTGATCCGCTCAGGCGGGCGCCTCAAACTTTTTAAAACACTGACTAAAACCTACGATCCTATTGCTACTACACCCACACAATTTTGTATCCAATGGAATTGAAATTAAAATTTTGAATTCCAATTTTGACGAAACATCATTTCTTCAACGATGAACAATGCAACGAGCCAATGACATACTGTACACGATACACGAATTTTTATTTTGTTTGACTACATGAGAGGTGGGAATGATTTCCTGGACTCAGGGTTTACAAAATCAAGGTGGATGATAGGGGGTTACACCACAGTTAGGTTTTGGTTTTTCTTTCTGATGGGCCCTAGGATCTAGACCTACAAGCCTTGATACCAACTGGTGGGGAACCAATTTCCTTAAACTCATTTTCACAATCGAAACTAGTCTGATTGAACACATACCCCATGATTGGCATTTATATGAGAAGATCGGAACCCTAGATGTCGTGACATTTGTGACTGGACACCTTATTAGCAACCAAATAGAATAACAAAACTTCAAACTTACAAACAAGTCCCTAACCCAGGTCTTTAAACTAAAACAATTGCTTAATAAATTGTAAAAGTACAACAAATTAATAAAAGAACTAATGAATACTAATCGGATGCGTTCTCGAGCTTTTGAGCCTCAGAATGGGACTTGTCCTACATCCCTTTGCCTTTTATATGTTTCCCTTTCTCGATGAAGTTGAGGTGTTAGATCTACTTTTTTAGTCCATTGAAAAATGGTATATTTTGTAAGAAAATCAAGGGTACCTGATTATGTATAAGAAATCGTCTCTAGTAGATTTCCTATTATATGTATCTACTCCTCCAATTAATATTCTGTATGATATTAATCTGAAGCCTTGTGATTTTTATCAGTTACAGAAGACTCATTCTGGCTGACTTCTAGTTCTTATAGTTAGAAATATGCCGAGTTGATCTTATAAGTTGTTTTGTGGTACTTGCTCTCTTACATTCATCTTCGTGTCAGGGGCTCATCTTATTTGTTATCCTGGGGCATTCAACATGACTACTGGCCCGCTGCACTGGGAACTTCTACAAAGGGCCAGGTAAGCATTGAAACAGTTGCTTTCATATTCTATTTGTATGAGTTTAGTACAGATAGCAAGTTCTGACTAGTTCAATTCATTCTATACCTAGTATTCATTTAGGCATTTGGCGACCTGGCAAGTCTATAGTTGTCAGACTTCCCTTGTTATATGTCTGGTACAATAGCAAATAAACCTAGTTACTAATGGTGACAGGGTCACTATTTGGTGCGGTGGTTGCTTATGTGTTTCTTCTTTTAGAATATCTACCACTGTAAATACAACAACTTTAGTGCATGCATCATTAAGCTATATGTAATTCTTTGAAGAGACAAGGATAATTTGACAACAACCTAAGGCATTGGCTTATCTGGTGATTTCAGAAGAATTATCTTTAGGATTATGCAGGGTTTTGAAACCCGACCTGACTCGACCAGTTAAACTGGTTGACCTGCCACCCAAAAGGTCTATCAAGTCTGGTGGGGCTGCACATGTTTTTGGCCAAGACATGTCTTTGACCAGGTTGCCCATTCGTTTCATACATATCTATACTTAAATAGTTATAAGTATACACACATGATATACATACATACACAAGTATGTTTGCATGCTTGTACATGCATCATATAATGATATAAGTATGCAACATATCTATAGTTGTAACAGACAAAAACACACACATATATAGAATGTACATGCATATTTTATATAGATACAATTAGTGTTTTAAAATGCGGTACGCCTTATGCGTGCGAGAGATCACCTCATCGTCATATGTGGTACATGGGAGTATATGCAATTTTAGATTTTTTAATATGATATGTAAATTAATCACACAATTTCATATTTGGTTTGTACATTTACATATTTGGACCCTAAAATTTTTGATAGGTTCAAATATAAAGTTTCAATGAAAACTAAAGCACCATAGAATGCGTTATAGAATCATTTAAACATAAACTCCAATGAAATACACACAAAATGGTTTAACACAAGAATAGAACAATGAAGAGGAAGCACAAACACTTCTGGACACACTTTGGACACGCCCGAACAATGAGGCTGCCGTGTCCGTGTCCAACGTGTGTCCAACATGGACACACTTTGGACACGCCTGGACGCGTAGCAGGCACTTTGAATTTTTTTTATTGAAGTGTTGGACACGGCTTGGACACTCCATGGACACCTCCAGGACACACCACTCCGACCCACTTAAGCCTAGGCGTATGAAAAAACCCAAGCCTTCTCTAAATCTTTGCCTCCTGTCCTCCACTACTCGCCCTACTACCATTAGTTAATTAAGCTTCAGGTGCTACATGCAAGTCGTTGACACCCTTCTTATCATCTCCACCAGCTATTGCAACATCTGGGGACTGCCACATCAACCATGAGGAGGAAAACAATTAGATTCAACTCCTCTTGATAGTACATGTTGTTAATCATTACTTCCATTAGAACTATTGTCCCCAAAATTCTACTGCTCTTAATTTTTACAATTCATATTACAACAATATCATATAATCAAGCATCTTAATGTTTGTTGTGAACTAATCCATATTGTGACTTGTAAATATAATGTTACATGTTGATTGCTTGTTGGATTTCATGGTGATTGCCCATGCGGATAATCTATCTAGATCATTTTGTGTTAATACACATAGCATATTACACATTATATGTCATAATATGTTATACAAATATATATATACTTGTCGTGTCCAGTGCCGTGTCCGTGTCCTATATTTTTGGAAATTGACATGTCCCGTGTTTGTGTCTAAATCCGTGTCCGTGTCCGTGTCCATGCTTCCTAGATGAAGACTAACCAAATCATACAAAAAGATGCCTGCATGTCCTAGAGGTCCAAAACAACAAACATAAAATAAGCATGCGACTCATGTAGAAAACATACAACAATATAGTACATCTAGAGAATGTTATCAATAAAAAATCTAGTTTGGGCCAAGATAGCAAATGTTCATCTAAAAGTTGCAAACGAATTGGCCTTATAAGTGTCTAAGTATATGCGGGCCGCTTATACGCAAAGAATGAGGCTTCGTCAAAATTGATGAAATTTCAACAAAAAATTGGATTTTGGTGGCATCTTCTATGCGATTGTGTTGATCGGTTGAATTTGCCACCAATATTGCATCTATTGAAATTTTGATAAAAATTTCAATGATTTCAGTGAATTTCGCTAATTTCGATGGATTTTGAGGTTTTTCGTGCATAACAATTTTTGATGGAAATTTTGATAATCGCAATTCTTGGTGTTATTGATTTTTTTTGAAGAGGAGCAAAGGGGGGATTGGTGTTATTTCACCATTCAATACTCATACACAACACATACTTATAGTATATCATAATTGCATTGCATTCCCTACTATTTGCTATTCAAATTATTAACTACCAATACAATGTATGCTTTATGCTATTTTTTATTTTCTTCAATGTGGACGACATGTATCCTAGTGGTGGTTTAATTGACAATGAGGGTGCTAGGAAGCCAACCACACCAAGATTTTGCTATGGAACAGTGCATTAATGTTCTTGGGGCCAATTAAATGGTTGACTGTTGAGTCAGTATCAACAACAAGCTATGAATCCAAGTAAAATATTTGAAGGACGCCCTACATATCCAATGTGTGATAGTGTAGAACAAATAAGTACATGCACGTATTTCACTTGCAAAATTACATAACTTAATTCCTACATTTTGTCCTCGAAATCCTTCATCGAAATCTCCAAAAAATAGAAAAGTTTCCTTACCTCCCACATGAAGGACCCCCCAACCTACAATAAGATTTTATTGCATAAAACGATGCATTTAGGGGTAGAGATCACACATGCAAAATTTCATGGCCTAATTTCTTCATTTTAGCGTCGAAATGGGCACGACACATCTATCGGAATTTTTGTCAAAATTTCCATAATTTTCCATTTCCACGCCGTCAAAAGGTATCGAAATCAGATACCTCATTCCTTGCTTTTGCGGCCCATGCGACCTTTTTTTAAAACACTGCGTACACTTTAGGTGCATCTAATAAGGCTTACGTCTCACAAACGCCTTAGCGCCTTGATACACCTCTCACAAATTGAGGCGCATGCCTCTCACAGGCAGACTAAGGCTTAAGCCTCGAGGTGTACTAGAGACCGCCTTGAGGTGTACGCCTCTAAAGCCTCAAGGCACGTTTTTTAATAGGGGTGAGCATCGGTCCAAAACCGGACCGGACCGGACCGGACCGGACCGGACCGGACCGGACCGAGGACCGAAAATCAATAATTTTTGGACCGTTGACCGGACCGTTTGGTGGTCGGACCGGACCGGGACCGGACCGTTTTGACCGCGGACCGGACCGGACCGGACCGTTTGGACCGCAATCAGCCTTTTTTAGATGTTTTACAACTTATTTAATTATACAAAGTTGATAATCTTAGTCACTTCTAACAATTATATAACTTTAGTATCAAACATTTATACTAGTAGTACTTATATATGTACTTTATTTGTAGTTATTATAGAATACACCTTCAAATATATATGGATTTTATATAAAAGTTAGTCTGCTGTCCGGACCGGACCGGACCGGTTTTGGACCAGACCGGACCGGACCGGACTGAAGACCGAATTTATCGAATTTATTGGACCGCGGACCGGACCGAATTTGAAATGGACCGGACCGAACCGGACCGAATTGAGCGGTCCGGTCCGGTTTTGCGGTCTGGACCGAGATTTGCTCACCCCTATTTTTTAAGACCATAATCTCCTCACACTCCACCCAAACATTCCATATATTTAAATATTCACTAATGAAGTTAATCATAACTTGTTTCGAGCATTGCAAAACCATTGGGTTGCTTTTTTACTAATGGATATTTGTTTTTTTTGTATGCTTGATGCTTCATAATTCACTATCTCATGCTTTCATATAGTGACTTCATATAGTGACCATGGGTTGCTTTTTTACATATGTATATAGACATACACACATATGTATATTATATAATTATATTATGTATATATAGTGTCATGTTGATGTCGCCGGGTCCACCTGCTGGTTGAACCGGAGATCTATGACTTGTGATCTGGGGGCTTTGCCGGGTTTGACCTCTAGGTTAGGTCTGAAAACCTTCGGATTATGTAAGTTATATTGTGGATTAAATGCGCTCCAACAATGGATAATATGCTGCAGTGATGTATCGAGCATTGAGCCCATGTTCTAGATTGTTTTTCAGCTGCCATGTCAGACATCAGTCTGTCACATTGTAGCTCACATTTCCCCTCCATTCTAAGCTCCAAGGTATCTATCTAATTACTTTGCAGCACATGAGGTCAAAATCGGATCCTTGCACCAAGGCGAGGCTCCCACCTTTACTTGATTAATGTGTGGCAAAACTGCTTTTAAGCTGTGGGAAAGTTTGGTGATATTCCATAGATTCTACGAGCTTGCCCCTTCATACTGGTTCTTCCAGCTAGTTTTGAGGATGTCGAAGGAAGGTGTGGTAGGAGGGGCCATAAATTAGGAGGTTTGAAGAGTGAAATAAAACAAGCTCAGGATTTGTAAAGCCTCTGATAATATGATTTGAAAGGAGATTATTGAAACTACCTATAGCAACAAGGTGCACCTTTACGGGAGGCCACTTTCGATTTTAAAAGTTAACCATTCGTGACTAATAACAATTTTGAGATGTGTGATCTCCCAGGAAGTCTTTCTCAAGGGTACTTGCGACTTGTGAGGCTAAACACACAGGAGCAGGCTTTCTTTGTTTGTAGTGCCAATCATTATTTTCAACAAGCTGTTAGCGCCTCTACTTGGGTTAAAGATGTAATGACAATAGCACCAGAGGCAAATTCCCTCTAGTAGGTTTGTCACCTATATGGATTCTTACGTGCCATCCTAGGCCTGTACCATTCTTTTTTTTCTCCTGGCCTGTTCAATTTAGATCTGTCACATGGAAAGACTAACCTGTTGGTTGAGGGTGCATGGAGCCATCTTTGTACCTATAATCATTTATGAGAACTCAGGTATACTTGGGTTACCCTGGGTTTGCATCGAAGTGAATTTGTATAGATGAATCTATATAGTTGAGTCTCTGAATGTTTGTAACATCTAGTGGCGAAGCTCAAAATTTTGCCAGGTGGGGCACCATACAAATTCATATCTCAGCAGTTAAGTTGTATTCTCAAACACCCTTAAAAGGTTGTATTCACAAAGAGAACATCATGTTAATAAAATGATATAATAAGAGGTATTATGAGTAACATAAAAAATAAAGAAAGGACTCATACAAAAATAATAGTAGATGTATTACGACTTTCCACAATGAATACTCAACCCCAAAAACCTTCATAAACATGTTGTCTTTGGAAAAGATTGTTTTTCTATATAGGGAATGAGACAACTATCACATCAATGTAGGTGTGAAGAAGTGTATTCATTGTTGTTGTATTGATATGTACACCCCTGTTCTATATATATAGGAGAGGAGGCAATTACAAGGAAGCACCAAGGAAGCGGACTGAACCCTAATGGGCCATGGGCAACACGCCCATGTACACAATAAACTAATTAACCTATTAACTAAATAGGCCAATATTCTAACACTCCCCCTCAACTTGGAGCGTGGGTGAAGACATGTCCAAGCTTGGAATTACATGACTTGATTGAATGATAAGAAATAAACGATAAATGAAAGACAGAAATGTCACTTCCCATACAAAAATGGTTGCTCCCCCTTAAACAATACTTCCTAACTGAAAACGATATGATGACGCCTCTTTGAGATGTGTTCTGCAAGTTGGAGAAGCTCGAGCTTTGAAGAAGGTCTTTCTCTTAAAGTGCATCTGGAATGAAGAATCTGAAGTAGACAATCATGAGTACCACAACTACGCCATCTTCACTGAAGAGGAATGTGGAGTGGAATAATCGCACTCAACATATCCAACGTATATAACCCGACATGAACGCGGAGGCACAATGTCGATGTAGTAGTGGATATGTGTCTGAATTGTCTGAGAAGTGTAGCCAACTAGGGGTGAGCATCATTCCAGAACCAGACCGGATCGGACCGAGACCGAATTTCAACAAATTTATGGACCGTAGACCGGACCGTTTTGAAGTTGGACCGGACCGAGACCGGATCGTTTCAATGTTGGACCAGACTGTTTGGACGCAATCAGACTTTTTATGTATTTCACAACTTATTTAATAGTAAAAAATAGATAATCTTAATTTTTTAACAATTATATAATATAAATATCAAACATTTACACAAATAGTGTTTGTATGTGTGATGTGTTTGTACTAGTGGCATAATATCGAATCAAATATTAATGTATTTTACTCATAAACCGGTCTACGGTCCGGACCGCGGTCTGACCTAGGGGTGAGCATAGTACGGTTAAAACCGATTAACCGTTTGGTTAATCACGATTTGGTTAATTCGGTACAGGCAGTTCGGCCAGAACGGCCAAAATGGTTAATTAGTCCCGGTCAATTCGGTAATTCGGATAACGGTTCGGTCAATTTTTTAAAATTTTTGGTTAACCGATTAACCGAAGTACTTTGGATAGATATTATTATATATTCTTGGCTATATGACCCGACGTAACTGAAAAGGATACGGAATTCAAAGCTACGTCAATAATTCGATTATTGTTTGCCAATTAAGGCATGCCTTTCTGCTTTCCAGGATTGGTTTCGGTCAATGCAGATACGAATATACAAGTTATAAAAGGAGTCGTGTTGCAGCCGTAGTATTTAACCCTAGGAAGTAGGAACCTACAGCGCCGCTACCGCGTATCGTACTGCAAGACGAATCGCTAATTGCTACTGCCATCAGCGTTGAGTATTGCTATATTGGATCCTCGCCTGGGTAAATTCAGATTGATGTGTCCTCTCTCGTTCATCTATCTATAGACGTCGAACGTCATTCTTTACTTGTTTCTCAAGAGATGAGACTTTTAACTATTTGTAAAGCATGTTGCTACTCGTCATACGAGTCAATATTTCTTTCCGAACTACAATAGTAGTTTAGACTCCTCATGGAACTATACCTTCTTAACACGAGATCATAACGTTTCAGAGCATCTATTATTAGTTATGTCGAGCAACGTGATATTATGCTACCACATCTAGTTTATAGTTAATCTCCCTTATCGTTTCCGATCATCTAGATTCCATTGGCATGAAATTTGAAATATATTTCTTCTTTCTTGTCATGTACATTTAGATAAATTTCCAAATAGTATATTTTCCATACATAATCATTGTCTTCATGTTCTTGCCAAATTTGTAGATGGCGGTACCATTGTATGATGGTGATGGTGGATTGGAAACTGAATTTTGGTTAACCGAATTTTTTTCTTAACCGAACCGAAATATTTAGTTAACCGAACCGCATTAACCGCTTAATTTTAGTACGGTTAATGGTTAAATTCTATAAGGTGAATTAACCGAATTAACCGATCGAATTAACCGTAACCGACGGAATTAACCGAATGCTCACCCCTAGTCTGACCGGTTTTGGACCAGACCGGACCAGAACGCTGACTAAACTTCCAAAATTTTTGAACCGTGGACCGGACTGAACTCAAACCGGTCCAGAACCGAACCAGACCGAACTGAACAGTCCAGTTTGATTTTGCGGTCTGGACCATCATTTGCTCACCCGTATAGCCAATTGGAATTAGTGTAGAAGACCATCGACGTGCATAATGTGGTACGAACACACTGGACGAGGTGTTGAGGTGTCGTCTCAACACGTAGAAGTAGCAGATGCAACTTGGAGAAGATGTGATGAAGTAGCTCGGTGAAGATCACTCTGAATGAATCCTTACAGATACAAAATTTGCATAGGCTTGAAGATGACGAGCTTCGGAGATGAAGAAGCAACCATCTGGAACACTGAATGCATCATGAATGATCAACTGGATTGTCATCAACACTAAAGGGACTAGAGGCCAGAATTAGCACATCTCCTGTTCTGACGTACATAATATGGTATGAACGCGAAAGACTTGGCGTCAATGCTGCAACTGTAATACCTTCAATGTTGTCTTAAATGTAAAATGATGCTAAGTGGGAATGACACGCCACAAAGACTTCATGAAAGCAGATATGTTGAAGAACTGAAGAACATGAAGCTCCATGAAGATAGCCTGGAATATCATCTCATCTCATCTCATCTCATATCTCTCTCCTCATATCCTCTCTCATGTTCTCCTCATACCCTCTCTCTCTCTCTCATCTATTCCCCCCCACACACCAAATACGATGAGAGTAAGTAGATGGTGTAGAAAAAAGGAAAATATGACCCCCTCCCCCGCACATGGAAAGACGCACACATGGAGGAAAGGGTGGGAAAGGGAAATGGTAAAACGAGAGGTGTAGTATGTAGAGAAGAACAAAAGGACTACCAAAATGAAACATCGGTAGGAGGAGATGCACTATCGGAATTTTGTTTGGTAGGGGAGGAAGTGGCACTGTCGGAATGGTTTCTCGGCATGAAAACCGATAACCGAGATCAATATTAAAAAACAACCCGATTAAGATATGGATAGAGAAAATAAATGGATATTTTCTTGACCCGACAAGGACATTTGTCCGACCCCTAGGCCGACAAATGTGGGGGTGCGCGGGCGGAGCCCCCGCAAATTTTTTTACAAGGTCAAAAAATAATAACAGGATCCGATTACCATTAAGTAGTGGAGGAGAGATGGACCTTTGGAGCACGTCATTACGAAAATTGGAAGTGGTGTGACTGCTTCGGGCACACCGTGTCTGGGCATAGACATGCCGTGTACTTGTTGGGAGTGAGAGGCAGGCTCCTGATGACACACCGTGTAGGTTGCTAACAGGCCGTGTAGCTTTGATGGTCGATGATGATAGGCTCCTAGCTACACGCCATGTGGAAATGCGACATGGCATGTCGGTTGTCGGAGGCGCAAACTGGATTTTCGTCGATACGCCGTGTTCCAAGTGGACACACCGTGTCTGATGTTTGAGGCGTAACTCTGATGTCCACCGACACGCAGTGTTCGTGGAAGACACACCATGTATGTTGCCTTCAGGAAGAGTTCTGGAATCCAACACGCCGTGTTGTTTGAGCAACACGCCGTGTCTCTTGCATTCTGGATGAAACTCCACGCCTTGAGGATTATTTCTGGAGTGCGACATGCCGTGTTGTTTGGACAACACGCCGTGTCGGCGGCGGCTGATGCACGATCTTGACGGGAATATGCGCCATCAAGGAGACAAGTACCCTTGGAAATTAGCACCATGGGTTGACGGGAATTAGCCCCGTCTTTTGTACTCCTTTAATCATGAAAAGCGGTGACTTCTTACTTGACCACAACTGGATTTGGATAGGAATAAGCGCCGTCCAAAATCGTGAGAGGTGGTGTAGCAGTGGAGTGATTGGATGGACGATTTGATGGCGGATGCGGCGGTTAGACGTGGAGACGGAAGGGCAACAAGGCAATGAAGACAGTTGCTAGAGCCGAAGGTGGATCTGCGTTGGCGTGACTGCTTCAATGGTGGCGGCTGGAGTTGCGTGATGAACAGATCTTGGGGAAGATGATGACTGATGGATAGATCTGGACGGGAAGGATGGTGCCGTTTAAAGATTCAGATAGATTGAAAAGGATAGATAGTGGCCGGAATTGATGGCGCCGACACAAATGTAGATCTATGTGAAAGGGGAAGATGATGCGACATTGGTGGTCGGGATGTGTCTAGCGGGCGAGCGGAAAGTCATGGAAGGAGGCTGCAACCGCTTGTAGGCGGGCTCTCCCCTTGTTGCTCTCTGTAGGAGAGGAGGGGGCGGCGACTGCTAGGGTTGGAAGGAAGGTCGAGAGGAGAGGGAAGGAGGGGCGGCGGCTAGGGTTGTCTCCTTAGGGTTATTGCTTTGATACCATGTGAAGAAGTGTATTCGTTGTTGTTGTATTGATATGTACACCCATGTCATATATATATATATATATATATATATATATATATATATATATATATATATATAGGAGGCAATTACAAGGAAGCACGAAGGAAGCAGACTGAACCCTAATGGGCCATGGGCAACATGCCCATGTACACAATAGATAATTAACCTATTAACTAAATAGGCTAATATTCTAACATCAGGATTTACACTATATTATAGTTTGAGAGTACCACTTGATATTCTAAACAAATACTTCGAACAAAGTCAATTTACACAATAGAAGATAGTATTTTCTCTTGGTTGCTATTAGAGAAACACTAGTGATACTGCTTATCTAATGCACTTCTTTAACTAAATTGTATAGAACTTGTCAGTTGGCTAAATTAGTAAGCCTGGTCGATTTGTTAACCGTTGGTTCAATTTCCAACTGGACCACCTAGAAAAAAAAGGAATGCTTTATAGCAACATGTACAAGCTCGACTTCACATGTGTTGTGATAGGGATGACCTCTCCCTCATGACCCTGATAATAATAATAATTATTAAAAAAACTAAATTGTGTAGATAAAGTCCTTGCCACAACTAGTGGAGAATAGGAAAGCGTTCGACCATATGCTCTGGTACTTTGGTGCCTGTTGCATTGTTTGGTGCTTTCTTAATCCATGCTAATGAAATTTTTGATCTTGTTCGAATAGGCTAAGTTTTCTATATTACCATAAGGGTCTGACTAGTTTGATGTAATCTGGCCTGAAAACATTAGAAGTCGATTTCCATTTTAAATTTTACCTGATCGGTTTGCTGAAAGTCCAGAATTTGAGTTCTTTAATTTTCCTTAGACTTCCAACAATATATATACACTTCCAAAAATGAGTTCCCTAGGAAAGCAGTCGGAAAACAAGTTCTTTTCGAAGCCGTATCTCGCCCGCTTTCTTCCTCACGTCAAGCCACAAGCCCACAACACGACCGGGCAAGCAACCGCATAAGGAGGCGACAATCTTTCTGCCACCTACGGATCTGGCAGCGTTCTGCTAGCCGCTCGTAGCATTGATTGCAGATCCAGCCACTGTCAGATCCAATCAAGCCATCGCCAAGTAGCACGAAGGCGGGGGCACTTCAAGGGTTAATCTCTGTTCAAAGCACGCATGCAGTCTTTCTGCCACCTACGGATTTGGCAGCGTTCTGCTAGCCGCATGTAGCATTGGTCGCAAATCCAACCACTGTCTGATCTAATCAAGCCATTTCCAAGTAGCACGAAGGTGAGGCACTTCAAGGGTTAATCTCTGTTCTAAGCACGCAGGCACGAGGATTATTCCTTCTTACGCGTTGCGAACCAGTAGAAAACTCCAGCAATATCCGATGTTGCTTTCTCATTCGTAATAAAGAAATCCCCACACCCATGGTGACGACGTACACAACTCACTCAAGGTAGATAAACGCTCCCTCTGATTTTTCCCTAATCCCCAGTCTTTGTCCTAATTTCAAGAAAACGTAAATTTTGAACCAAACACTAGGAACTCGTTTTCCAGGAACTCAATTTTAACTTTGGGAAAATGAGTTATGTGGAAATTACAGTTACACTAAACTAGTCAGACCTTAAGCAAAAAGTGATGAGAATTGCATCCATATGCAATGGCCGTTCCACACAAAGGATATGTCAATAAATAGTTTCCTATTTGGATTTTATACGAACATGAATTAGGAAAGCTACACATCACTGACGAGGGAGAATCCTAGAGGGAAACAAAACTTAGAGAGAAAGGTCACAACTCGTGGGCTCAGAAATTTAAATGGCGGAAAAGAGGCTATTATAGCTAAGTTTACAGAAACTAAATGACAACATGTGATTCGGTTCAGTTGTACAGGTAGCACATATGCAATTTTCACTATGTGAGTGCCTTTTCAAGATGGTAATGTGTTTATTTTGGGGGCACATGTAGGTGCCACTGGTAACATCCAAAAAATTATAAGGCCTAAGATAAGATGGTTTTATGGATATACTAAGACCATGGTTTTTAAAACACGCCTTGAGGCTTTAGAGGTGTACACCTCGAGGCGAGGCAGTTTCTGGTATGCCTCCAGGCTTAAGCCTCAGTCTGCGAGTGAGGCGTATCGAGGCGTTTGTGAGGTGTGAGCCTTAGACTCTGTCTAAAAAGACTATATTATCCTATTTTGTGCTTAATAGGTGCTAAACTAACCCAAACTTGTATGTATATAGATATATGTATGTGCATATCTATGTATATATATGTTTATATCTATTGACAACTATATGGTATGATACATATATCATTATATGTTGCATGTATCTACACACATACTCTTATGTGTGTGTACATGCATGTGTATACTTATAACTATGTGCGTATAGATATGTATCTATATATACGTGTGTTTTTGTGATTATATATATATATATATATATATATATATATATATATATATATATATATATATATATATATATATATATATATATATATATATATATATATATGGGTGTTCATTCGTTGCCCGCGCGGGTAGCCTGGATTTTCGCTACCCGACAGCCAAAAAAGTAACTCTCCTGGCCAAAAAAGTAACTCTGCTGTGAAAAAAGTAACTATGGTGAACAGAAAGTAACTACACGAATAAAAGAGTAACTCTGTACAAAATATACAGCAGATATATATAAGGACGGGTTTTTTGATTTTGGAGGGGCAAATGATATTATTTTTGGCTAAAATTTTTTGGAGAGCTAGACAAAATAATCCTCTACAATTACGAAATTTTTTTTTGAAAAAAAGTGGTCGGAAGGGTGGGCGGGTAGCTACCCGCGCGGGCAATAAAGATGGGCCCTATATATATATATAGAGAGAGAGAGTATGATATATATGTGTTTCTATTTTTGTATATTTATACATGACTATGTTTGTCTATATAGTATGTACGCATATATATATATATATATATATATATATATATATATATATATATATATATATATATATATATATATATATAGTCAGGCTAGAATACACTCGAGTGTACGGATCGCACGAATACACTCAAGTGTGTTTGCATATCAAGACTCTTTTTTGCAAAATGTAAACCATTGATATTCACCGTCATACTATAACTAGGCTACATAAAAATTTTGAACCCATTTGGATGAGTGTAAGTCACTCATCCAAGGGCAACAAAATCAACGCTTGAAACTAATTTAAAATGCATAATTTTTGCGGTCTTCATAACATGAGCTATACATATCCAAATGTGCTCAAATTTTGCATATGAGTTGTTCACGAGATGTTTAAGAAGATCAATGGATTAGATTTTCAAAAACAATATTGCATCATGGAAAACTACTTGAGTGTATTCCGCTCCGGATACACTCGAGTGTATTCTAGCCTGACTCTCTCTCTCTCTCTCTCTCTATATATATATATATATATATATATATATATATATAGAGTCAGGCACTCAGGCTAGAATACACTCAAGTAGTTTTTCATGATGCAATATTTTTTTCAAAATCTAATCCGTTGATCTTCTTAAACATCTTGTAAATAGCTCATACGCAAAATTTGAACATTTATAGATCATGTTATAAAGACCACAAAATTATGCATTTCAAATTAGTTTCACACGTCGATTTTGTTGCCCTTGGATGAGTGACTTACACTCATCCAAATGGGCTCAAAATTTGTATATAGCCTAGTTATATTATGACGGTGAAGATTGACACGCGAAAACCGTGCGTTTAACACAAGTATAGGTATCGAAGTAATATCTCCTGCGGTAGAATCGTCCGTCTCCGGCTCTCGAATCCTCCGTCTGTGGCTCTCGAATCCTCTGGAACGTTACTTTCGGCTCCGTTCTTTGCTCTCTTCTCCTTCGAGACTCGTGCGGCGGAATTGAACACCCCCTCCTCTTTGGGCCGTCCTCCCCTAGGTCTAGGTACGACTTACGGCCGCCAACAGATCCCAGCCATTAGATCTTGATGATCTGTACAAAATTTTGATCCGACGACATCGATACCATCGACGGGCTGTCGATAGTATCGATACCTTAGGGCACGCGTACTTGCTTCAAAATGGGATCCGTCTGTTGACTTCTCGATACTATCGACACAAGTGTCGATAGTATCGACGGGGTACTGTTTCTCCTTCTGGGCTGATTTCGATACCATCGACGCTGTGGGTCGAGGGTATCGACGAAATGCTTTTCTCCAGCTTGACCGCCTGATGCAGTGTCGATAGTATCGACAGGTTTTGGAACAGAAGGTGCTTGAAAAAGAGAAAAACACAAGTCAATTCGGAAAATTTCATAAATCATGCAAAATAGGATAGAATAAGATCAATTTGATGCATAAAGTGTTTATAGGCTAAAGAAAGTGAATCATGCTATTATAGTCACAAAAGATGACAAATAACCACACAAAACAAGTATGAAATCAGCCTATAAATACGACCCAAAATCCCTGCATCAAACTCCCCTAAGCTTGAATCTTGCTCGTCCTCGAGCAACAAAACTATAAAATCTGATTGATAGGGTCAACTAAAGAACATAATCACATTGAATGATATCTCAAAATGATTCCCGCCTTTGAGCCACATACCGGCCCTTACCAACCACGGAACGATAACTTTCCTTCAGGCGACAAGAATCATTCATGAAAGATGTCCACCCCAAGATCAACAAACACTATCAAATAAAACAGTTAATATAATAAAATCCTCCGGTTCAGGCTTGGTGCATCTTGTGATCTCCTATCTACGTTGCTCATTTTCTCTAACTACCATCTAAATGGAAGCAACTCTCCTGATGTACATGAATGAGGAGAAAATCATGGGTGGCCTACTACTTAGAGCAACGGGTGAATGGAATAGGTGGCTGTGGAACAAAATGGAAACACATTACAGTCAATCGTGCAATACAAAAATGATTAACCTATGATGATGCAGATGCAAATGATAATGATCCTAATGCTAACATTTTTGGTGAAATGATGCATGCACTATCATTCCGTTTGAGAGTGAGATGAAATATCTAAGAAAATCGCATCATGTGTCCATTCTTCTTAATGTTCAGGTGAAAACATGTTCTTTCTCCCTCTTCTTCTTGATTACTTCTTAATCCTTTTTATTATTATTTTTTTCAAGCCCTCTTTTCATAAATGATATGGATTGTTTTTTGGGCTTCCTTCTTTTTACATAACCTGTACACTTGATGCATTCTCTTCTACACTTTTCTGAGGGTATGGAACAAATTCACCACCTTTAATGTTTTTAGAAGAACATATAGACACATGATGTAATACATGCTTACAAGATGCAATTGCAACTAAATGATGACAGTTATGCAACCAACTGACATGCACCTAAAGATAATGTGCATGTATAACTACTCTATATATTTTTTCATTTTCATGCAATTAAATACAAAAGAACTATAATGCAAGATCTATCTATATGGAATGCAATCAAAGAGAGAAAGACAGTTATGTGCTCCCAATTCTTATGGTGGAGTGTGAATGACATTGCGGTGGAACAAATCACAAGATTAATTGACATAACTTTCAGAAAGAATTATACGTCCCTCCTTACTGACTTGTGTACATGTTAATCAAGGGATTTCTCTCTCTCACTTCAAATTAAAGTCACGTTAACGTTTGGTCGGTTTAGGCTCAAACATCCATCTCAACCTCTTCCCGTGAACCATAAGGATAAACATTCATGTTCATATGTTTTAGAGTTGACCTACCCAATAAGTTTCACAAGTTAAGTCCTCAAGTTCTCACAAGACAAGCTTACAAATTTTTAAAATTTTCATTTATATTTTGTTTGCTCACAAGCCCCCAAGGTGAAAACATAAGATGACATGCATTGCATTATAACTCCACTGATTACACTAGATAGATAGTGGATCCTAGAAAATATTAAACCTAGAAATAAAGACAACTAAATTTTTAAAAGCAAAAACAAATGCTGAAATAAAAACTAAATAAAAACTAGATAAATGCTGTTCCATCACCCCCAAGCTTGAATTAGACTATGGCCTCATAGTCAAAATCCAGACTTAAGAATTCGAACAACGATACCCTCTACTGCGGCGGTGGTTGTGGGAACTGGCTAGGATCCCAAGTGGGATACTGCCCCTGGAACGTCAGATCGGTGGGCGGCATCGACGGTATATATTCTCTTGATTCGCAAAGAGGAGGCGCTCGTTTTCATAAATTGCTTGCTGGTTGTCATACAACCAGTTCTGGATGTCCTGGATACCTGCAAAAGATGCGGTATGCTGCTGCTGCGTCTGCTGAATGTCTTGGAGCATTGAATACATGCCCTGCATGGAATAGACATCCTCTCCACCTTGAGAAGGCTGCGGTGCAGATGGCTGGGAAGAAGACGAGGCTCCAAAATGTCGGGGTTGCTTTCGTGGAGCAACTCGTCGTCGGAGGGGAATGGAGGTCTCCTCTTCATCATCATCATCGCCTTCTTACTCGTCATCCTCGTCGTCTCCTCCTTCCTCGTCTTGATCAACGTCAATGATTGGCCACTTATAATCTTGGTCAGGCCTGAGGTCGAAGGTGGGGTTAGGCAGTTGCCTCTCCTGAAAGACTTTTTGTACATGGCATGTGGCGAAGATGATGTTGTGGCGGACGTTGACTAGGCCGACGTTTATGAAATGATTCAGATTAAGCGTATTCTTACATTCTAACTTTTGTAACCTGGAAAGATCCAGGCCGAGGTGGATGGCGTTAGGAGTGATGAGACCCCCGAAATAGATTGGGGCCTTGTGGGATGTGTTCCTCTTTACCGCCATGACTCGAGTGAGGAAGAAGGCTCCAAAATTTAAACTCTCCCGCTCTAGCAGATTATAGAGGAATAAGAGATCCGTCTCTTGAAACTTACTCTGTGACAGTCAGGATCTTGCAAAAAGTGTATTAGATAGCATACGGTGCAGGATCCTGACGAACGGATGCTCGAAGTCGGCTATGGATGCGTGGTGCTAGTTGATCGTATAGTCGTCAGGTACCGTGACCAACGCCGAATACATGGCGTCGTAGTTTGGCCTATTCGGCGGCTGGTGTAGCTCCCCATGAGACCACCCATAGATCCCATTGAACTCACGATGGGACATGGTGTAATCTCTGTTGTAGAGACGGAAAGGAACTCTCCCCTCTTTCCATTCAGTCCTTACCGGTTGAAGCTCGTTGGGGACGACGCAGATCTTAAGAGAGGCCATAAACTCAATGACGATCTCCTTGTATGTTGGCCACCCGCTGAAGAACGGACGACCCTCGGCGTGGTCGGTGCAGAGCATTGGGGCTTCTCTTAGTTGCCCCTGGAGCACGTATGCCATGTTTGCCTCGAATCCCAGGTCTTTGATCAGCTGCCGGTCGCCATACCGGGTGGGCTCGATTGTGCGCTTCCATAGCTTGTTGTAGACCTTCTTTATTTCCTGCGATGGGTGGATTATCCTCGGGCGAGGAATGAGTCCTTCAGCTGGGGCAGGTGGAGCGGGTAGGGCAGGCCTTGATGAGGAAGCATCGGATCTCACCATGTTGCGAGAAGCAACGAGTGAGAGAAAGGAGATTGAGAAGGGAAGCTCGAAGATGCTCGGAGGTGACTGTCGGTGTAGCTTTCTATAGCCACCGGATGCTCAGAGATGCTTGCTCTTGCTCTTGCTTGGAAGTGGAAGGAAGGATGTTTGGAGGTGTGTTTAGATTGAAAGAATACCTCTCCTTTTATAAGGTTCGGCCGACGCTACTGTCGCTCCATCGATACTATCGACGGAAGTGTCGATGGTATCGACGGGACAACATAATCCGTGTGTCGCGGATATCGATGGCTGTCGATGGGTGCTCCTGGAGATGCGGATTGAAGACGCGTCTATAGTATCGACTGGCGTCGATAGTATCGATGCAATGCATGGATCGATACTATCGACCGTTGAATGAAGGCGCGCTCGTCCGTTGATGATAAAAGCTACGGATCGGTGACGTCATGTGTCGATACTATCGACAGGTGTTGATGGTATCGACAGTCTGTGTTTTCCTTGTCGTTGGCGCGGTGCGGCTGTTGCTGAGTTTGACAGGTAGTCGATACTATCGACATGGGTGTCGATGGTATCGACATACCTGATAAGAAACCTTGTGAAATCTTCAGTAAACTCGATGGTATCGACTATGAGTGTCGATACTATCGACAAGACCGTCGATGGTAGCGACCGTTGAAGATTTTGTAGCTGTCTCACTGCCCCCGAGTCGATACTATCGACAAAGATGTCGATACTATCGACCAAGCTCCAGTCCTGCACACTGAATGTACACATCAAGGTATCATTTTTACAAAAACTAAGTAGAAATTTCATGAAAACTAATTATGAAAATGAAAAAGAAAGCAACTGAACATGAACTACACCAAGGTTGGGTTGCCTCCCAACAAGCTCCCTTATTTAACGTCTTAGGCTAGACCAAATCCTGCTCACTCATCAGTTGAGTGCAATGAGTTTAACTCATGCACCTTTTTCGTAAAATCTTCTCCATAATAATGCTTTAGCCTCTGTCCATTCACCAAAAATGTCCTATCACCATCTCTTACCGTCACGGCTCCATGTGGATGCACCTCCTCAATGATGAAAGGTCCACTCCACCTGGACATCTACTTTCCGGGATGTAGCTTCAACCTAGAATTGAATAACAAAACGCTTTCACCTTTATGGAAGACTCTCTTTTGAATATGCCGATCATGTATCTGCTTCGTCCTCTCCTTGTAGATCCGAGAATTCTCATAGGCGTTCATTCTCAATTCATCTAACTCATTCAACTTCAATAATCTTTTCTTCCCTGCCTTATCAATGCTCAGTTTCAGCTTCCTAAGTGCCCAATGTGCCTTGTGCTCCAGCTCCACGGGCAAGTGGCACACACGTCTATAAGCCAACCTAAAAGGCGTAGTGCCTGTAGTAGTCTTAAAGGCGGTTCTGTATGCCCAAAGTGCATCCGGTAGAAGCATACTCCAGTTCTTTCTAGATGAGGCGACAGTACGTTCCAAGATCTTCTTTATCTCCCTGTTATATATTTCCACTTGGCCCTGTGTTTGCGGATGATATGGGGTGCCCACATTGTGTTTCACCCCATACTTGCTTAATAGCGCAACAAATTTCCTATTTGTGAAATGAGTGCCTCCATCGCTGATGATCATGCGCGACACTCCAAACCTCCAGAAAATATATTCTTTCACAAACCTTCACACTACCGCAGCGTCATTAGTCCTTGTGGGTATTGCTTCTACCCACTTCGATACATAATCAACTGCAAGTAAAATGTGTAAGTTCGAATTTGAGGACACAAAGGGTCCCATGAAATCAATACCCCATAGATCAAAAACTTCAACCTCTTGGAAAACATTGAGGGGCATTTCCTGCCTTTTGGAAATGTTACCTGCCCGCTGACAGGCATCACATCTCCTCACAAACTCATATGCATCTTTGAAAAGTGTGGGCTAATATAGGCCGCTCTCTAACACCTTCGCAGCTGTCCTGGAGCTTGCATGATGGCCGCCGGTGGGTAGTGTATGGTAGTGGCTTAACACACTATCATACTCGAATTCGGGCACACACCTGCGTAAGATTCCATCCCTGCATTGCCTCAGAAGAATAAGATCATCCCAAAAAGAAAATCTCAAAGAATGGAAGAATCGCTTCTTCTCTTGGTAACCCCAGTCCTCAGGTAATTCTTTACATGCAAGATAGTTAACAATGTTCGAAAACCATGGATCTTTTGATTTGATAGAAAGGATTTGCTCATCCGGAAAGGTCTCGGTAATAGGTATATTGGTGTCCTTTTCATCCACCCTCTCAAGTCGAGACAAATGGTCCGCAACCACATTTTCCATTCCCGCTTTATCTCTGACCTCAATGTCAAATTCTTATAAAAGAAGTATCCACCTAATGAGTCTAGGTTTCGCTTCTTTCTTTTCCATTAAGTATTTTATTGCAGCGTGGTCCATCCATACCACCACTTTAGTTAGCACTAAATATTGTCTAAATTTTTCAAAAACAAAAACCACGGCTAGAAGTTCTTTTTCAGTAGTGGTATAGTTTAATTGTGCATCATTTAAGGTTTTCGACGCATAATAAATAATCGTGGGTCATTTCTCAAGGCGCTGCCCAAGAACTGCCGCCACGGCGTAGTCAGATGCGTCACACATCAACTCGAAAGGTTGACTCCAATCGGGCGTCTGCATAATTGGCGCTGAAATCAATCTTTGTTTAAGGACCTCAAAAGCGTTCAAACATTTGTCATTAAAATAAAAAACAACGTCCTTCTCAAGCAACTCAGATAATGGTTTAACGATCTTTGAAAAATCTTTTATAAACCGATGGTAAAATCCAGCGTGACCAAGAAAACTCGTGACTCCTCCCTTCACCGAGTTCGGTGGAGGTAATTTAGAAATAACCTCAATTTTTACCGGATCAACCTCCAGTCCCTTGTTGGACACCTTGTGTCCGAGCACAATGCCCTCACTTACCATCATATGGCATTTCTCCCAATTGAGGACCAGATGAGTGTCCTCACATCTCTGCAAAACCTTATCAAGGTTATAGAGACATTCGTCAAATGAAGCACCGTAAACTGAAAAATCATCTATGAAAACCTCTAAACAACGTTCAACCATATCAGAAAAAATGGCGAGCATACATCGTTGAAAAGTGGCCGATGCGTTACACAATCCAAACGGCATACAACGATATGCAAAAGTACTATAAGGGTAAGTGAAAGTGGATTTCTCTTGATCCTTAGGATCAATCGATATTTGATTATAGCCAAAGTATCCGTCTAGGAAACAAAAATGGGAGCGACCAGCCAGTCGCTCCAAAATTTGGTCAATAAAAGGTAAAGGAAAATGATCCTTTAGCGTCGCAGTGTTCAACCTACGATAATCTATGCAAACTCGCCACCCAGTGACCAAACGGGTAGTGACTGGCTCATTTAATAAATTCGTAGTTACCGTAATTCCCCCCTTTTTGGGGACTACCTGTATCGGGCTTACCCACGTCGAGTCTGAAATTGCGTAGATAATTCCCGCTGAGAACAACTTTATCACTTCCTTGACGAATTCCGTCATAATAGGATTTAGACGACGTTGCGGCTGGATCACAAGCTTTGCTCCCTCCACAAGTCTGATCTTGTGTTGGCATAGAGTAGGAGAAATCCCCTTTATGTCTGAAACTGACCACCCGAAAGCACCACAGTGGTTCTTCAACACAACCATGAGTTGTTCTTCCACAGAGGCACTCAGATGTGCCGAGATGATGACCGGTAACTTCTCCTCCACTGCTAAGAACACATATTTCAATTGTGGGGGAAGCGACTTCAACTCCAATTCTGGCGGATTCACCAAAGATGGCAGCAGTGGTGGCGGCAGTGGTCCCAAATCTTCAAAGTGCCTAGCATAGTAACAAGGTAGGACTCGTAGCATCTTTACACAATCCTGTAGAAATGTGCTCCTCATCCAATCATCCACAATATTAAACAGACATGCTTCTAAAGGCAATTGAGGATATGACTCTAGCATTGAGATCTCCACAACATCTTCCACAGTAGAAAGGCACACTTCTTCATCTTCGTCATTAGGATATCCCACAACTTTAGCAAGAGAGACCACTTTAGTTTGCTCCATGATATCGACGACAAGAGTTTCTCTGTCTACTTTGGTCATGACATGAGCCATACCGAGAAAAGGTTTCCCGAGACAAATGGAAATGTTATGATCAAAGTGTTTAACTTTGTTGCGCTGTCCTTGTTCCTTTGATGGCTTTGAGCTTGTTGGCATTATTATTTCAAACATGTCATCAGCTATGCCCATAGTCAAACAACCTCTTCCCATTTCCAGGATCATGTTAGCTGTAGCCTGAAAAGGTCTACCTAGTAGCAGCTCGTTTCCTTGGTCATCTTGCATTTCCATTACTACGAAATCTGCAGGAAAAACAAACCTGTCCACCTTGACTAGAACATCTTCGCAAATCCCATAGGGCCTTACTACCGAATTATCTGCAAGCTGGATAGTCATATTGCTCCTCCTAGATTCCTTGAGACCGAGTTTTCTGAAGGTTGAGAGAGGCATCAAGTTGATGCTTGCTCCTGAGTCACAGAGGGCTTCTCCAAACTTTGTCTTCCCAATATAGCAAGAGATGTTGAAACACCCGAGATCCTGTCTCTTAGGTGGCAGAGTACCCAGAATAAATGCACTCACCTGTTCTTTGAGCACCACCACTTCAGTGTCAGGAATTTTCCGCTTCTTGTTTATGATGTCCTTCAGAAACTTACCGTATGATGGTATCTGCTCAATCACGTCAATCAATGGGATGTTGACGGATAATTTCCTAAAGCCATAATGAAACTTCTTAAATTGCTGATCTACCTTCTTTGCTTTTAGGCTGTTCGGATATGGAACATGGACTGACTGTGCCCTTTGATGTGGCAGCACATATGGTGTTCTCTTATCTGTGTCTTTCTCAGAATTTGTCTCCTCCACTGCAATTTCTGCACTGTCCTCAGCGGTTTCTGTGACTTCTGCTTCCTCTGCGGCCTCACCTGTAGCCGCTGGCTGTGATGTGTTTGGTTCATCGACTTTAGAGTTTAAAATCTTCTTGCCACTCCTCAGCAAGATAGCTTTGGCTTGATGGCTTCCTCCTGGAATATCAGTGTTCCCTGGGAAAGCCTACTGTGCCGGCTTCTTCAAGTTTGCAAGTTAGGTTGCAATTTGTGCAATGGACGTCTCAAGCGTCCTCATCTGCACCCCATGGCTCTGTAGAGTATGCCCGAACTGATTCATAAACTCTCCTTGTGACTTAATTTGCTTGCCGAATGTGCTCATCAACTCTTGATTTTGTTTAATCACTTGGTTGAGCAACTCATTGCTCTTGTCCTTTGCACTGGGTTGTGACTTTTGATCCAGATCCTGCAAAAAGTTATTTGGATCCTTCCAAGAAAATTTCTTGTCCTTCCTCCACGAATAATCATTGTTCCTGTAACCTTGTTGGCACATGAACTTTGCCTGTGCTTCATCATCAGACCCATTGTCATCTTTCTCTAGGAGCTTCTTAGCTAGTAAGTCCATCTTCACATTTAACGCTTGAATGACCTTTGCATCACCTGTAGCTCTAACATGCTCTGATCCGTCTCTTTCACCCCAAGCTTGTTTTTTAGCCATGTTCTTCAAAATCTCCCAACACTTAGAGCCTTTGTTGTTCAGGAAGAAACCTGTACCTGCTGAATCCAGAGTACCCCGATCATGTTGGTTTAGGCCAAAGTAGATATCTTCGCTTGGTTTTCTAAGTCTATCCCATGATGTGGGACTTTCTGTAGCTTGATTTGGAATCGCTCCCATGCCTCCGAGTATGTCTCAGCTGCTTGTTGTTTGAAATTGTGGATCTTCCTCACAAGGTCATTTGTCTTCTCGGGTGGGAAGTACCTTTCAAAGAATACCTCGATCATTTGATCCCAAGTCTCGACACCTTCCTCTGGCAGATTATAGAGCCACTCCTTTGCATTGCCTGCTAATGATGACGAGAATAGCTTCAGATAAATTGCTGTCTATGGGAACCTATCTACCTTCACCATATCGCAGTTTTCCACAAAACTGCTAATATGAGCTACTGGGTCTTCATGTTTAAGTCCATTAAATGCCTGCGTCTTGACCAATTGAATGAGCCCTGGATCAATCTTGTAATTTGGGATATTGATGGCTTGCTTCTTGATTGACCCCTTTTGTGCAGCGGAAGAAGCTTTGATCTTCTCCCAAATGGTCTGCTCCACTGGTTCTCCATTTGCGTCACCCATTGCAGAAGCTTCCGGTATTGATTCAACATTCTTGGGTGGCGTATTAGTCAATTCGTCTTCGTCACTGTCACCCGGTTGCGGAATGTCAGATGTTGATTTGTCGTAGTTCGTACTCCGCGTACTCACCATGCACTAGTACCTGAAATATGAAAAGTCAAGTAAGCACAGTGCTTGAATGAATAAAAAATCTGAAAGATAAGCAATTGAGTTCAAAAATGACAAATAAAATTGCATTAAAAAGTGGCCTAGAGTGGCCGCTCGCAACACTCGTAGTGCTGAAACTCGCCATTCCTCGGCAACGGCGTCAAAAACTTGACACGCGAAAACCGTGTATTTAACGCAAATATACGTATCGAAGTAATATAGGCCTTGTGAGGCCCGATCGAACTCAGGGAAACGTGAATTTCAGAAAACTGCTACTAACTGGTTGCGATCAGCTAAACCGATGGAAAAGTGGATTGATTTTGAAAAACAAAATAAACTAAAGAGAAAATAATAGAGCGATGATTAAATGTTGGTTTAATCAAATGAGAATGGGGATCCTTAGGATTACGGTTTTACCACAAGGTCTCGCTACGTACAGATTCACATAATTAGCATAAATGGTCCCTTATCCCGGATAGAGGCCTGTAGTCAGAATTGCTCGCTTCCGCGATGCAATCCACTACCTAGTTCTAGGTCAGTTCCACGCCAGTAGTAACTTATACCCTAGATCTAAGTGCATTAATTAATCCTCTGGGTATCCACCATTAACCGTACATTACCTCGTCTAAGGAATTTATAGGCTAACGTGTTAATCATGCCTTTTCAACCATTAATCCTCCGTCAAGAGCAATTAAAGGTATTAGAAATTAACTATGGTGATCAAGCATAGCAATTACGATAGATCGCACGATAATATATCCAGGAGAAATGAGAAGAATTATACCAATCCATGCAAAAATGTCATACATCGATTCCCCAGGCTACTCCCGGGTCCTAAGGATCAAAGGAGATTAGTCCCGCATGTTCATCTTAACAGAATACATGGAGAAGGGAGAAGAAAACATAGGAAACAGATAGAAATATCGTGTAACCCCTGGAACGGTAAGAGTCGGATGATCCTCGATGCGAGACGCCCGTTCTGCAGCCTTCCGGCGGTAGAATCGTCCGTCTCCAGCTCTCGAATTCTCTGGAACATTGCTTTCGGCTCCGTTCTTTGCTCTCTTCTCCTTCGAGACTCGTGCGGCGGAATAGAACGTCCCCCTCCTCTTTGGGTCGTCCTCCCTTAGGTTTGAGGTACGACTTACGGCCGCCAACAGATATCAGCCATTAGATCTTGATGATCTGTATAAAATTCTGATCCGACGGCGTCGATACCAAGTATCGACACCTTAGGGCACGCGTACTTGCTTCAAAATGGGATTCGTCTGTTGACTTCTTGATACTATCGACACAGGTGTCGATAATATCGACGGGGTACTGTTTCTCCTTCTGGGATGATTTCGATACCATCGACGCTGTGGGTCAAGTGTATCGACGAAATGCTTTTCTCCAGCTTGACCGCCTGATGCAGTGTCGATAGTATCGACAGGTTCTGGAACAGAATGTGCCTGAAAAAGAAAGAAAAACACAAGTCAATTCGGGAAATTTCATAAATCATGCAAAATAGGATAGAATAAGATCAATTTGATGCATAAAGTGTTTATAGGCTAAAGAAAGTGAATCATGCTATTATAGTCACAAAAGATGACAAATAACCACACAAAACAAGTATGAAATCAACCTATAAATACGACCCAAAATCCCAGCATCAAAGATCAATGGTTTACATTTTGCAAAAACTAGTCTTGATTTGCAAACACACTTGAGTGTATTCGTGCGATCTATTCACTCGAGTGTATTCTAGCCTGACTCTCTCTCTCTCTCTCTATATATATATATATATATATGTATATATATATATAGTCAGGCTAGTGTACACTCGAGTGTACCGGAGGCACCATACACCTCAGTCGTTTTTAAAAATGCAATAATTTTAAAAAAAATCTAAACCGTTGATCTTCTTAAATATCTTGAGAACATACTATATAATAAATTTCAGCTCATTTGGACACTTATAGGTCGTGCATCCAAAGGAGGCAAAAATCATATATTTCAAATTAGTTTTGTGCGTCGATTTTGTAGTCCTTGAATGAGTGACTTACACTCATCCAAATGAGCTCAAATTTTGTATGTGGCCTATTATTATTGTAACTATGAAGATCAATGGATTAGATTTTGGAAAAATATGGTCTAGATAGACAAACACCATTGGGGTGTATAGCGTGATCTGTACACTCGAGTGTATTCTAGCCTGACTCTCTCTCTCTATATATATATTATATATATATTATATATATATAACTATAGATATTTACATATATGTGTTCATATATATAAATATATGGGATTATATATATGCTACATATATGTATATATATCTGTGTGTATGTATATATCTATGTATGTATATATATACATACATATATATGTATGTATATATGTGTGTGCGTGTGTGTGTGTGTCTATATATATATATATATATATATATATATATATATATATGACTTATAAATGTCCAAATGTGCTCAAATTTTGCGTATGAGTTATTCACAAGATGTTTAAGAAGATCAACAGATTAGATTTTTGAAAAAAATATTGCATCATGAAAAAACTACTTGAGTGTATTCTGCTCCGAATACACTCGAGTGTATTCGGGCCTGACTCTCTCTCTCTCAATATATATATATATATATATATATATAGAGAGAGAGAGAGAGAGAGAGAGAGAGAGTCTAGAATATACTCGAGTGTATTCAGAGTAGAATACACTCAAGTAGTTTTTCATGATGCAATATTTTTTTTCAAAAATCTAATCCGTTGATCTTCTTAATCATCTTGTGAATAACTCATATACAAAATTTGAGCACATTTGGACATTTATAGGTCATGTTTTAAAGACCACAAAAATTATGCATTTCAAATTAGTTTCGCGCGTCGATTTTGTTGCCCTTGGATGAGTGACTTACACTCATCCAAATGTGCTCAAAATTTGTATGTAGCCTAGTTATAGTATGACGGTGAAGATAAATGGTTTACATTTTGCAAAAAATAGTCCTAATATGCAAACACACTTGAGTGTATCCGTGCGATCTATACACTTGAGTGTATTCTAGCCTGACACTCGAGTGTACAGATCGCACAGATACACTCAAGCGTGTTTGCATATTAAGACTATTTTTTACAAAATGTAAATCATTGATCTTCACCGTCATACTATAACTAGGTTACATACAAATTTTGAGCCCATTTGGATGAGCGTAAGTCACTCATCCAAGGGCAACAAAATCGACGCGCGAAACTAATTTGAAATGCATAATTTGCGGTCTATATAACATGACCTATAAATGTCCAAATGTGCTCAAATTTTACGTATGAGCTATTCACAAGATGTTTAAGAAGATGAACGGATTAGATTTTTCTAAAAAATATTGCATCATGAAAAACTACGTGAGTGTATTCTGCTCCGAATACACTCAAGTGTATTCTAGCCTGACTCTCTCTCTCTCTCTCTCTCTCTCTCTCTATATATATATATATATATATATATATATATATATATATATAAGCCTTGGTACAATCTGAGGCTCATGGCTCGACCGTCTCGAGGATTACGCCTCACCTCGTTGAGACTAAAACACCTCGATGTGCCTCACACACTTTAAAACCTTTATTAAGACTAGCCAAACTTAGCAAGGTAAGTCACCTCTCGGAAAATCTTTTTAGGGTGCATGCTATTGAGAATAAAACTTCTATTGGTTTGTAAGGCTAGTCATTTTTTTGTCAAGTTATTAGCATCCTAACTGGTCCTAGGACATTACTTAGGTGCATGAGGTAACTAGTTGGTAGGAGTGTTGGCAATGACACGAGATAGAGAGCAACTGAAGAAAGGTAGGATAGGAGGTGGAAGAAGAAAAGGGCAGTATTAGATTCTTTTGGTCTTTGTCAAAAGACTCCCAGTCTATTTCAAGTTTTCAATGATACTTCAGATGCTAGTTATTGAACCGATGGGACAAAAATAAAGGTCAACGATTGGGTAATTAAATATTTAAATGTTATATACTTTTTATGTAGTATTTTTCATGTTCTAATTAATGAGTAGCTTAGTGTATGAATTTATTTCAGTTATAAGCAGGCAAAACTCTACTTGCTATCCACAATAATAGGCTGTATTCCACTGAGTAATTACTTTGTTAGTTGGACCACTATGCTAGTACTTCGAGCTCTTCTTTTCTCTTATCAACTACTTTGAATTTTTCTTTTCTTCTTCTTATAAATATTTCCATCATATTATTCACAGCTTCTAAGTCGTTTATGTGACTGTTGGTAAATCATGCTTTTGTGTGTAAATTTACTTGAGACATTGATTTTTGTAATCTTATCATCTGGAATTGTTTATGATCTATTGTATTTGCTATTCATTTATAATGTTGTCTTATTTGTGATCCAAGTTATATAGTGTACTGATGTTCTTTATCATTATGGTTCATGTGTTCCACTGGAATGTTTACAGGGCAGTTGATAATCAGGTACTCATTGAACCCTAGATTTCCATCAGAAAATGCGTTCCTGCTTCTGCCCCAGTTGATCCCTCTTATTTTCAGCTGTATGTGGCAACTTGTGCCCCTGCTCGTGATGTAAGCTCAGGATATGTGGCATGGGGCCATTCAACTCTTTGTGGCCCTGTAAGTTGGAAGTTTCCGTTAATAGTGATTATTAAATGTATAACTGATTGCTCTCCTACGCAAGCAACTATGGAAGGAGGGGGCTGGGGCACGGATTTTTATGCTATTCAGTTGTAATCTTATTATTTAGTTGCATTTATAGAATACAAACCAGAACGCTTCTTTTGACTTTGTAACAGTTTGGGGAAGTGCTTGCTACAACAGAACATGAAGAGACTACAATCATAGCTGAGATAGATTACTCTATCATTGAGACAAGGAGGTGAACATTTTTTGTTCTTGTTATCAAATGAGGGATACTATGAGGCTGTTTTCTTTCTCGTTTGTTGCAATTCACTAATCAATTTCTTACTGTATAAATTGCAGAACTAGTCTTCCTCTTGGGAAGCAGCGTCGAGGAGATCTGTACCAATTGGTTGATGTCCAGAGGTTGAATTCCAATTAGGTGACTAGATCTGGCGACTGGGGTGGTATCCTTAGTGATGACTTCTTTTCATCCTGGTCCTCAATGCCACGGTTTATAAATCGACACTTATTGTAATGGCTAGATGTGGTTGTATGCAGACATATTCGACTAAATAAATGACGTCATTGAATCTAGCACTTCTACTGGCCGGGTTAATATGCTAGTGTGCTTTGACTTGTTATATGAAGAGACAAAGGAGCCGTTGCCTTGAGACATAAGTTTTTTTGAGACGGCAGTTCTTCCATTAAAACAGGCGTGACTTGAACTTCCTCAAATCTGCACACCTTTTACATAACTAAAACTGGTAGTTAAGTGTAAATGCAGATGGGTATACTGGCCACTAATTTAGAATGGCTTTTAATATATAACTACCAGTGTTTTTTATTTTCCAAGCCAAACGGCGACTAAAGATGGCTACCCGGGGATCAGGATAAGGTGCTAGATCATTTCATGATCTGACGTGCTCGCGTACTGGTTCGTTATGCCCTTTGTTCATGAATCACCAGCTCGTGAAACTTTCTCTGTCCAGCCGGCCTACTCTTCACGACTTAAAAAAAACGCACACACCTCATTTTTCTTTTTCCTTTAGTTTCTCTTTATATGAATGGAATATTATCAGAGATCACTCACACTGAAGAGGTTGGCACAATCAGGGAGTAAGAGACTGCACCGAAACAGGTTGAGGTGGGTGGGAGGAACCGTCAAAATAAATCAAAGGCGAAGCAGAATTTATGGTGCTAGGGTTCCGATTGGTTTGATGTAACTGTAACTTCTCAGAACTCATGTTCCAAGAAATGGAATTTAGTTCCAGAAAAGTAAGTTACACATTGATTGGATTGGAATCTGAGTTTGACTTTCATGCTATTGGATTCTTATATTCTAGCTGCAAGATTCAGAGTAAAAAGTATGCACAACACAACACAACACATACTCATTTAAAAAAACAACCAAATTCAAGTAATGATTTGGACTTGAAAAGTAAATTAAGGTACATAAGACAGTGTATCCCATCAATAAACCCATGTGGATTCTTTTAATGAAAATTAAACTCTCATGCGACTAGAATTACAGCACCATGTAAAACGTCTAGAAAATCTAATAAACAAAAATATATATGGAAACTGGTATCGGAATGAACGCATGATAAAATAAAGTGATTAGAAAGCTGCAGAGGCATTCGAAAGTTATCGGCAAACCCTTGAGCTGCCACATTAGAATCAAATTCTAACAAATAGTTCAAACATACTGGACGGATACTTTGCCGATTTAGATTAGTTTTTCTAAGTTGCTCACTTTAGATTAGTTTTAAATTACTCACTACAATTATACACTATCAGATATCAAAAGTATAAGTTTGAGCATGAGGCTGTTGGTTTCAAAACCCGTCAGCAAATTTCTTACCTATCTGAAACTAATCATCTTTACTGTATGATACGACCGCTGTCAGACTATACTCCATGTTCATCTATCCTTCATGTCGTTAAAATGTATTATATATATAATATCAACCAGGTAGGTTTGCCGTGAACACTTCGTGGTCCAGGGCAAAATTTGCGTCTGCGAACGAGAACAGTGCACAGTTGCAAAGATCAGGCTGCAAACCTATGTCGCAACTATGATAGACATCCGCAGAGACTGGCGGCCGATCTACAGTCGCAAGGAACCGGAAACATTGTTATGAGAGAGGATGTGAATGGGAACTCGTTTTCTGCCCCATTTGTCGAGAAAGTCAGAAACCTGTTCCTTTTTATATTCTAGAAAGTCTTAGGAAAATTAGGGAAGTCATTTTCCTAACTTTCTGAAACCAATCATACAATTTTTATCTGGGTATATCATTTTCGTAATTTTTTATCCAAGTTTCGGTAAACCAATCAGACCCTAATTGAAAGTAGCAGAATCCTGCTAATATCTTATCTTTGAAAGAGGTTATTTTTCTCTTGAAGAGTCTGTTTGGTAGTGTTGACTCTAGGTTTGAATTTGATTAATCTCTTATTTCGATGATGACTACACCATTCAAATAATTTGTATTTAATGTTTCTGCTTGAGTGATTTCAGATAGATATACTTCAAATGTCTATATTTGTAAATTCTAATTTGGAGAAATCAAGTTACATGTACAAAGAGATTAAGATTGAAGATTACATAGTTCATCTCCTTAGATCATTTTTGTAATCACTTGTAATGATTGTATGACTTACAATTAGGTTCAAAAGTGTAATAGAATTATTTAGATCGATGAAACTAGCACTTTGCATTAGTTGACTTAGTATATTCCATGTTGTTTCATCAGCTGAGATTGTCTTGGACCTATCTCGATTGATGAACCATTTTGCATAAATCAAGTAATGCCATCGATTGAGTTGCATTTTTCATAGTAACTCAGCCGATGAGGTTGTAAAACCTAGTCTGCTAGTGTCATCAGCTGAAATATGACCCATGCATCTCGTTTGATCATACTAATATTGGAAACTACAAACTAGCCATTGGAGAGAGAAAAAGTATCTATTGGACTCTCTCCCAAATGGGTATAATTTGTTCTAAATAGTTTCAACAACTAGGAGATATTCTCCAACTATAGCTGGGACCTCTTGAGCTTCATCTCATAGTTAGCTAAGCACTACGAAGGCCCCTATATTATACTTGGAAGCTATTTACTTCAAAGATCATCTATCCACTCTCATGAGCTTAATCACTAACTACATCTATTAGAGTGAGTAAAAAAATCTATAAGAGAGCTGGTCATATATGTATATATTGTGAGGCTCTCATTCCTCTACCTCCAAATATCTCATTCTCTCTTAAAGATTTTTTCTCTTTTCTAAAAGAAGTGAAGAAGAAGGACATGAGGCCCTTGGTGAAAAGTTTCTCCTTGGTTAAGGCAAAGTCAAAGGTTGGAGATCATTGTAAAAAAAAATAACTACTTGAAAGATAAAGACTCGTAGCAAGAGTGGGTAAGTCCTTAGTGTGGGCTCTGATCTCCAAACCACGATATAAACACGATTTAAACTTAGCGGAAGCGATTCGATTAGCAGCGGAATACCAAAAATCAGCGAAAATTTAAAACTTTTTGAGATAAAGCATTGAAACCATAAAACTTTCTTCATAAAAGGAGATAAACTGTTTACATCTAAGATAATTACTTCTTGAGTAATTATATACAACATGATACAAAATCTCAAGAACTCATAACCAAAATCTCAGACCAAAAGACTCCAAGACCTGAGAGTACAGAAGACACATAGGACTGACTCTAACTACACCACATGGTAGGCTAAATCTCCACCTGAGATTTCACTGCTGCCCCTGGTGCTGCTGCTGCTGGAACTGGTCACCTGTAGACCTGTTCCTCCGTCCTCGACGTCCACCTAAAAAGTTGAAGACTATGGGGTGAGACAATTTTACATAATTGTCCCAGCGAGAGTTATAACTCTCCGCCAGAAGCTTTATTATAGCACCTCAAAGAATAACTTAAGCAGTAAAAGCTTCAAAGTATTCAACATCAGATTTAATAGTAAGCATGAGTTCAACAGTTATGAAACATGAAGACATTTGCACTATACAGTGTAATATCAATCAATCAACTCGTAGTTATCTCTAACAGGTATGCTACGCTGTGGATTATGTTTTTCAAACATTACTTTTATGCCCTGTGGATATGAGGTTTACCACTCATACTCCAACCAATCACTACTAAGTGCCTCAGTATCATACTAGGTCATCGAAAGAGCCGGATTCTCATGACCTTCACCTTCCTCAGTCAGTAAGAGGATTACTTGTAGGACATCTCGTGCCTCTACTATAATAGCTTACCAGGGTAATCTGGTCCTTCGCTACTTTAGAGTTACAGTGGCATTCTGTACTCTCTTCGTCATCAGGAGATTTCATGTTTATCTTCCACTGATACGGATATCTGTGCTTTCTTCGTCATCAGGAGGTTTCATGTTTACCATCCACTGATACGGTATAGGATTGTAGTGAAGGATTGATGGATTACACATCTACATCAAACACCTACACTAGGATGTAAGGTTCTACACATCCATATACCCCACATACTCAAAAGTATGTGATCCATGAGTTCCCTTAGGAAAACCTGTTTCACCATCATTTGATCTCTGACAATGATGGATCTATGATCAGGGCTCTACATTACACTTGATTAGTTAGGTACATTCAGTATTCTTTTAACATCATACATTGTTCTTCAAACAATAACATTAGCATAACAGCTATGAAATGAGAATACTAAATGTAACAAGCCTAACTCTTATCAATCATCATATCTCAATACATTCATCACAAGTCATCTCTAAAGCATGACCTTGATGGTAATTATGGCTCTCACAGCCCATTTTCATCCATAAGTTGCCATTGATAAGGCATCAAGATATTTTACTATTCATAAAGCTAACAACATGTTTTCAATGAATATAGCATCATCATCCATACCTGGATATGATCATCTTCATATCAGAACCTGCAAGGTTAATTCAACTGATAAAAGCAATTCAAATCAAGAATTATACTTTCCACTCTTGCCATAAGAGCTAAGTTCCCTAATTCTCATCAATTAGGGTTTACTATTCACATTACATGCCATTACCCTAGAATTAGGGTTTATTATTCACATTATGGTAAAATGAACTCATAACATCATCATGTATGAGGAACATCATCAATTATGCTCTCGGATTAGGTTAAGATTCATCATCTATCATAATTAGGGTTTTCATGATCTCACATAGGTGGATCATACCCTAATTGTGCACATTCATGTGTATTGAAGGTACTTTACTTAAGTTTCCACTATAAAAGGGTACTTTCTCTCTCTTATAATACTTTCTCTCTCCTCTTACTAGTAGATGGTGATAACACCACTCTAGATCAGATTTGGTTAAGTCCTCATTGATTAGCATAAGCCAAAACATCATCAACATGTGATTAGGGTTTTGTTAGAAAAAGGTATTACTCAATTAAACCCCTCAAGGGTATTTTGGTAATTTACCTCATGATCACCATCATGGTTCAATTCATTAATCACTTAGTCCCTTAATGTTCTAAATTACCATTAGGGTTTAGATTAGATCATTATTGAACCAATTACAACTTCAAGTGATTAAGTATAAAAATAACCTTGAAAACCTCCAAACGGTTTCAACCCTCAACCACCAAACGGTTTGAAACCGTTTGGGTGCGTTGACCGTTTGCTAGGTTTCACTCCAAGACCGTATGACCTCAAAATCGTATGCCCAAACCGTTTGGGTGCGTTGACCATTTTCTAGGTTTGACTTTCCAAACCGTTTGAGCTTATACGGTTTGAAACCGTTTGATCAACTTGCCTTGAGATCGATTGGTCCAAACGACCTTGAGATCGTTTGAGCCCAAACGGTCTTGAGACCGTTTGGACCCACACGGTCTTGAGACCGTTTGGCCTCAAATGGTCTTGAGACCGTTTGGATCCAAACGGTCTTGAGACCGTTTGGTCCAAATGGGCTCAAACCATTTGGTCCAAATGGGCTCAAACCGTTTGGACCTCCAACAAGGTTCAAAAGTTGCAAATGTTTATGATTAAGTATGTTGAAGGCCTCAATTGGCCAAAGACATGTTAACCACTTATAAATTGAGTCAATTAGGATGAGCCTCAATCAATTGGACACCAAATTAACCCTCAATTTAAAGCCAATTAGGGTTAAGTCCATCTCAATTAGAGTTTCAAATCGGATAGTCATTAATATTCAACAATGTGAATCAATTCAGGGTTGAACCTATCAATTGACCTCCAATTGGGCCCAAACTTGGTCCAAACGGTCTTGAGATCGTTTGGATGACCTCCAAATGGTCTTGAGACCGTTTGCCCAAGAATTCATCAAAATCTAAGTTGATTTGATAGGGGTTGAACCTTAATTAAGTCACAAATCAGTAATTTGATTATTTCAATAACCCACTGTAATTGGGCCCTCAATTGATCAAATTACCTTAACCCTAGACTTCCAAATGGTCTTGGGTTGACACCAAACGGTCTTGAGACCGTTTGGATGATTCCCCAAACGGTCTTGAGACCGTTTGGGCTAATCAACCCAAAATCACTAATTAACTCATTGGAATTTCAGCACTGATTTCAATTAGGATCTACCCTATTAATCAACCTTCAACTCATAACTCATTTGTAATTAATCCATCAAATTTGGTGAGTCGTTAATTAACATAATTATGAACAGTAATCCCAAACGGTCAACGTTTGGTCAACCATCTTAAACGGTCTTGAGACCGTTTGCCCAAAAAGGGCAAATTAAACAGATTGAAAATCAGAACTTAATTCAATTGGATTTGTTAATTGATTTGCTTATATCTCACGATTCCTTTGGAGTTAACCCCTCAATTTTTGTGGGTGATCAGCCTACATAATTAGGAACAGGATTCTCATACGGTCGTCGCTTGGTCAACTGGACCAAACGGTCTTGAAGACCGTTTGCCTCCATACGACCCTGAAACCGTTTGCCCACCAAACGGTTGTGCAAACCGCATGGGCAATTGGTTAAGACCGTTTAGTAAAGTGGAAATCCGTGGATAAGCATAGGTATTAATGCCCTTATCTTCTACCTCAAGAACAGCAGTAATTCTTCACGATTTTACTTGCAAGGATGCAAGGGAAGATAGGGAAGAAGAAGAACTAGTAACTATATGCATAGAAAAAGATGTATAATCAAAGCATAAGGTTTAGAGTTATAAAACCCGCCTAAAGGTTGTTCCTTGAGCTCCAAGCTTCCAAGCTTCAGGTCTTTAATGGCGTATTTGAGCGCCACAGGTCGGCCAAGGTGAATTCTCCAAGGAAAAGTTGGAAAGGAATGGCTAGAAAGATAAAGCTAGGTGAGCTAGCCATGAATTCAACCTTGAAATCGAGTTTCCTCCATGAATTCAAGCAAAAGGGATGATCCAAACTTACCTTGAACTCCCTGGTCGTTCTCCTATGCTCCAGAGCTCTGCCTTAGTCGGTTTGAGCAAGGGGAATAAGTGAGGGAATGAAAGAAACGTTCCTTTGCTTGCAAAGGAAGTGATATATATATATATATATATATATATATATATATATATATTGGGTGAAATTTCTCCATAAAGCTTCTACTTTATCCCATTTCTCATTTAAGTCCTTCCTTTCTTCTTTGTTCGTACCTACCCCTTATTTCTAAGGACAAACTACTTCTAAGGTCAAGAATTGAAGGCAAAGAGGATCAACCCATCACTAAAGCATACACATAAAAGGGCTATTATACATACACCTTGATTATTCAATCACAAAGGTGTTCTTTAATATATGGTTATTCAAATGAAGTGCCCTCTTCATCATTTCTACTCTAAATGATGAAAAAAGTTATAAAAGATATTTTATATGATGTATTTTACAAGTTGCACCCCTCAAATTGGGTAAATTGCACTTTACACCAATTTAGGGTTTTCAAGTACAGGGGTTGCTTCCACAGCTGCACCTTGGTGCTCAAGCTTGGGAAATCCCTCAAACTTCATCATAAACATCCTCATGATGTCTCAACATCAAAGGAACATCTCAACATGTGCAATTTGCAAGTTAATCCCTTAACTGGGTAATTTGCACATAGATCCCTGTATTACAAAACAATGCTACAACTTTATATATATAAAGGAGCAAAATTGAAATATATGTTTCTGAGGAACTTAAATACATGCCCAAAGTTAATCACAAGGATTTAATTACATATTTAGGCAAAACACCTAGGGTTAGTTTATAACCCAGGTCAGGGATATTACAAATTATCCACCCCTTACAAGGATTTCGTCCCCAAAATAGATAAAACATATTAAGAGAAAAGGGCAGGGTATTTCCTTCTCATCTCATCCTCTAGTTCCCAAGTGGCTTCTTCAACACCACGATGGTTCCAGAGGACTTTCACAAGGCTTAAATCTTTCTTCTTTAACTTTTTAATTCTGTTATCAAGGATTGACACTGGTCCTTCCTCATAAGATATATCATCATTCAATTCTACCTCCATAGGTTGTAGAACTGACTCAGTATCTGGGTGACATTTCCTCAGCATAGAAATGTGAAACACAGGGTGTAACTTCTGTAACTCTGGTGGCAGCTCTAGTTTATATGCTACCTTTCCAATCCGTTCAATGATTGGATAAGGCCCCATAAATCTAGGAGCTAACTTCCCTTTCTTTCCAAAACGAAGGACTCCTTTCCAAGGCGAGACCTTGAGATACACTTTGTCTCCAACCTCGAACTCTAAGGGTCTACGACGCTTGTCAGCATAAGATTTCTGCCTATCTTGTGTAGTCTTAATCTGTTGTTGTATTACCTTAATCTTTTTTGTAGTTTGCTATACAAGATCATGTCCTAACAACTGGTGCTCACTAGTCTCATACCAACACAAGGGTGATCTACAACGTCTACCATACAAGGCTTCATAAGGTGCCATATCAATACTATGCTGATAGCTATTGTTATAGGCAAACTCTATCAAGCTTAGGTGTAGATCCCAACTTCCGGTAAACTGGAGAACACATGTTCTCAACAGGTCTTCCAAGGTCTGTATGGTCCTTTCCGACTGTCCATCAGTCTGTGGATGAAAGGCTGTACTAAATCTTAACTGGGTGCCTAAAGCATTATGAATTCGTTCCCAAAAATGACTTGTAAACTGGGGACCTCTGTCAGAAACTATAGTGACAGGAACTCCGTGCAAACACACTATCTCTTGAACATACAACTGTGATAACCTTTCAATAGAATAGGTTGTTTTGACAGGTAAGAAATGTGCTGTCTTAGTCAACCTATCTACAACTACCCAAATGGAATCATGTCCTTTGCTTGTCCTGGGTAGGCCAAAAACAAAGTCCATGGTCACATGGTCCCACTTCCACTGTGGTATAGGTAAAGGTTGCATTGTTCCTGCAGGCTTCCGGTGTTCAGCTTTAACTTGCTGACACACAGGGCACCTCAGAACAAATTCTGCAACATCCTTCTTCATTCCAGGCCACCAATACAGATCTTTTAAATTACGATACATCTTGGTGCTCCCTGGATGCATAGCGTACATTGAAGAATGAGCTTCTTCTAGGACTAACTTCCTCAAGTTGTCCACATCCGGCACTATCATCCTCCCATGGTAACAGGCTATTTGATCATCTGAGTCATGGAAACCATCTCGTTTCTCACTACCATACTCCGATCTAATCTGCTGAACTACAGTATCACCTTGCTGTGCTTCCTTAATCTGCTCTCTAAGGGTAGGTTTAATGTGCATCTCAGCTAACAACCTGGCTAACAATGACACCTTCAACTGCACATTGTCTTGTCTCAAAGAGATAAGCATATCCCTTCTAGAGCATACTAAAGAGTTAAGTTGTGCCCTTTCCATGGTTGATGTTGCTGATTTCCTACTCAAGGCATCTGCAACAATATTGGCCTTCCCTGGATGGTAATCCATTGTACAATCGTAGTCCTTGATTAATTCCATCCAGCGGCGTTGTCTCATATTGAGCTCATGCTGAGAGAAGATGTACTTAAGGTTCTTATGGTCAGTGAAAATCTGAAACGTCTCTCCATAAAGATAATGTCTCCAGATTTTCAGGGCATGAACTATAGCAGCTAACTCCAGATCGTGTGTCGGATAATTCTCTTCGTGTTTCTTAAGCTGTCGAGAAGCAAAAGAAATTACTTGTTTATTCTGCATCAACACACATCCGAGTCCATTCTTGGAGGCATCACAGAAGACTACATATCCTTTTCCTTGTTCAGGTAGCACAAGCATAGGTGCACTTGTCAACCTCTCCTTCAACAACTAAAAGGACTATTGACACTTATCACTCCAAGAAAAAGGAGCATCTTTCCGGGTTAACTTGGTCAAAGGTAAGGCTATAGAGCTAAAGTTTTTAATAAACCTTCGATAGTAACCAGCTAACCCCAAGAAGCTTCAAATCTCCGTCGGTGTCTTCGGTTGTTCCCATTGTAGAACAGATTCTACCTTTGCAGGGTCAACACGAATTCCCAAGGCAGATATCACATGTCCAAGAAAAGATACCTCCGGCAGCCTGAACTCACACTTGCTAAACTTAGCATACATCTTATGTTCTCTTAGCAAGGTCAAAGCTTGGCGAAGATGCTGCTCATGCTGCTGAGCATCCTTACTATAGATCAGGATGTCATCTATGAAGACGACAACACACTGATCAAGGAAGGGTCGAAAAACTCTATTCATGAATTCCATAAATGCAGCTGGTGCATTGGTTAGTCCAAACGACATAACCGTGAACTCATAGTGACCATATCTTGTCCTAAAAGCAGACTTAGATATGTCACTATCCTTAATGCGTAGTTGATGATACCCAGATCTCAAATCTATCTTTGAGAAGACTGTTGCACCACACAACTGGTCAAAAAGATCATCAATCCTCGGCAAAGGGTACTTGTTCTTTATTGTTACTTTATTAAGTTGTCTGTAGTCAATGCACAACCGCATTGACCCATCTTTCTTTTTAACAAACAAGACCGGAGCACCCCAAGGTGAAGTGCTCGATCGGATAAAACCCTTCTCAAGTAACTCTTGAAGCTGTTTCTTGAGTTCTGCCATCTCGGCAGGCGCCATCCTATACGGTGTCTGGGCTATGGGTTTCGTATCTGGAACCAAATTGATCTCAAAATCAATTTCCCGAGGTGGTGGTATACCAGGAAGTTCTTCAGGAAACACATCCTCGAATTCCCTGACTATGGGAACTTCAGCAGGTTTGGAACTTTCCTTGGTAACATCTACCACATGGGCTAAGAATGCATAACATCCTTGCCTCAACAGCTTATCAACAACCATAGCTGATACAAGACAGGTGGGCAGAATCTTTCTTTCACCTTAAAAGATCCATGTGTTGCCTTCATCAGCAAACACAGCCAACTTGGATTCACAATCCAAGACAACTCTATACCTTTCTAAGGTATCCATCCCGAGGATTATATCAAATCCTTGCATATCAAGTGGTATAAGGTCCACTTGAATGCGATGATCAGAAAAGAAGAGGATGCAGGGAGAACATATCTCCTGCAAAACAGCAGACCCACTCAACGGAGTCTCCAACAACAAACTATCTGCCCTATGACTAACCGTCATATTGCAGTTACGAATCACTCTCCAAGTGATAAAAGAGTGCGTAGCACCCGGGTCAATCAGAACACATACAACACAGGATGTAGACATATCAGAATATAAAAGTTCCATCTGACCTGCCACTACCCGTGGATTGACCACTGCATCAGGTGGGTTCATCGCATAGAACCTCGCTGTCGCCTGGTGTTGAGGTGGTGCTGATGATCCAGCTTGAGACGCTTGCCCGCGTCCTCGAGATGCTCCTTGAGATTGCCTTATCTGAGATCCCTGTCGACTCTGCCTCTGAGGTTGTGTCACACTGACAGGCCTAGATCGGCAGTCCTTCATCAAGTGTCCCACCTTCCCACAGTTGTAGCAACTTCTTTCCAGTTGTTGTGGTCTTGGTGGTCCAGTAACTGACATTGATGCAGAACTGTAAGTCTCTTGTTGAGGTAGGCTTCGTCCCCTGCCTCTACTTGGTGACCACCGAGTTTGTGAGCTTGATCTGGGTGGTGGAGGGTTAGGTACAGAGAATCTCGGTTTCTTGAAATCCCTAGATGAAGAACCCTAGAACTGTGGATATCTTTTCTGGGTTTGCCTCTTCTCAACCACAGATCTCTCTATCCTTCAAACTGACTCAACGAAAGTAGAGAATCTCTCTCGGTTTTCTAAGGCAGACACATGGGTTGATATATCAACATTCAAACCCTTCTCGAATCTCCTGATTCTTTCCTCTTATGTGGCAGCCATGTGCGGACAGAACCGTAGTAGCTCCATGAACTTAGCTTCATACTCGCTAATGTTCATCATGCCCTGCCTCAATCTCTCAAACTGAGAGATCTTCTCATCTAGGAAGGTCTTTGGAAAATATCTATTGATAAATTCCCGACGAAACTCTTCCCACGAGGACTCTATCCCAGGTCTCTTCTGCTCTTCCATGTTCCACCAGTGACCAACACTGCCTTTGAGAAGATAGACAGCGTGACTAACCTTCTGAGCTTCTGGGATGTTGAGGATTCTAAAAGCTTTCTCCAACTCGGTCAACCACAGATCGGCATCTGCAGGATCAGCTGTTCCAAAGTACTCGGTAGCTCCGACACGACGAAGTCGCTCGAACGTCTTACCGATACCTTCTCCTTCAGGCTGGGTAGGTGCCCTAGGTGCAGGCATGGGCATCCTGTCGGTGATGTGTGTCATGGCAGTCATAAACTGTCTGAACATAGTTTGAACAGCTGGGTTACCCATATCAACTGGGTCAAACTGGGGTGGTTCAGGTGCAGGCTATTCTATTTCTGGAACCCTTGCAGCGCCTCGAGGTGCACTAGCACTACTCTCTTCCACGTAATCATCATGTGGCTCTTCCATCCTTATGTATCTTCTTCTCCTGAGGAGCAGAAGATTCTATTAGATAAGGAAGAGATACTAAGGATAGACTCGACATCCTAAGTCCTATGCCTCTGTAGAGTCAGCAAGCCTAGAGCTCTGATACCACTTAATTGTGGGCTCTGATCTCCAAACCACGATATAAACACGATTTAAACTTAGCGGAAGCGATTCGATTAGCAACGGAATACCAAAAATCAGCGGAAATTTAAAACTTTTTGAGATAAAGCATTGAAACCATAAAACTTTCTTCATAAAAGGAGATAAACTATTTACATCTCAGATAATTACTTCTTGAGTAATTATATACAACATGATACAAAATCTCAAGAACTCATAACCAAAATCTCAGACCAAAAGACTCCAAGACCTGAGAGTACAGAAGACACATAGGACTGACTCTAACTACACCACATGGCAGGCTAAATCTCCAACTGAGATTTCACTGCTGCCCCTGGTGCTGCTGCTGCTGGAACTGGTCACCTGTAGACCTGTTCCTCCGTCCTCGACGTCCACCTAAAACGTTTAAGACTACGGGGTGAGACAATTTTACATAATTGTCCCAGCGAGAGTTATAACTCTCCGCTAGAAGCTTTATTATAGCACCTCAAAGAATAACTTAAGCAGTAAAAGCTTCAAAGTATTCAACATCAGATTTAATAGTAAGCATGAGTTCAACAGTTATGAAACATGAAGACATTTGCACTATACAGTGTAATATCAATCAATCAACTCGTAGTTATCTCTAACAGGTATGCTACGCTGTGGATTATGTTTTTCAAACATTACTTTTATGCCCTGTGGAGATGAGGTTTACCACTCATACTCCAACCAATCACTACTAAGTGCCTCGGTATCATACTAGGTCATCGAAAGAGCCAAATTCTCATGACCTTCACCTTCCTCAGTTAGTAAGAGGATTACTTGTAGGACATCTCGTGCCTCTACTATAATAGCTTACCAGGGTAATCTGGTCCTTCGCTACTTTAGAGTTATAGTGGCGTTCTGTACTCTCTTCGCCATCAGGAGATTTCATGTTTATCTTCCACTGATACGGATATCTGTGCTTTCTTCGTCATCAGGAGGTTTCATGTTTACCATCCACTGATACGGTATAGGATTGTAGTGAAGGATTGATGGATTACACATCTACATCAAACACCTACACTAGGATGTAAGGTTCTACACATCCATATACCCCACATACTCAAAAGTATGTGATCTAGGAGTTCCCTTAGGAAAACCTGTTTCACCATCATTTGATCTCTGACAATGATGGATCTATGATCAGGGCTCTACATTACACTTGATTAGTTAGGTACATTCGGTATTCTTTTAACATCATACATTGTTCTTCAAACAATAACATTAGCATAACAGCTATGAAATGAGAATACTAAATGTAACAAGCCTAACTCTTATCAATCATCATATCTCAATACATTCATCACAAGTCATCTCTAAAGCATGACCTTGATGGTAATTATGGCTCTCACAGCCCATTTTAATCCATAAGTTGCCATTGACAAGGCATCAAGATATTTTACTATTCATAAAGCTAACAACATGTTTTCAATGAATATAGCATCATCATCCATACCTGGATGTGATCATCTTCATATCAGAACCTGCAAGGTTAATTCAACTGATAAAAGCAATTCAAATCAAGAATTATACTTTCCACTCTTGCCATAAGAGCTAAGTTCCCTGATTCTCATCAATTAGGGTTTACTATTCACATTACATGCCATCACCCTAGAATTAGGGTTTATTATTCACATTATGGTAAAATGAACTCATAACATCATCATGTATGAGGAACATCATCAATTATGCTCTCGGATTAGGTTAAGATTCATCATCTATCATAATTAGGGTTTTCATGATCTCACATAGGTGGATCATACCCTAATTGTGCACATTCATGTGTATTGAAGGTACTTTACTTAAGTTTCCACTATAAAAGGGTACTTTCTCTCTCTTATAATACTTTCTCTCTCCTCTTACTAGTAGATGGTGATAACACCACTCTAGATCAGATTTGGTTAAGTCCTCATTGATTAGCATAAGCCAAAACATCATCAACATGTGATTAGGGTTTTGTTAGAAAAAGGTATTACTCAATTCAACCCCTCAAGGGTATTTTGGTAATTTACCTCATGATCACCATCATGGTTCAATTCATTAATCACTTAGTCCCTTAATGTTCTAAATTACCATTAGGGTTTAGATTAGATCATTATTGAACCAATTACAACTTCAAGTGATTAAGTATAAAAATAACCTTGAAAACCTCCAAACGGTTTCAACCCTCAACCACCAAACGGTTTGAAACCATTTGGGTGCGTTGACCGTTTGCTAGGTTTGACTCCAAGACCGTATGACCTCAAAATCGTATGCCCAAACCGTTTGGGTGCGTTGACCGTTTGCTAGGTTTGACTTTCCAAACCGTTTGAGCTTATACGGTTTGAAACCGTTTGATCAACTTGCCTTGAGATCGATTGGTCCAAACGACCTTGAGATCGTTTGAGCCCAAACAGTCTTGAGACCGTTTGGCCCCAAATGGTCTTGAGACCGTTTGGCCCCAAATGGTCTTGAGACCGTTTGGCCTCAAACGGTCTTGAGACCGTTTGGACCTCCAACAAGGTTCAAAAGTTGCAAATGTTTATGATTAAGTATGTTGAAGGCCTCAATTGGCCAAAGCCATGTTAACCACTTATAAATTGAGTCAATTAGGATGAGCCTCAATCAATTGGACACCAAATTAACCCTCAATTGAAAGCCAATTAGGGTTAAGTCCATCTCAATTAGAGTTTCAAACCGGATAGTCATTAATATTCAACAATGTGAATCAATTCAGGGTTGAACCTATCAATTGACCTCCAATTGGGCCCAAACTGGCCCAAACTGTCTTGAGATCATTTGGATGACCTCCAAACGGTCTTGAGACCGTTTGACCAAGAATTCATCAAAATATAAGTTGATTTGATAGGGGTTGAACCTTAATTAAGTCACAAATCAGCAATTTGATTATTTCAATAACCCACTATAATTGGGCCCTCAATTGATCAAATTACCTTAACCCTAGACCTCCAAACGGTCTTGGGTTGACACCAAACGGTCTTGAGACCGTTTGGATGATTCCCCAAACGGTCTTGAGACCATTTGGGCTAATCAACCCAAAATCACTAATTAACTCATTGGAATTTCAGCACTGATTTCAATTAGGATCTACCCTATTAATCAACCTTCAACTCATAACTCGTTTGGAATTAATCCATCAAATTTGGTGAGTCGTTAATTAACATCATTATGAACAGTAATCCCAAACGGTCAACGTTTGGTCAACCATCTTAAACGGTCTTGAGACCGTTTGCCCAAAAAGGGCAAATTAAACAGATTGAAAATCAGAACTTAATTCAATTGGATTTGTTAATTGATTTGCTTATATCTCACGATTCCTTTGTAGTTAACCCCTCAATTTTTGTGGGTGATCAGCCTACATAATTAGGAACAGGATTCTCATATGGTCATTGCTTGGTCAACTGGACCAAACGGTCTTGAAGACCGTTTTCCTCCATACGACCCTGAAACCGTTTGCCCACCAAACGGTTGTGCAAACCGCATGGGCAATTGGTTAGGACCGTTTAGTAAAGTGGAAATCCGTGGATAAGCATAGGAATTAACGCCCTTATCTTATACCTCAAGAACAGCAGCAGTTCTTCACGATTTTACTTGCAAGGATGCAAGGGAAGATAGGGAAGAAGAAGAACTAGCAACTATATGCATAGAAAAAGATGTATAATCAAAGCATAAGGTTTAGAGTTATAAAACCCGCCTAAAGGTTGTTCCATGAGCTCCAAGATTCCAAGCTTCAGGTCTTTAATGGCATCTTTGAGCTCCACAGGTCGGCCAAGGTGAATTCTCCAAGGAAAAGTTGGAAAGGAATGGCTAGAAAGATAAAGCTAGGTGAGCTAGCCATGAATTCAACCTTGAAATCGAGTTTCCTCCATGAATTCAAGCAAAAGGGATGATCCAAACTTACCTTGAACTCCCTGGTCATTCTCCTATGCTCCAGAGCTCTGCCTTAGTCGGTTTGAGCAAGGGGAATAAGTGAGGGAATGAAAGAAACGTTCCTTTGCTTGCAAAGGAAGTGATATATATATATATATATATATATATATATTGGGTGAAATTTCTCCATAAAGCTTCTACTTTATCCCATTTCTCATTTAAGTCCTTCCTTTCTTCTTTGTTCGTCCCTACCCGTTATTTCTAAGGACAAACTCCTTCTAAGGTCAAGAATTGAAGGCAAAGAGGATCAACCCATCACTAAAGCATACACATAAAAGGGCTATTATACATACACCTTGATTATTCAATCATAAAGGTGTTCTTTAATATATGGTTATTCAAATGAAGTGCCCTCTTCATTATTTCTACTCTAAATGATGACAAAAGTTATAAAATATATTTTAGATGATGTATTTTACAAGTTGCACCCCTCAAATTTGGTAAATTTCACTTTACACCGATTTAGGGTTTTCAAGTACAGGGGTTGCTTCCACAGCTGCACCTTGGTGCTCAAGCTTGGGAAATCCCTCAAACTTCATCATAAACATCCTCATGATGTCTCAACATCAGAGGAACATCTCAACATGTGAAATTTGCAAGTTAATCCCTTAACTGGGTAATTTGCACATAGATCCCTGTATTACAAAACAATGCTACAACTTTATATATATAAAGGAGCAAAATTGAAATATATGTTTCTGAGGAACTTAATTACATGCCCAAAGTTAATCACAAGGATTTAATTACATATTTAGGCAAAACACCTAGGGTTAGTTTATAACCCAGGTCAGGGATGTTACACTTAGTGAAGGCCGAAGACTTGTCGAAAGAGTAGGTAAGTCCTTGGAGAAGGTACAAAATTCTTGGTCAAGGATAGGCAAGTCCTTTGTAAAGTTGTTGGCTCCCTTAACCTTAAAGGATAGACTAGTTTTCCCTTGATCTAGAAAAGGGTGGTTATATGATGAATCTCTTATAACAGAATATAAGGTAGTGTCATGGTTGAAAATCTTAGAGATTAACCTCTCTCAGTAGTGGAGTGCATCTCTTATTTTAGAGGTTAGAACTACTATGAATATTTATATCTTTGGTTCTTGTTCAATCTCTCCCCCCTTACTTTTTATATATTTAGTACTATATTGGAAATTATCTTGAAGGTTAAAGAATTTTGTTCAAGTGATTTTTTCTCTCTTCACCCTCCTCTAGAGCATATTATAGATTCAACAATTGATATCAGAGCAAGGTGTTCTCCAAGAAATACTTGCACAAGTAGGAGAAGATGGGTGATATTCAAGGAGGGAAATACTACTTCAACATTTTGGTCTTTGATAAGAGTAACTTCCAATATTAGAAGAGAAGAATGCAATTCCACATTCAAGGATCATGTCTAGAGCTATAAAGAATGGTGGATCTTCCATACAATAAACCAAATGCAAAGGAATATAAACATGATGGGGATACTTTGAAGAAAGTGACCTTGAATGCCAAAGTCATAACATCCTCTATGTCTATCTTTCCCCCATTGAGTTCAATAGAATATCTTCTTGTGAGACAATCTATGAGATATGGAGAAAGCTATGCGTCACTTATGAGGGGATAGAGCAAGTGAAGGAAAACAAAGTCTACATGCTTACTCAACAATTTGAGGGATCCCAAGTGGGAAGATGGAGAGTGTGACTGAAACATATCCTAGACTCAAACTTGTTGTGAATAGCCTTTCAGTGTTTGGACATACCATAGAAAATGGTAAGGTAAACTCCAAAATTCTTCTCTCTCTTCCTCACCGGTGAGAAAAAAAGGTGACATGCATAAAAGAGACCAAAATGCTCTCTAATATTTCTATTGAAGAATTTATAGGTAACCTTTAAGACAATGAGGTAAGGCTCAATTCAAAAAAAGAAGAGAAGCTAAAGAGAAGAATCAGAAGAAGAAGGAAAAGGTTATTTCCATCCATGCTTCATCAAGTCACAAATCCTATAATCTTGAAAAAGATTTCATGTTCCCCAAAGGTAAATCTTGTAAAGACAAGTCTTCTTCCTCATCCCGATACTTCAAATGTGAAAAGAATGGCCACTTCAAGGAATTTCGACCTGAAAATTCTACTAGTCTCATACTTAAGGCGATCTCAAGGATTCTCTACATTTTCTAGGTCACCACTTCGAAGTGCCAAGTCTATCATAGTTCTGCATGCACCCTAAGTTGTCATCTTAGGATTAGCACATCTAGGGTGTACCCACTCGACCTTATATAGATGGAAGCATCACTTAATTAGTTCCATAACAAATTTACATTCTAGTATTTTAGGATTTACAACTCTCATTACCCTAAGAATTAGGGTCTGTTCATGCATATGATGTTGAGAAGGTTATACTCAAGGTTCCATCTTTCACCCCACTCACCCATGTAAGGTGATATCAAGGTTTCATGTCATCTAATAATAGAACTATCACAATTACATCACTATTATTGTTTATGATAAAGATCATATTAGTATTTCATTAGATGAAAAGGTCTTACTTAACATTCTTGAATATTAGGGTTTTACCCAATTGCGTGAGTTATCACCAAGAAGCATAGATCGGAAGAATTGATGTTAAGCACTATATTTTGTGATCATGTAATCTATGATCCAAAGATATCATAATTCAAGTTCATGATTCCAAATTATATCTTTCACATGAGGTATGATTTCATCTTAGGTCTAGACTATGAGAGTGTCTTATCATACACATATCAAGTTTTAAAGTAAGTGAGATATTCATGTATTAAGTATCATTTGAGGAACAACATATCATCAACATTGAGGTTTCATAATTATCTCACTTGTATGTAGAAAAGAACTCCACATGCTTGAGCCACTCAAACTAGACATCTCCATGTCCAAAAAGACGTTCTAACCACAACCATCTACTTATAACAAAATTTCTAGCCACCTTTCAAAAAACAAGGGAAAACACTAGATTCCTTCACATAGAACCACTAACCCAAGTATGAGGCTCATCATGAAGATCAAGCATCATGTGCATCATCCTTGGGTCTTGGGACATCCCCTCACTTATATAGCAAACATCATATATTCAATTGCCTCTTTCTCTAGGGCTAGATCTTTCCATAGGAAATCTAGGTCTCATCATTTTCAATGCAATGACATAGTAGACATATCAACTCACATATTTATAAGTAGTCTATCTAGGGACTCATCATCATCTATTGAAAAGTTAACACTTTTCAACATTTTATGTATAATTTGGAGGTTAGTACTATGACCTTCTCCAATTTTGAGTTGACCCATATAAGAGTTCACCCTTTTTGTTTGTCCCATGCTAGAGGTCATCCTTTGTAAAGAGATT